>JAVIAB010000159.1:12550655-13147789 GCA_032433765.1 Megaustenia siamemsis
AGAGGTAATCTCAAAGGACATGAGAGAGTTCACAAAGAGAGGTAATCTTAAAGGACATGAGAGAGTTCACAAAGAGAAGTAATCTTAAAGGACATGAGAGAGTTCACAAAGAGAGGTAATCTTAAAGGATATGAGAGAGTTCACAAAGAGAGGTAATCTCAAAGGACATGAGAGAGTTCACAAAGAGAGGTAATCTTAAAGGACATGAGAAAGTTCACAAAGAGAAGTAATCTTAAAGTACATGAGAGAGTTCACAAAGAGAGGTAATCTTAAAGGACATGAGAGAGTTCACAAAGAGAGGTAATCTTAAAGGACATGAGAGAGTCCACAAAGAGAGGTAATCTTAAAGGACATGAGAGAGTTCACAAAGAGAGGTAATCTTAAAGGACATGAGAGAGTTCACAAAGAGAAGTAATCTTAAAGGACATGAGAGAGTCCACAAAGAGAAGTAATCTTAAAGGACACGAGAGAGTCCACAAAGAGAGGTAATCTTAAAGGACACGAGAGAGTTCACAAAGAGAGGTAATCTTAAAGGACACGAGAGAGTTCACAAAGAGAGGTAATCTTAAAGGACATGAGAGAGTTCACAAAGAGAGGTAATCTTAAAGGACATTAGAGAGTTCACAAAGAGAGGTAATCTTAAAGGACATGAGAGAGTTCACAACAAGAGGTAATCTTAAAGGACATGAGAGAGTCCACAAAGAGAAGTAATCTTAAAGGACATGAGAGAGTCCACAAAGAGAAGTAATCTTAAAGGATATGAGAGAGTCCACAAAGAGAGGTAATCTCAAAGGATATGAGAGAGTCCACAAAGAGAGGTAATCTCAAAGGATATGAGAGAGTTCACAAAGAGAGGTAATCTTAAAGGATATGAGAGAGTTCACAAAGAGAGGTAATCTTAAAGGACATGAGAGAGTCCACAAAGAGAGGTAATCTTAAAGGATATGAGAGAGTCCACAAAGAGAGGTAATCTTAAAGGACATGAGAGAGTTCACAAAGAGAGGTAATCTCAAAGGATATGAGAGAGTCCACAAAGAGAGGTAATCTTAAAGGACATGAGAGAGTTCACAAAGAGAGGTAATCTTAAAGAATATGAGAGAGTCCACAAAAAGAGGTAATCTTAAAGGATATGAGAGAGTCCACAAAGAGAGGTAATCTTAAAGGATATGAGAGAGTCCACAAAGAGAGGTAATCTTAAAGGACATAAAAGAGGAGTCCACAAAAAGAGGTAATCTTAAATGACATGAAAGAGTTCACAAAGGAGAGCAGCATTACAGAAATGATGTGTGTAGTGCAGACTTTTCTCGGAATGGGCATATAAAAGAACACAAAGTAACATGTACAGCTGAGAAGCCTTACATATGCGATGTGTGTTGTGCAAATTTTGCTCTTAGTGATGCTACGAGTAAATCTGAGCACCTTGGATATGTTCGGAGTGCAATGATGATGACCCGCAAATAATTCAATGTACATGAGCTGGGTGGTAGTGAACGAAACACAAATGTGCCCACACACAAGCTGAATACAATCTTTTTATGCCCAGGTGTGAGTTGTTTGTGTTACTTTTATCATTTCATTGGCTATAGATTCTGAATTATTTTTTATAACATTTTTATGTTTACTTTCTCACATGCCAAATAGTGTGTAGTGCAAGTAATATGAAAGTAAATTTTTGCTAGATTACTGTGCTACTTTTCTATTTTTTGTCTATGTTTCTACCTCTATGTGTGAATGTAATATGAAAGTAAATTTTTGCTAGATTACTGTGCTACTTTTCTATTTTTTGTCTATGTTTCTACCTCTATGTGTGAATGTAATATGAAAGTAAATTTTTGCTAGATTACTGTGCTACTTTTCTATTTTTTGTCTATGTTTCTACCTCTATGTGTGAATGTAATATTAAAGTAAATTTTTCTTTGATAACTCTTATGTCTGTATTCTTACTTTTCTATGTATCTATGTTCCACCTTTCATTGTGATTATGTTTCCACCTGTCTATGTAACAACAGGTTCTACTTTTCTATGTGGGTATGTTTTCATCTTTCTCCGTGTTTGTGGTCTACTTTTATATGTGTTTATATTTCCACCTTTCTTTGTGTCGACATTTTTACTCTTTTCATTTATCCATTTTAAAAAAATAACACGATTGTTAAAATGAAATACAATTCTCAGAATGTCAGGACTGTCAGAAATGTAAGGACATGTAGAGATGTGGACATTCAAGAGAAAATATTGGTGGATAAATGTGGATAATTTTATAACAAACATGTAGAGATGTGGACATTCAAGAGAAAATATTGGTGGAGAATTTTATATCAAACATGTAGAGATGGGGACATTCAAGAGAAAATATTGGTGGATAAATGTGGAGAATTTTATAACAAACATGTAGAGATGTGGACATTCAAGAGAAAATATTGGTGGAGAATTTTATATCAAACATGTAGAGATGTGGACATTCAAGAGAAAATATAGGTGGATAAATATGGAGAATTTTATATCAAACATGTAGAGATGGGGACATTCAAGAGAAAATATTGGTGGATAAATGTGGAGAATTTTATATCAAACATGTAGAGATGTGGACATTCAAGAGAAAATATAGGTGGATAAATGTGGAGAATTTTATAACAAACATGTAGAGATGGGGACATTCAAGAGAAAATGAATAAAAGTGTAGTTTGGTAGAGAGATGAAATAGAACAATGAAGGAAATGATAAATACTTGACTGTTCACTCAACTAAAGAATTATTGATATATTTAATACATGACCATAACAAGTCAAATCACAAAATTACAAACGACACCAAAAGACAATAGTAAAAAAGCAATGAAGATTTAGTTTATAATAATTTATTTAATCCAAAAGAGTTCTATGAACTTGGATAATCTTCCAATTCTCCAGAAAATCAAGAACATAAACATGGGACAGATTTAACTCTTTCCGCACGTTTCGCCGCACTGTGCGCCATGCCGATTTCAGCAGCGTATGTTTCGCCACATAGTGCGCCACGCTCAATTTGATTAGTGTGAATGCCCTCAAACCATATTCTTTTAACATGTCTTGTATCATCTTGATATTGGTGGAATCTAATACCTTGTTCAATTATCTAAACATTCATATATAATATGTTATATCTTAGATAAATATGCAGATTGATTCTTAAAACCATGAACAATTTTGTCTCTGAAATCTCTTTCATTGCGTCGATAAAAAGCTTCCGTATGGAAAGAGTTAACAAAGAAAAGTAAATTCAGTCAAGAATAAATGATGGGATGCATGTGAGGCTTTTGCCGTTCCCAACATTCAAACCACAATCACTTACAGAATAAATTATTTTTAAAGCAAAAAAAATTTGTTGAAAATTTAATTAGCGAGAATCACAGTAGATGTACTAATAAAATGGCAATAGTCAAATTGATATAATCACAACATTAAATGTACATTTCAGAACTCTCAAGAGAGTTTTAGTATATTTAAAAAAAAGTAAATAGCCCCATTATGCCAAGTGGCATATAGAAAATATGGTGTTATTTACCATAATTTTGACAGACATTTGACAGATAATTTTGGGGGTAATGTGGTCGGTATTACGCCCGTGCTGTTTTACTTTCTCAGAAAAAAATCTGGTACCCATTTAACGCTGGGTGAACACGACCTCTTGTCCTTTGTAGTCCAGTTCACTAGTCACTGAGCTATCACGGCTACCCATAAGAGTTTTTGACAAAATCAAAATACAAGTCAGAGCTGCGGAATGGATTCAGAAGACAAATCAGAACATTTAGAAAAGCTTTAGTTAGGTGGTAGAGGGTGTCTTGGGAGCCGCGATAGCTCAGTGGTTAGTGAATTGGACTACAAAGGACAGGAGGTAGGGTTCGATCCCACCGACGGCTTCTGGTTCACCCAGCCTTTAATGGGTACCCGATTTTTTTCTGGGAAAGCAAAGCGACATGGGCGTAATATCGACCACATTAACCCAAAAATCATGTGCCGAGGGTCTGTAAAATTTATGGTCACTAACACCATATTCCCTATAAGCCATTTGGTGTGACGGGGGTACTTTACATTTTTTTTACTTACAGGGTGTCTCTCTTACTAGTGAACCCAGCAATATCTTTAATGGGTTTTACCACTAAACACTCGCTCCCCTAAAGTACACCAACACATTGCCCAGCTATCCTGCGTGGACTCACGCATACTGTACACGAACAGCAACATATTGTGTAGGCACCCTCACCTAAATATAAGCGATTAGCACACTACAGACACATTTCTTGTCATTTCTCACACAATAAACACAACTCTGATCAAATTTACACTACAGACACATTTCTTGTCATTTCTCACACAATAAACACAATTCTGATCAAATTTACACTACATACACATTTCTCACACAATAAACACAACTCTGATCAAATTTACACTACATACACATTTCTCACACAATAAACACAACTCTGATCAAATTTACACTACATACACATTTCTCACACAATAAACACAATTCTGATCAAATTTACACTACATACACATTTCTCACACAATAAACACAACTCTGATCAAATTTACACTACAGACACATTTTTTTTCATTTCTCACACAACTCTGCTCAAATTTACACTACAGACACATTTCTCACACAACTCTGATCAAATTTACACTACAGACACATTTTTTTTCATTTCTCACACAACTCTGCTCAAATTTACACTACAGATACATTTCTTGTCATTTCTCACACAACTCTGCTAAAATTTACACTACAGATACATTTCTTGTCATTTCTCACACAACTCTGCTAAAATTTACACTACAGATACATTTCTTGTCATTTCTCACACAATAAACACAACTGATCAAATTTACACTACATACACATTTCTCACACAATAAACACAACTCTGATCAAATTTACACTACAGACACATTTCTTGTCACTTCTCACACAACTCTGATCAAATTTACACTACAGATACATTTCTTGTCATTTCTCACACAATAAACACAACTGATCAAATTTACACTACAGATACATTTCTTGTCATTTCTCACACAATAAGCACAACTCTGCTAAATTTACACTACAGATACATTTCTTGTCATTTCTCACACAATAAGCACAACTCTGCTAAAATTTACACTACAGATACATTTCTTGTCATTTCTCACACAATAAGCACAACTCTGCTAAAATTTACACTACAGATACATTTCTTGTTATTTCTCACACAATAAGCACAACTCTGATCAAATTTACACTACAGATACATTTCTTGTAATTTCTCATACAATAAACACAACTCTGATCAAATTTACACTACAGATACATTTCTTGTCATTTCTCATACAATAAACACAACTCTGATCAAATTTACACTACAGATACATTTCTTGTCATTTCTCATACAATAAACACAACTCTGATCAAATTTACACTACAGACACATTTCTCATACAATGACCACACTCCTGCTCAAATTTCGTTCCAACATTGGTGTTAGAACTATTGAGGAAATGCCAGGTTTAGTAACAAACACAAGATGAAAGCAGGTTAATCAAGCCTCAACACACGAGTAAGTAAAAAACTTGGAATATTATGCAAGGAATATCTATCTATCTATTGACCTTTCGAGCCGTAGCCGGCCCATGGGGCATAGACCCAGATACTCCTTCTCTTATCTAAATTTTTATTCTAGCAGTTTTCAATGCTTGTAAAGATATTTTATCAAATCTCGCCATTTGTCTTTGTTCTGTGCAGGTAACTCTATCTCATTGAGGGAGCCGATTCCTGCTGCCTTTTCTGATCAATGTTCTTGTCGGTGTCACTCTGGGTTGGCCTAGGCACTTTTCCTCTTACCTGTTGTTTCCCAGATGAAGGCTTGCTTTGTTATTTGGTTATTATCTGTCCTCAACATATGACCATTGTCTTTTCTTGATTACTGAAGATATTAGTGGTTGATTGGCGATTTCTCTAATTTCTTCGTTTGTTTTGAATTCGTCCCATGCTATACCAAGTATTTTCCTTAGACATTTATTTTCCAAAGCGTTCAACTTTGTTTCTATATCTCTTGTTGTTTTCCAGCTTTCACACGCATCCGTAAGGGTAGATAGTACGTTTGATTTGAATAGTCTAAGTTTTGTATTTGTGCTGATGAGTTTTGATTTCCACAACTTTTCAAGGCTTCTATGATACAACGAAAAGCCAATAGAATATTTTCCTTCTAGGGACATATAGCAGCAACAATTGAAAATAAGAAGCAGAAATGAATCAAACATTAATGGGAAGTAATGTGAGGGGTACATGGAATGATCTTAAAAGAATGGCAAGAAACAGAACGGCTTGGAAAGTGTTTGTTGAAGACCTATGCTTCACAGGGAGCTTAAAGTGTTTGTTGAAGACCTATGCTCCACAGGGAGCTTAAAGTGTTTGTTGAAGACCTATGCTCCACAGGGAGCTTAAAGTGTTTGTTGAAGACCTATGCTTCACAGGGAGCTTAAAGTGTTTGTTGAAGACATGCTTCACAGGGAGCTTAAAGTGTTTGTTAAAGACCTATGCTCCACTGGAAGCTGAAAGTGTCTGTTGAAGACCTATGCTCCACAGAGAGCTGAAAGTGTTTGTTGAAGACCTATGCTCCACAGGGAACTGAAAGTGTCTGTTGAAAACCTATGCTCCACTGGAAGCTGAAAGTGTATGTTGAAGACCTATGCTCCACAGGGAGCTGAAAGGTAGAAGAAGGTGGAGGAGTCTGTGGTGTAGAGGTAAGATGTTGGCTTTTGAAAATGAAGGTCTCGGGTTCTATTCCCACCCACAGGGGGTCAAATTAAAAAAAAACGATAGAATCCATGGTCTCTTCCTGGCTTTATCCTCCTCTGGACTCTGGGTAGTGATATCCTCTGGGTAGTGATATCCGTTGTCTAACCCTCCGGGATAAAGGCTAAAGCGGGAGGTCCCGTGTACATTCTACTCATGTTAAAATAAACCCTTGGCAGTTAGAAATTGAAAAGAGTGGGCTAGAAATGGCCACTGCTGGGCAAAATTAATAGGAAAAAAATCTACCTAAAATGTTAAAACTCAGCGATAAAAATTATGAGTGCCCTTGAAGTCGGGGAATATCTGCCTGTATGGGAGTCAAATTTAAATTATAAATGAATTTCAATGTCCTTAGTAAAAAAAAGAAATTCAAGTGTTCTTATGTGTGATTTCGAACGGATTTATTAGTGATTTATTTGTGATCAATTCGAACGGAAACTGTGACAGTTTATGCTAGAATTTCCTCCATTGGCTATACGATTACGAACGAAAAATATAAATGAAAGCGGAAAATCTAATCACCATCAAGGGCGCTCTTCTCGAGAATGCATGGAGAAAGACCCAGAAGAAGATGGATAGATTAAGTGACGAAGACATGTAACAACAAAGGAAAATCACTAATTCAGACAGTTCGAGCAGCTCAAGAACGACAAATGATATAACCTTGACACCTTTCAGGTACCAGTGAGAAAGAGAAAGAAGAAGAATGGGGAGGGGGCAGCTGAGCATACAGCTGCTGGTGTGGACAAAAAAAAGAGGAAAAAGCGATATTCAGGTAAAATTCAGTCCCTCGGGACTTCGTTAGAGATATAAAGCTGGCGAACGCAAAAAATGTGAATATGTAAGTAGAAGGCACAAGAAGAAAATTTTGTATGTGAAATAACAGTAATGAGGTCTTTCTTGTATGTAGATACCAATGTCACTACATGAAACAATTACATAACCACACGCACCAGAAAGGTTAACCTTTTGTCCTACATTTGATGATTCTCTGGATTTTTAACTCATCACACCTTTGTGGGGGAGCCGCGATAGCTCATTGGTTAGTGAACTGGACTACAAAGGACAAGAGGTAGGGTTCGACCCCAACCGACGGCTTCCAGGTTCACCCAGCCTTAAATGGGCGCCAAATTTTTTATGGGAAAGTAAAGTGGCACGAGCATAATACCGACCACATTACCCCAAAAATCATGTGTTTAAGATCTGTAAAATTTATGGTCACTAATGCCATATTCCCTATACGCCACTTGGCATGATGGGGGCTCTTTACTTTTTTCTTACACCTTTGTGGATTCTCATTTGTCTTCTGCAAACTCATTCTCAGAAATATCAGCATCATATTTGTAAGGTTTAGTCTCCTGTATGTGTTCTACTGTGTGCTTATCTGCTCAAGTCAAAACATGCACCATACACATCATATTTGTAAGGTTTACTCTCCAGTATGTGTTCTACTGTATGCTTTTAGATATCTGCTCAAGTCAAAACATGCACCATACACATCATATTTGTAAGGTTTAGTCTCCTGTATGTGTTCTACTGTGTGCTTTTAGATATCTGCTCAAGTCAAAACATGCACCATACACATCATATTTGTAAGGTTTAGTCTCCTGTATGTGTTCTACTGTGTGCTTTTAGATATCTGCTCAAGTCAAAACATGCACCATACACATCATATTTGTAAGGTTTAGTCTCCTGTATGTGTTCTACTGTGTGCTTTTAGATATCTGCTCAAGTCAAAACATGCACTATTCACATCAGAATTGTGTGATGGCACCAAGATGCGTAGAGATGCGAAGCTACTGTAAAGCTGATGATAATAGCAATTCTAAAAAAAAGAAGAAAAAAGTGGTATGGTGACAGCTTTACGTGGTAATGGTCAAAACAAAAGTCGACGTTTCGGCCAAGTAGGCCTTCAGCTGGAACAATAGCTGACCACGCTCTGGAGCACAGGGAAGTGACCTTTTTTTTTATTTCCTTTCTTGAGTATCTAGCATATTATCGCCATGTAGTTAGATTTGTTTACATATTCTTATATATATTTTGGTGTTGTTGTTTGTTGTTCCAACTGAAGGTCTACTTGGCCGAAACATCGACTTTTGTTTTGTCCATTACCACGTAAAGCTATACTACCATACCACTTTTTTTCTTTTTTTTTTAGAATTGCTACTATACACATTATATTTGTGAGGTTTACTCTCCAGTATGTGTTCTACTGTGTGCTTTTAGATATCTGCTCAAGTGAAAACATGCACCATACACATCATATTTGTAAGGTTTCTCTCTTGTATGTGCTCTCTTGTGTGTCTTTAGATAACCACTCAAGGCAAAACATGCACCACACACATCACATTTGTAAGGTTTCTCTCCTGTATGTGTTCTCTTGTGTGTTTTTAGATATCCTCTTAAGGCAAAACATGCACCACACACATCACATTTGTAAGGTTTGTCTCCTGTATGTGTTCTCCTGTGGTTTATAAGAGTTCCACTTGTACAAAAATCTGTACCACACACATCACATTTGTAAGGTTTCTCTCCTGTATGGGTTCTCCTGTGGTTTATAAGAGTTCCGCTTGCGCAAAAGCCTGCACCACACACATCACATTTGTAAGGTTTCTCTCCTGTGTGTGTTCTCTTGTGTTCTTTTAGGCAAACATTAAAAGCAAAACATACACCACACATATCACATTTGTAAGGTTTCTCTCCTGTATGTGTTCTCTTGTGTGCTTTCAGATAATCATTTACAGCAAAACATGCATCGCAAACATCACATTTGTAAGGTCTCTCTCCTGTATGTCTTTTCTTGTGTCTTTTTAAATGTCCACTCTGAGCAAAACCTACACAACACACATCACATTTGTAAGGTTTCTCTCCTGTGTGTATTCTCTTGTGGTTTGTAAGAGTTCCTCTTGTACAAAAACTTGCACCACACACATCACATTTGTAAGGTTTCTCTCCTGTATGTATTCTCTTGTGTTCTCTTAGAGATGAACTAAGACTAAAACCTAGACCACATACATCACATTTGTAAGGTTTCTCTCCTGTATGTGTTCTCATGTGTTCTCTTAGAGATGCATTAAGACCAAATCCTAGACCACATACATCACATTTGTAAGGCTTCTCTCCTGTATGTGTTCTCTTATGTCCCTTTAAACAACCATTCTGAGCAAAACCTACACCACATATATCACATTTGTAAGGTTTCTCTCCTGTATGTTTTTTCTTGTGCTCTTTCAGATGACTACTTTGAGCAAAACCTACACCACACATATCACATTTGTAAGGTTTTTCTCCCGTGTGCGTTCTCTTGTGTTCTCTTAGATTACCACTCCTAGCAAAACATACACCACAGACATCACATTTGTAAGGTTTCTGTCCCGTATGTATTATCTTGTGTGCATTTAGTTGTCCACTTGTAATAAAACATTTAGCACAAACATCACATTTGTATGACTTCTCTCTTGTATGTGCTTCTTGATCTGCAACGTGAACACCATCACTACGTGTTCCACTAACAGGAGAATGGCATGTCACACTTCTTTTAGATTGACTATCAGTTTCCTGAAACTGGTGGATAGATTCATGACTCCAGTCTTCATCTTGACATACCTGAGAGTAGACAGAAATTGAAATGTTAAAATAGATCTTGACCTACCTGAGAGTAGACAAAAATTGAAATATTAAAATAGATCTTGACCTACCTGAGAGTAGACAGAAATTGAAATATTAAAATAAATCTCGACCTACTTGAGAGTAGACAGAAATTGAAATGTTAAAATAGATCTTGACCTACCTGAGAGTAGACAAAAATTGAAATGTTAAAATAGATCTTGACCTACCTGAGAGTAGACAGAAATTGAAATGTTAAAATAGATCTTGACCTACCTGAGAGTAGACAAAAATTGAAATGTTACAATAGATCTTGACCTACTTGAGAGTAGACAGAAATTGAAATGTTAAAATAGATCTTGACCTACCTGAGAGTAGACAAAAATTGAAATATTAAAATAAATCTCGACCTACTTGAGAGTAGACAGAAATTGAAATGTTAAAATAGTTCCTGACCTACCTGAGAGTAGACAGAAATTGAAATGTTAAAATAGTTCTTGACCTACCTGAGAGTAGACAGAAATTGAAATGTTAAAATAGATCTTGACCTACCTGAGAGTAGACAGAAATTGAAATGTTAAAATAGTTCTTGACCTACCTGAGAGTAGACAGAAATTGAAATGTTAAAATAGATCTTGACCTACCTGAGAGTAGACAGAAACTGAAATGTTAAATAGATCTTGACCTACCTGAGAGTAGACAAAAATTGAAATGTTAAAATAGATTTTGACCTACTTGAGAGTAGACAGAAATTAAAATGTTAAAATAGTTCCTGACCTAGCTGAGAGTAGACAAAAATTGAAATATTAAAATAGATCTTGACCTACTTGAGAGTAGACAGAAATTGAAATGTTAAAATAGTTCCTGACCTAGCTGAGAGTAGACAGAAACTGAAATGTTAAAATAGTTCCTGACCTAGCTGAGAGTAGACAGAAATTGTTAAAATAACCATATCTGTGAGTAGACTGAAAATGAAAATGTTAAAATAGATCTTGACCTACTTGAGAGTAGACAGCAATTGAAATGTTAAACTAGACGTTGAACTAATTAATTTGACAGAAGAAACATTCTAATGGAGGTCAAACACCTATGCATGTTAATTTTGAAGACTGCCTGTTCATTTTGTCCGACCATAGATAACAGATGTCTGTGGTGTTCTTCCTCTTTCTCTTTGATACCGAAAAGTTGTTGTGGTTATATCATTTGTTGTTCTTGAGCTGCTCGAACTGTCTCAATATAGTGATTTTTCTTTGTTGTTACATGTCTCTGTCACTGTATCTATCCATCTTATTCTAGGTCTTCCTCTTGGTCTTTTTCCATGCATTCTTGAGAAGAACGCCCTTGATGGTGATTGGTAAGGATTCATTCTGACCAGGTGGCCAAACCATTTAAGTTGTTGTTGTTCTATATATTCTTGGCAGGGTTTTGTTCCTACCATTTTTCTTATGGTTTCATTTAGTATTCTATCCCTTCTTGTGTTGTTTGTTACTCTTGTCAAGCATCGCATCTCACATGTATTGATCTTTCTCAAATGTGATTTAGAAAGGGACCAAATCACATCTGTGAAGTCAGTGGTAATTGAAATAAATGTTGTTTGCATTTGCCAGCTTTATATCTCTAGCGAAGCCCACAGGGACTGAATTTTGCCAGCTTTATATCTCTAGCGAAGCCCACAGGACTGAACTTTGCCAGCTTTATATCTCTAGCGAAGCCCACAGGGACTGAACTTTGCCAGCTTTATATCTCTAGCGAAGCCCACAGGGACTGAACTTTGCCAGCTTTATATCTCTAGCGAAGCCCACAGGGACTGAACGTTGCCAGCTTTATATCTCTAGCGAAGCCCACAGGGACTGAACTTTGCCAGAATATAACTTTTTCCTATTTTTCACGCTGGCAACCATATGCTCAAGTGTCCCCTGTAATCATCATCATCATCGAGTGCCATCTCCGCAACAAAGGTTGGCTGCCATGGAGTGCCATTCTGCTCTGTCTCTTGCTTTGATGGTGCAGGTTGTCATAGGCTGGTTTGTCCATCTTTTGATGTTACTCGTCCATGTTAATCTTGGTATGTCTCTGCCTCTTTTACCTTGTATTTTCCCCTCCAGGATTACTTTTAGTAGGCTGTTGTGTCTTTTAACATGGCCCAAAAATCGCATTTGTCTTGTTTGAATTGTGCTTAGTAGTTCTCTTTTCATTTTTAGTTTCTTTAAGATTTCATCGTTTCCCCTGCCATACAGGCAGATATTCTTCGACTTCAGAGGTACTCTCATATTTTTATCACCAAGAGTTTTCATAATTTTTTGGAAGTTTTTACTATTAATTTTGTCTGGACAGTGCCCATTTTTTAGCCATTTACAATTTTGATTTTCAACCGATAAGGGTCTTTTGATGCCGGGAGGATGCACACGGGACCTCCTGTTTTTTTCCATTTTCTGCGAGGGCTAGACATCTGAGCTCACCATCCAGAGACCAGGGTAGGGTAAAACCATGGATTGATTTGATTTATTTTTCTTTACTTTCCACCGCTTGGTGATAGAAGTGTTGCAAGTGCTTTCCAAAAAGTAAGGAAGATACTATGTAATGCATTTTTGACAATAGAAACAAGAAAAAGAGTTCTTAAATGTTATGTAGAGCCAGTCTTAAACATATGGATGTGAATCATGGACAATAGGACAACAGACAAGAAAATCACTGGAGGCTGTAGTATTGTTGTTATACAGGAGAATGTTGAGAACATCAGGGACAGTTAAGAAGAGTAATAAAAATGTTCTGAAAGAGGTCAAAGCAAGAAGAGGGCTAATTTCCAATATTAGGAAGAAACAATCATCATTTTTTGATCACGTAATGAGAAGAGAACAGCTGGAATATATTGTAACAACTGGGAAAATTGAGGGACGAAGAGATAGAGGGAAGCAAAGAGAAAAAATACCAGACAGCTTAAGAGAATGGCTTGGCAGAATGTCAACAACAAAAATGATAAATAACTGTCAAGATTGAAAGTTGTGGAGTTGTTGTTATGGATCCAGTAACCTTTGAGCTGATGCCCTTCGGCCCAATGCCATGTAATAATATCTGCAGGTATTTTTAAGTTCTGCTGTTGTTCCGTACAGAGTATTCCATTTGGAGGGTCTTTGAGGAAGTATTGTTGTTCTAATGTCAGTGAGCTCTGGACATTGAACAGGTGGTGTTCTACAGTTTCTTGTGGGTGATTACAGAGTGGACATACTGGGGTATGGTTTTGTTGTATTCCATTAATGTGGTTATTTAGCATAACATGTCCTGTTCTCAGTCTGAAGATGGTGGTTTGGTCTCTTCTTGTTAGGTTGTTGATGTTGTCTTGTGGATTTGGTCTTGCCATATATTTAAAAGCTCTCTCCCTGTTTTCCCTAAGGCCCATCCATTCAACCACTCCTCTCTACTGTTGGAGTTTATGACTTGTTTGGCTGTGTCCAGTGTGATGGATGTATGTATCTGTGTCTGTTTGGATCCTCTCTTAGCTAATGTATCTGCCTTATCATTTCCTGGTATATTTGAGTGTCCTGGATCCATTGCATTACCAATCTTATGTTATGTGTTTCAATGAGTTTGTCTGTGTCTATGATAAGCTGTGTGAGTTCTGTTTTGTTCTTGTTGTTTTCCAGTGCTCGCAGAGCCGATTTGGAATCCGTAATATAACTGTGTTTTTCTTTGATGGTGTGGTAGCGAAAATCGTATTTAAATGATAAATTGCTGTTTCAATAGCTGTTATTTCTGCTTCATAATTGTTACAGACTTCACCACAAGGGCCACAAATTTCTTCTGCTGTTCCATCTGGATAATGTATTAATATTCCATATCCAGCTTTTGAAGTAGCGTTAGTGGCTGCACCATCTGTGTATATATGTATCCAATCCTCTGGATAGTATCTATTGTTTTCCTTGCTGCTAGTGTTACTGATACTGGGTCTGCTTTTTTACCTGTTCTGTTACATATCTCTACATTTATTTCAGGTTTTTTATAATTCGTACTTGGTGGCATTTCTTTGATGACTCTTGATGTTTGTAGTCGTTTTTCAGGTAGATGGAATTTCTTTTGTATATTTCTAACATGTTGTAATACTGACACCTGTTTAATTCTTTGTTTTGGAGTCCATGTATCTACTAATTTTCTGTTAGGGTGGTCCTTCTCCATTCTTTTTTGTCTTTCATAGAGAACCATAGCGGCTTTGTTTCTCCTCAACTCTAAAGGTTCCACATTGCAGTGGATTTCGCAGGCTGCAACTGGAGTGGACCTCATTGCACCGCTGATGAGTCGTAATGCATTATTTTGTATCTTGTCCAGTGCCATGTTAGTTGTTTTGCTGCATGTCACTAGGAGCGAGCTACCATGATCCAAAACAGAGCGAACATATCCCAGATAGAGATTTCTAAGTGTTTCTTTATCTGCTCCCCATAAGGTGCTGGAAAGCCTTTTCATTAGTTGAAGTCTTTGTGTTGCTTTCTTAGCGAGATTCTCTACGTGTTTTCTTCAGGTTCAGTTGCCGGTCTAGTTGTATTCCTAAGTATGTAGGGTGTACCTCTTTTTGAAGACTATTGTGTTGGAGATTGAGTTTGATGTTTGCCTTAGCTATTTTGTTACTTCTAGTAAATACTGTATATACTGTTTTCTGTATATTTATTTTTATTTTCCAGGTATTACAGTATTCTTCTAGGTGTCTCAGGTCTTTGTTTAGTTGTGCTTCAGCTGTTCTAATATTTTCGTTTGTACTCCACATGACCAGATCGTCCGCATATAGAGCTTTTTTATTTATCAAGGTTTTGGTCAGATCATTGATATATATCAAAAAAAGGGTACAACTGAGTGGTGATCCCTGTGGTAATCCTTCTTCTAGCACCTCTTTGTCTGAAATGGATTAATTTAATTTAGTTTGTATTGTTCTGTCAACTAGGAAATATTTGACCCATTTGTACAGTTTCCCATGTATTCCGGCATCTCTCATCTTCAATAAAAGCCCCTTACGCCAGACTCTATCATAAGCCTGCTGCAGGTCTACTAGGATGGCTAGAGTATGTTGTCTCTTCTGAAATCCATCTGGACCTGTTGTATTAACCTGAGGATTTGGTCTTCTATGTTATTGCCTGCCCTGAAACCAGCTTGTTCGTAGCACAGAGTATTAGAGGTTTCCAGATACCAGTATAGTCTGCTATTGACCATACTCTCAGCTATTTTACCTATGCATGATGTTAAGGATAGGGGACGATAGCTTCCGGGGTCATCTGGAGGCTTGTTCTTTTTTAGCAATGGCACTATATAGGCATTTCTCCATATCTTGGGAATTTTGCTTTCTCTCCATGACTTGTTGATCAGTCTGAGTAATGTTTCTTTCCCTGACTTGCCGAGATGCTTTATCATCTCATTGTGTACCTTGTCAGGGCCTGGAGATTTTGTACATTTTAATTTTCTTAATGACTTTTCTAGTTCCCTCATGTTAAAATCTTCTTCAAATATTGCAGCATTTGTTATTGGGGCTCTTTCAATTAATTTTAAATTATGTAGCTGAATTTTATCGCTATCTGTAAGTTTGTTCCCTCTGTTGACTGAAGCAAAGTAACTATTAAATTTTTTAACTATATTTTTTTTAGAGTTGATGATTTCATTATTAAATTTGATTGGTTTAGGATTTGGTTCTCTTTATCACCAGACAAATGTTGCATAAGTCTCCAGGCTTTATTTCCTTCATGTCGCAAATCGAGTTTACTGCATGTTTCTTGCCATTTCTCTTTCTTTGCTTTTTAGTAACTAGTTTGACCTTAGCACTAGCCTTGTTATAGCTTATTTTATTATTCAAAGTTGGGTTCTGCTCAAGTATTGTTCTGGCTTTCTTTCTTTCTGATACTGCTGTCTCCAGTTCTGTGTTCCAAATGGTCGATATTGTGTTCTACATCCTTTAGGTATAGTTTGTTCTGCAGTGTTGAGTATTATTTGTGTGAACATCTCGTTTAATTTTTCTACGCTGTTGTCTGTCAGATTGTTCAGGAGTTGGTCGGATTTTTCTTGATATAGCTTCCAGTCAGCTTTCTTGAAATTCCATCTCGTTCTCTGTTTTGTTTGGATTTTTGTTGTTTTTGTGTCTACTATGGTGACTATGGGTCTGTGATCACTGCCTATGTCATCAATAACTTCAATGTGGCAGTAGCTTATGAGATCAGCAGAGCAAATGGTCAGATCAGGTCTACTAAGGGAGAGATGAGCTCTATGTAGGAGAGTTGGTGTTGATTCTGTGTCCTGCATGATTGTAAGATTAGTTGATTGGCAAAGATCTTCTATGTATTTTCCTGTGGGATTTGAGTTAGAATATCCCCATTGTGTTGAATGTCCATTAAAATCTCCAGCCAAGATAGTTCTATGGTAGTTGACTTGATCAAGTTCTGTTATGTTACAATTTGTGCCTGGTGGGTTGTAAACATTATAAATATTATATTTGCTGGATGCAAACCAAATTGTGGCTTTCTGAACATCTGTTAGTTCTGCATTATTTAGTGGAACTACATCTCCCTGTATATTGTTTTTGATGTAGGTGATTATACCCCTGCAGTTGTTGGTGCACTTACATGGATAGCTGGTGTAACCTGTTATATGTGTGTCTATGTTCTTGTGTAGTGTTTCCTGCAGTAGGACAATATGGATCTGGTATTTGTACATGATTTTGGTTAGTTCTGTTTTCTTGTTTTTGAGGCCTGAAATATTAAGTGTAGTATGTTTAATTTATTTGTTTTTTCTCTCTGACCAATCTTCATGCTCTTTCTTCCATTAAAATATTTATATATTGAACTTTGTTGGATCCGAGGTTTCTGGTTATTATATGAGTTGTTTGTGTTTCTTCCAGTAGCTAATTTATCGCACAGTCCAGCCTGGTCGCTCACTGTCTGGCGCGGACCTTGTTGACCGAGGCGGCGTCCGAGCTCGTATTGATTTATATTCTTGTTGTACATGGCATTGTTAAAACTGGGGGACCTGTGGGCTATCTTCCTACCCCAGGGTGAAGGTTTTGCAAATCCTCGCCTCAATTCCATCCATGGCATGTATTGTGTCTCTGTCTCTGCTGACATATCATCCATCCATTTGTTCACTTTCTAGGCCCTGTATTCAAGCAGGATTCACAACAGCTCATTCCCCGCCACCTACTGTCACTGGCACTTACTCCGTTCATTCAGGCATATCTCATGGGGGCCAAATGTATCGACAGAGGATCGTCACGTCCTGGGTCACTTGTGTCTGTGCGATGTACTACAGGACTGTTGAAGGGAACATGATGGACTCCTTGTCAGTACTAGAGCCATTTGTCTTCAAGTATGTCAGTAGATGGTCTCCTAGTCTATACTAGAGCCATTTGTCTTCAAGTATGTCAGTAGATGGTCTCCTAGTCTATACTAGAGTCATTTGTCTTCAAGTATGTCAGTAGATGGTCTCCTAGTCTGTACTAGAGTCATTTGTCTTCAAGTATGTCAGTAGATGGACTCCTAGTCTGTACTAGAGTCATGTGTCTTCAAGTATGTCAGTAGATGGTCTCCTAGTCTGTACTAGAGTCATTTGTCTTCAAGTATGTCAGTAGATGGTCTCCTAGTCTGTACTAGAGTCATGTGTCTTCAAGTATGTCAGTAGATGGTCTCCTAGTCTGTACTAGAGTCATTTATCTTCAAGTATGTCAGTAGATGGACTCCTAGTCAGTACTAGAGTCATTTGTCTTCAAGTATGTCAGTAGATGGTCTCCTAGTCAGTACTAGAGTCATTTGTCTTCAAGTATGTCAGTAGATGGTCTCCTAGTCAGTACTAGAGTCATTTGTCTTCAAGTATGTCAGTAGATGGTCATCTAGTCAGTACTAGAGTCATTTGTCTTCAAGTATGTCAGTAGATGGTCTCCTAGTCAGTACTAGAGTCATTTGTCTTCAAGTATGTCAGTAGATGGTCATCTAGTCAGTACTAGAGTCATTTGTCTTCAAGTATGTCAGTAGATGGTCATCTAGTCAGTACTAGAGTCATTTGTCTTCAAGTATGTCAGTAGATGGTCTCCTAGTCAGTGCTAGAGTCATTTGTCTTCAAGTATGTCAGTAGATGGTCTCCTAGTCTGTACTAGAGTCATTTGTCTTCAAGTATGTCAGTAGATGGTCTCCTAGCCTGTACTAGAGTCATTTGTCTTCAAGTATGTCAGTAGATGGTCTCCTAGTCAGTACTAGAGTCATTTATCTTCAAGTATGTCGGTAGATGGTCTCCTAGTCTGTACTAGAGTCATGTGTCTTCAAGTATGTCAGTAGATGGTCTCCTAGTCTGTACTAGAGTCATTTGTCTTCAAGTATGTCAGTAGACGGTCTCCTAGTCTGTACTAGAGTCATTTGTCTTCAAGTATGTCAGTAGATGGTCTCCTAGTCAGTACTAGAGTCATTTGTCTTCAAGTATGTCAGTAGACGGTCTCCTAGTCTGTACTAGAGTCATTTGTCTTCAAGTATGTCAGTAGATGGTCTCCTAGTCTGTACTAGAGTCATTTGTCTTCAAGTATGTCAGTAGATGGTCTCCTAGTCAGTACTAGAGTCATGTGTCTTCAAGTATGTCAGTAGATGGTCTCCTAGTCTGTACTAGAGTCATTTGTCTTCAAGTATGTCAGTAGATGGTCTCCTAGTCTGTACTAGAGTCATTTGTCTTCAAGTATGTCAGTAGATGGTCTCCTAGTCTGTACTAGAGTCATGTGTCTTCAAGTATGTCAGTAGATGGTCTCCTAGTCTGTACTAGAGTCATTTGTCTTCAAGTATGTCAGTAGATGGTCTCCTAGTCAGTACTAGAGTCATTTGTCTTCAAGTATGTCAGTAGATGGTCTCCTAGTCAGTACTAGAGTCATTTGTCTTCAAGTATGTCAGTAGATGGACTCCTAGTCAGTACTAGAGTCATTTGTCTTCAAGTATGTCAGTAGATGGTCTCCTAGTCTGTACTAGAGTCATTTATCTTCAAGTATGTCGGTAGATGGTCTCCTAGTCTGTACTAGAGTCATGTGTCTTCAAGTATGTCAGTAGATGGTCTCCTAGTCTGTACTAGAGTCATTTGTCTTCAAGTATGTCAGTAGATGGTCTCCTAGTCTGTACTAGAGTCATTTATCTTCAAGTATGTCGGTAGATGGTCTCCTAGTCTGTACTAGAGTCATTTGTCTTCAAGTATGTCAGTAGATGGTCTCCTAGTCAGTACTAGAGTCATTTGTCTTCAAGTATGTCAGTAGATGGTCTCCTAGTCAGTACTAGAGTCATGTGTCTTCAAGTATGTCAGTAGACGGTCTCCTAGTCTGTACTAGAGTCATTTGTCTTCAAGTATGTCAGTAGATGGTCTCCTAGTCAGTACTAGAGTCATTTGTCTTCAAGTATGTCAGTAGATGGTCTCCTAGTCTGTACTAGAGTCATGTGTCTTCAAGTATGTCAGTAGATGGTCTCCTAGTCAGTACTAGAGTCATTTGTCTTCAAGTATGTCAGTAGATGGTCATCTAGTCAGTACTAGAGTCATTTGTCTTCAAGTATGTCAGTAGATGGTCTCCTAGTCTGTACTAGAGTCATTTGTCTTCAAGTATGTCAGTAGATGGACTCCTAGTCTGTACTAGAGTCATTTGTCTTCAAGTATGTCAGTAGATGGTCTCCTAGTCTGTACTAGAGTCATTGTCTTCAAGTATGTCAGTAGATGGTCTCCTAGTCTGTACTAGAGTCATTTGTCTTCAAGTATGTCAGTAGATGGACTCCTAGTCTGTACTAGAGTCATTTGTCTTCAAGTATGTCAGTAGATGGTCATCTAGTCAGTACTAGAGTCATTTGTCTTCAAGTATGTCAGTAGATGGTCTCCTAGTCTGTACTAGAGTCATTTGTCTTCAAGTATGTCAGTAGATGGACTCCTAGTCTGTACTAGAGTCATTTGTCTTCAAGTATGTCAGTAGATGGTCTCCTAGTCTGTACTAGAGTCATTTGTCTTCAAGTATGTCAGTAGATGGTCTCCTAGTCTGTACTAGAGTCATTTGTCTTCAAGTATGTCAGTAGACGGTCTCCTAGTCTGTACTAGAGTCATTTGTCTTCAAGTATGTCAGTAGATGGTCTCCTAGTCAGTACTAGAGTCATTTGTCTTCAAGTATGTCAGTAGATGATCTCCTAGTCAGTACTAGAGTCATTTGTCTTCAAGTATGTCAGTAGATGGACTCCTAGTCTGTACTAGAGTCATTTGTCTTCAAGTATGTCAGTAGACGGTCTCCTAGTCTGTACTAGAGTCATTTGTCTTCAAGTATGTCAGTAGACGGTCTCCTAGTCTGTACTAGAGTCATTTGTCTTCAAGTATGTCAGTAGATGGTCTCCTAGTCTGTACTAGAGTCATTTGTCTTCAAGTATGTCAGTAGATGGTCTCCTAGTCAGTACTAGAGTCATGTGTCTTCAAGTATGTCAGTAGATGGTCTCCTAGTCTGTACTAGAGTCATTTGTCTTCAAGTATGTCAGTAGATGGTCTCCTAGTCTGTACTAGAGTCATTTGTCTTCAAGTATGTCAGTAGATGGTCTCCTAGTCTGTACTAGAGTCATGTGTCTTCAAGTATGTCAGTAGATGGTCTCCTAGTCTGTACTAGAGTCATTTGTCTTCAAGTATGTCAGTAGATGGTCTCCTAGTCAGTACTAGAGTCATTTGTCTTCAAGTATGTCAGTAGATGGTCTCCTAGTCAGTACTAGAGTCATTTGTCTTCAAGTATGTCAGTAGATGGACTCCTAGTCAGTACTAGAGTCATTTGTCTTCAAGTATGTCAGTAGATGGTCTCCTAGTCTGTACTAGAGTCATTTATCTTCAAGTATGTCGGTAGATGGTCTCCTAGTCTGTACTAGAGTCATGTGTCTTCAAGTATGTCAGTAGATGGTCTCCTAGTCTGTACTAGAGTCATTTGTCTTCAAGTATGTCAGTAGATGGTCTCCTAGTCTGTACTAGAGTCATTTATCTTCAAGTATGTCGGTAGATGGTCTCCTAGTCTGTACTAGAGTCATTTGTCTTCAAGTATGTCAGTAGATGGTCTCCTAGTCAGTACTAGAGTCATTTGTCTTCAAGTATGTCAGTAGATGGTCTCCTAGTCAGTACTAGAGTCATGTGTCTTCAAGTATGTCAGTAGACGGTCTCCTAGTCTGTACTAGAGTCATTTGTCTTCAAGTATGTCAGTAGATGGTCTCCTAGTCAGTACTAGAGTCATTTGTCTTCAAGTATGTCAGTAGATGGTCTCCTAGTCTGTACTAGAGTCATGTGTCTTCAAGTATGTCAGTAGATGGTCTCCTAGTCAGTACTAGAGTCATTTGTCTTCAAGTATGTCAGTAGATGGTCATCTAGTCAGTACTAGAGTCATTTGTCTTCAAGTATGTCAGTAGATGGTCTCCTAGTCTGTACTAGAGTCATTTGTCTTCAAGTATGTCAGTAGATGGACTCCTAGTCTGTACTAGAGTCATTTGTCTTCAAGTATGTCAGTAGATGGTCTCCTAGTCTGTACTAGAGTCATTTGTCTTCAAGTATGTCAGTAGATGGTCTCCTAGTCTGTACTAGAGTCATTTGTCTTCAAGTATGTCAGTAGATGGACTCCTAGTCTGTACTAGAGTCATTTGTCTTCAAGTATGTCAGTAGATGGTCATCTAGTCAGTACTAGAGTCATTTGTCTTCAAGTATGTCAGTAGATGGTCTCCTAGTCTGTACTAGAGTCATTTGTCTTCAAGTATGTCAGTAGATGGACTCCTAGTCTGTACTAGAGTCATTTGTCTTCAAGTATGTCAGTAGATGGTCTCCTAGTCTGTACTAGAGTCATTTGTCTTCAAGTATGTCAGTAGATGGTCTCCTAGTCTGTACTAGAGTCATTTGTCTTCAAGTATGTCAGTAGACGGTCTCCTAGTCTGTACTAGAGTCATTTGTCTTCAGTATGTCAGTAGATGGTCTCCTAGTCAGTACTAGAGTCATTTGTCTTCAAGTATGTCAGTAGATGATCTCCTAGTCAGTACTAGAGTCATTTGTCTTCAAGTATGTCAGTAGATGGACTCCTAGTCTGTACTAGAGTCATTTGTCTTCAAGTATGTCAGTAGATGGTCATCTAGTCAGTACTAGAGTCATTTGTCTTCAAGTATGTCAGTAGATGGTCTCCTAGTCTGTACTAGAGTCATTTGTCTTCAAGTATGTCAGTAGATGGTCATCTAGTCAGTACTAGAGTCATTTGTCTTCAAGTATGTCAGTAGATGGTCATCTAGTCAGTACTAGAGTCATTTGTCTTCAAGTATGTCAGTAGACGGTCTCCTAGTCTGTACTAGAGCCATTTGTCTTCAAGTATGTCAGTAGATGGTCATCTAGTCAGTACTAGAGTCATTTGTCTTCAAGTATGTCAGTAGATGGTCTCCTAGTCTGTACTAGAGTCATTTGTCTTCAAGTATGTCAGTAGATGGTCTCCTAGCCTGTACTAGAGCCATTTGTCTTCAAGTATGTCAGTAGATGGTCTCCTAGTCTGTACTAGAGTCATTTGTCTTCAAGTATGTCAGTAGACGGTCTCCTAGTCTGTACTAGAGTCATTTGTCTTCAAGTATGTCAGTAGATGGTCTCCTAGTCTGTACTAGAGTCATTTGTCTTCAAGTATGTCAGTAGACGGTCTCCTAGTCTGTACTAGAGTCATTTGTCTTCAAGTATGTCAGTAGATGGTCTCCTAGTCTGTACTAGAGTCATTTGTCTTCAAGTATGTCAGTAGATGGTCTCCTAGTCTGTACTAGAGTCATGTGTCTTCAAGTATGTCAGTAGATGGTCTCCTAGTCTGTACTAGAGTCATTTGTCTTCAAGTATGTCAGTAGATGGACTCCTAGTCAGTACTAGAGTCATTTGTCTTCAAGTATGTCAGTAGATGGTCTCCTAGTCAGTACTAGAGTCATTTGTCTTCAAGTATGTCAGTAGATGGTCTCCTAGTCTGTACTAGAGCCATTTGTCTTCAAGTATGTCAGTAGATGGACTCCTAGTCAGTACTAGAGTCATTTGTCTTCAAGTATGTCAGTAGATGGTCTCCTAGTCTGTACTAGAGTCATTTGTCTTCAAGTATGTCAGTAGATGGTCTCCTAGTCTGTACTAGAGTCATTTATCTTCAAGTATGTCGGTAGATGGTCTCCTAGTCTGTACTAGAGTCATGTGTCTTCAAGTATGTCAGTAGATGGTCTCCTAGTCTGTACTAGAGTCATTTGTCTTCAAGTATGTCAGTAGATGGTCTCCTAGTCAGTACTAGAGTCATTTGTCTTCAAGTATGTCAGTAGATGGTCTCCTAGTCAGTACTAGAGTCATTTGTCTTCAAGTATGTCATTAGATGGTCTCCTAGTCAGTACTAGAGTCATTTGTCTTCAAGTATGTCATTAGATAGTCTCGAGGCGGTTTCGCTGAAGCTCTCACCCTGTCCACAGGGGGTTCCTATAGAAATAGTAATAAGATAGAAGACAAGACACTCACTCAAGGGAGAGTGAGGGTGATTAGATGAGGGCAATGGCTTATACCACATGTTGGTTGGCTCTAGCCCTGCATCTATAGGGCTCACCTCCTCCCGACCCAGTTATACCACTGGGAACTCGGTCGCGCCCAAGACCAACTTTGCGATAACAGAGGGACCACGTGTAGGTGTGGCCTTGGACACAGTGGCCCAGTGGAGTTGAATTTAGTCCATCAAAACCAGAGAGGATTTTGTCAAAACAGAGAGTTTTGTCATCCGACATCCACTGAGCCTGGCAAATGAGAGGCTATGAACGCTTCAAATACCTTTTGGTGATGTCAAGTGCGGACATCACACACCCCCCAAAGTTGTGGAGAGACATGATCACCTACGCCAGCAGGCATGTTACTTGATGATGATGATTTGGTGTTGGCAGTTTGTTTTCTGCAGAGGTCCAGCTTGTTTAGGTGTGTGTTCATAAAAACATGGCATATTATCAACTGGAAAATCTGGCTTTTCTCTTTACAATTTAATTTTTCTAATTTGATTTTGAGGGTTAGGCTTTACTTGATATTTGAAGTGTGGTCACTCTGTTTTGACTGAGGACAAGTAGTTCGACCATTCTTCCAGGCAATTATTTTTCAGTATCTGTTTGTAGGTGTTTGTTTAGAGTAGTGTTTGTGGAGATCTGGGGAATATCTGCTCTTCTTTTATACAATCTATCTGTTTGTGGAGATCTGGGGAATTTCTGCTTTTTTTCTAGGCAAATTATCTGTTTGTGGAGATCTAGGAAATGTGTGCTTTTGTTCTAGACAATCTATCTGTTTGTGGAGATCTAGGAAATGTGTGCTTTTGTTCTAGACAATCTATCTGTTTGTGGAGATCTTAGAAATTGGTGCTTTTGTTCTAGACAATCTATCTGTTTGTGGAGATCTAGGAAATGTGTGCTTTTGTTCTAGGCAATCTATCTGTTTGTGGAGATCTGGGGAATTTCTGCTTTTTTTCTAGGCAAATTATCTGTTTGTGGAGATCTAGGAAATGTGTGCTTTTGTTCTAGACAATCTATCTGTTTGTGGAGATCTAGGAAATGTGTGCTTTTGTTCTAGACAATCTATCTGTTTGTGGAGATCTTAGAAATTGGTGCTTTTGTTCTAGACAATCTATCTGTTTGTGGAGATCTAGGAAATGTGTGCTTTTGTTCTAGGCAATCTATCTGTTTGTGGAGATCTAGGAAATGTGTGCTTTTGTTCTAGACAATCTATCTGTTTGAGGAGATCTAGGAAATGTGTGCTTTTGTTCTAGGCAATCTATCTGTTTGTGGAGATCTAGGAAATGTGTGCTTTTGTTCTAGACAATCTATCTGTTTGTGGAGATCTTAGAAATTGGTGCTTTTGTTCTAGACAATCTATCTGTTTGTGGAGATCTAGGAAATGTGTGCTTTTGTTCTAGGCAATCTATCTGTTTGTGGAGATCTAGGAAATGTGTGCTTTTGTTCTAGACAATCTATCTGTTTGAGGAGATCTAGGAAATGTGTGCTTTTGTTCTAGGCAATCTATCTGTTTGTGGAGATCTAGGAAATGTGTGCTTTTGTTCTAGACAATCTATCTGTTTGAGGAGATCTAGGAAATGTGTGCTTTTGTTCTAGGCAATCTATCTGTTTGTGGAGATCTAGGAAATGTGTGCTTTTGTTCTAGACAATCTATCTGTTTGAGGAGATCTAGGAAATGTGTGCTTTTGTTCTAGGCAATCTATCTGTTTGTGGAGATCTAGGAAATGTGTGCTTTTGTTCTAGACAATCTATCTGTTTGTGGAGATCTTAGAAATTGGTGCTTTTGTTCTAGACAATCTATCTGTTTGTGGAGATCTAGGAAATGTGTGCTTTTGTTCTAGGCAATCTATCTGTTTGTGGAGATCTAGGAAATGTGTGCTTTTGTTCTAGACAATCTATCTGTTTGAGGAGATCTAGGAAATGTGTGCTTTTGTTCTAGGCAATCTATCTGTTTGTGGAGATCTAGGAAATGTGTGCTTTTGTTCTAGACAATCTATCTGTTTGTGGAGATCTTAGAAATTGGTGCTTTTGTTCTAGACAATCTATCTGTTGTGGAGATCTGAGAAATTGGTGCTTTTGTTCTAGACAATCTATCTGTTTGTGGAGATCTGAGGCAATTAGTGTTCTTGTTCTAGACAATCTATCTGTTTGTGGAGATCTGGGGAATTTCTGTTCTTGTTTTAGACAATCTATCTGTTTGTGGAGATCTGGAAAATTTGTGCTTTTGTTCTAGACAATCTATCTGTTTGTGGAGATCTGAGAAATTGGTGCTTTTGTTCTAGACAATCTATCTGTTTGTGGAGATCTGAGAAATTGGTGCTTTTGTTCTAGACAATCTATTTGTTTGTGGAGATCTGAGAAATGTGTGCTTTTGTTCTAGACAATCTATCTGTTTGTGGAGATCTGAGAAATTGGTGCTTTTGTTCTAGACAATCTATCTGTTTGTGGAGATCTGAGAAATTGGTGCTTTTGTTCTAGACAATCTATCTGTTTGTGGAGATCTAGGGCACTTCTGCTTTTTTTTCTAGACAATCTATCTGTTTGTGGAGATCTGGGGAATTTCTGTTCTTGCTCTAGACAACCTATCTGTTTGTGGAGATCTGAGGCATTACTTTTCTTGTTATAGACAATCTATCTGTTTGTGGAGGTCTGGGGAATTTCTGTCCTTGCTCTAGACAATCTATCTGTTTGTGGAGATGTGAGGCATTACTTTTCTTGCTCTAGACAATCTATCTGTTTGTGGAGATGCGAGGCATTACTTTTCTTGCTCTAGACAATCTATCTGTTTGTGGAGATCTGAGGCATTACTTTTCTTGCTCTAGACAATCTATCTGTTTGTGGAGATGTGAGGCATTACTTTTCTTGCTCTAGACAATCTATCTGTTTGTGGAGATCTGAGGCATTACTTTTCTTGCTCTAGACAATCTATCTGTTTGTGGAGATCTGAGGCATTACTCTTCTTGCTCTAGACAATCTATCTGTTTGTGGAGATCTGAGGCATTACTTTTCTTGCTCTAGACAATCTATCTGTTTGTGGAGATCTGAGGCATTACTTTTCTTGCTCTAGACAATCTATCTGCAAACATGTCTCTATAACATCTATAACAAACATGTAGAGATGTGGACATTCAAAAGAAAATGAATAAACGTGTAGTGTGGTAGACAGGTTGAACAGAACAATGAAGGAAATGATAAATACTTGACTGTTTGCTCAACTAAAATATACATTGTTGTATACAGTGATTTAGCAGATGAATATAATAAACCATATCACAGAACTAAACAATGACACCAAAAGACAATAGTAAAAAGAGCAATGAAGACTTAGTGTATACACATTTATTTAATCAAACATCACTTTATGAGCTGAGCTCATCTTGTACCCCTGCAGATTTAATGAAACAAAAGAAATGTAAGTCCAGTAATGGAGTTATGTTGAGATGCATATGAAATTGCTAAGAGAGCGCGTGGCCGTGCGGCTAAAACCACTGTTCCGCTGGCTGAAAAGCCGATGTTCGGTGTTCGAAGCCCGCGGTAGACAGAAAGGATTTTTTCTATCGGGGGTGAAATAAAAATCCTGAGTCTCACACGTCGTGGCGACTGCTTTGACCAAGCGGCCTTTATTTCTCTGGTTCTATCGTTGCCCCTCGTCATACACCAGCAATGGTACTATGTGACGTAAAGATAGTTTTTTTTTTTTTTTTTTAACCAGTCTAGTCTAGTCTGGCCAAGCAAGTAGGGTTCAAAGAGGGAAGACTACCTGGTATTCGAAAATACAATGTTGAGAAGTCGGATGTGTTGGGACGAATTCTGCCAATAAAAACAATACAAGACATTTAATGCCCTTTTAATAACTTTGAAATATGGGAAAGTACCAGTTAAGTACCAGTGGACTAAGAGTTACAATGAAGATGATGGCGCTGGACAGGACACACACTGCGGATAGCCAGCTGGGAGTATTACATGACAGCCCTTTTCTGGAATCCCCAGGGGAAAAGGTAAAGAGGAAGACCTAAATATTCTTGGCAGAATGCAGATGGAATCAGAGATGAAGATGATGGGGAAGACATGGAAAGATCTGAAAAGAGTGACAAGAAACAGGATGACTTTGGTAGTGTTTGTTGAAGACCTATGCTCCACCGGGAGCTGAAAGTTTTCGTTGAAGACCTATGCTCCACAAAGAGCTGGAAGTGTTTGTTGAAGACCTATGCTCCACCGGGAGCTGAAAGTTTTTATTGAAGGCCTATGCTCCACAGGGAGCTGAAAGTGTTTGATGAAGACCTATGCTCCACCACGAGCTGAAAGTTTTTGTTGAAGGCCTATGCTCCACAGAGAGCTGAAAGTGTTTGTTGAAGACCTATGCACCACAGGGAGCTGAAAGTGTTTGTTGAAGACCTATGCTCCAAAGGAAGGTGAAAGTGTTTGTTGAAGACCTATGCTCCACTGGAAGCTGAAAGTGTCTGTTGAAGACCTATGCTCCACAGGGAGTTGAAAGTGTTTGTTGAAGACCTATGCTCCACTGGAAGCTGAAAGTGTTTGTTGAAGACCTATGCTCCACTGGAAGCTGAAAGTGTTTGTTGAAGGCCTATGCTCCACTGGGAGCTGAAAGTGTTTGTTGAAGACCTATGCTCCACTGGGAGCTGAAAGTGTTTGTTGAAGACCTATGCTCCACTGGGAGCTGAAAGTGTTTGTTGAAGACCTATGCTCCACAGGGAGCTGAAAGTGTTTGTTGAAGACCTATGCTCCACAGGGAGCTGAAAGTGTTTGTTGAAGACCTATGCTCCACAGGGAGCTGAAAGTGTTTGTTGAAGACCTATGCTCCACAGGGAGCTGAAAGTGTTTGTTGAAGATCTATGCTCCACTGGGAGCTGAAAGTGTTTGTTGAAGACCTATGCTCCACAGGGAGCTGAAAGTGTTTGTTGAAGATCTATGCTCCACTGGGAGCTGAAAGTGTTTGTTGAAAACCTATGCTCCACAGGGAGCTGAAAGTGTTTGTTGAAGACCTATGCTCCACAGGGAGCTGAAAGTGTTTGTTGAAGATCTATGCTCCAGTGGGAGCTGAAAGTGTTTGTTGAAGACCTATGCTCCACAGGAAGGTGAAAGTGTTTGTTGAAGACCTATGCTCCACAAGGAGCTGAAAGTGTTTGTTGAAGACCTATGCTCCACAGGGAGCTGAAAGTGTTTGTTGAAGACTTATGCTCCACAGGGAGCTGAAAGTGTTTGTTGAAGATCTATGCTCCAGTGGGAGCTGAAAGTGTTTGTTGAAGACCTATGCTCCACAGGAAGGTGAAAGTGTTTGTTGAAGACCTATGCTCCACAAGGAGCTGAAAGTGTTTGTTGAAGACCTATGCTCCACAGGGAGCTGAAAGTGTTTGTTGAAGACTTATGCTCCACTGTGAGTTAAAAGGTAAAGAATAAGAATATCCTTTTAAAAATGGATCATGAAAGAGGTCTATCTATACATTTAATAGTCAATGATGGGAACATCAGAAAACAACAAAGAAAGAGATTTCTATCGCCTCCAAAGTTCAAATCACTTAAGAATGTTTAAGGTAAATTTCAGCGCCAAGGCTAATTGTTATTAGCAACTCATAGCTGACTTGTGCCCTACTCCACAAGACAAGTGAACCAAAACTATCACAACACATGTAGAAACAAGACTAATGAGGTCAGTTTGACCAGGAGTTTAGGGATCAAGAGGAAAGTCAAACCAGTATTTTAAAAATGCCATACTGAAGCTGGGCCAAAATGGCACAAAGATCACAGCGTAAGGATGTAAGAGTTACACATTAACTGTGGAAAACCATGCATGGAAGAGATAAAAGCCATCAAGCTATTTAAAAATTGATAAAGCCACAGGACCAGATGAGATTCCTTCAGAGGCCATCAAAGATTATTAACACCTCTATCAAGATGTTAGATAATCTACTAGATAAAATTTGGGAAAGGGAAGAAATACTGGCTGGAAAGAAGATTATATGATCAAGCTACCAAAGAAAAGAAGCTTACAAAAGTGCACAAATTGTAGAGAAATTATGATACTATCAGTGCCAAGAAAAATATTAAACAGAATCATTCTGGGGAGACTAAAAGAGGCCAAAGAGAAACATTTGAGAGATGAACAAGCAGGTTTCAGGAAAAACAGATCATGTGCTGATCAAATAACTACCTTACGTATAATAGTTGAACAAAGTTTAGAACTACAGTCCCCACTTTATATCGGATTCATAGATTTTGAAAAGTCACTGGATGAATACAAGAATTAAAAAAGCCTGAGGAATAATACATCAAGTCACCTAAGTCTACATCCCTGGACATGCGGGAGTACAGGGAATTGAAGAAGCGGAGAGGTTGGCTAGCAGTGCTGTCGACGTCATCGATGCCCTCCAAGATGTGGGAAGGGCACAAGACTTCATTTACCAAGTGTCCACGTCACTTCTTCGGACAAAAGAGATGGGAGTTAGGATTAGCACAGCCAGAAATGAGAAAAGCAATGGGCGTATAAGAGGACTTATCAACCATAAATGAAATGGAGCTGTAAGTCGCTGGATGCTGTGAGGACTTATTGAAGAGGGGATCTGAGTACTTATGAACATGTTCGGAGTGCAATGATGATGACCCACAAAATAATAACTCAATAACTTAAAAATAAATAATCTACTGGGAAAAAAATACTGGAAGCTCTTATAAGAGAGAATTACCAAAGTTGTAGTCACATAGGTGGTAAAACCGAGAAGATTAACATTCACAAATAATTACAACACTAAATATACATCACAGAGTTCATGAAAAGAGAGTATGGTAGGTGAAAAAGGCAAAACAGAACTTCTATAAAAGTTCTAGTTAGATAAAGAGTCAAAACAGAGCTGCTAGAAAAGTTCTAGTTAGATAAAAAGTCAAAACAGAGCTTCTATAAATGTTCTAGTTAGATAAAGAGTCAAAACAGAGCTGCTAGAAAAGTTCTAGTTAGATAAAGAATCAAAACAGAACTTCTATAAAAGTTCTAGTTAGATAAAGAATCAAAACAGAGCTTCTATAAATGTTCTAGTTAGATAAAGAGTCAAAACAGAACTTCCATAAAAGTTCTAGTTAGATAAAGAGTCAAAACAGAGCTGCTAGAAAAGTTCTAGTTAGATAAAGAATCAAAACAGAGCTGCTAGAAAAGTTCTAGTTAGATAAAGAGTCAAAACAGAGCTGCTAGAAAAGTTCTAGTTAGATAAAGAGTCAAAACAGAGCTGCTAGAAAAGTTCTAGTTAGATAAAGAATCAAAACAGAGCTGCTAGAAAAGTTCTAGTTAGATAAAGAATCAAAACAGAGCTGCTAGAAAAGTTCTAGTTAGATAAAGAATCAAAACAGAACTGCTAGAAAAGTTCTAGTTAGATAAAGAATCAAAACAGAGCTGCTAGAAAAGTTCTAGTTAGATAAAGAATCAAAACAGAGCTGCTAGAAAAGTTCTAGTTAGATAAAGAGTCAAAACAGAGCTGCTAGAAAAGTTCTAGTTAGATAAAGAATCAAAACAGAGCTGCTAGAAAAGTTCTAGTTAGATAAAGAGTCAAAACAGAGCTGCTAGAAAAGTTCTAGTTAGATAAAGAGTCAAAACAGAGCTTCTATAAATGTTCTAGTTAGATAAAGAGTCAAAACAGAGCTGCTAGAAAAGTTCTAGTTAGATAAAGAGGCAAAAAAGAGCCTCTAGAAACGGTCTAGTTAGATAAAGAATCAAAACAGAGCTTCTAGAAAAATTCTAGTTAGATAAAGAGGCAAAACAGTGCTTTTGGAAAAGCTCTAGTTAGATAAAGAGTCAAAACAGAGCTTCTAGAAAAGTTGTAGTTAGATAAAGAATCAAAACAGAGCTTCTAGAAAAGTTCTAGTTAGATAAAGAGTCAAAACAGAGCTTTTGGAAAAGCTCTAGTTAGATAAAGAATCAAAACAGAGCTTCTAGAAAAGTTGTAGTTAGATAAAGAATCAAAACAGAGCTTCTAGAAAAGTTCTAGTTAGATAAAGAGTCAAAACTGAGCTTTTGAAAAAGCTCTAGTTAGATAAAGAGTCAAAACAGAGCCCCTAAAAAAGTTCTAGGTAGGTAAAAAAGACAAACTGCACTCGTAGAAAAGTGCTTGGTAGCAAGTTAGAGGACTACGAATAGTGCAGGACATATAAACAAGTAAAAAAGGGTTGGGCGACTACTAAACTATAGTTGGGGAAGAAGACAGGTGGACACAGATTTAAAAGCTGCGGAGGCATGGAGCTATCTGATGAGAATGGCACCAAAAAGCAGTGTCTTGGAAAACATTTGCTCAAGATCCGGTGATCTACAAGGAGTTAAAAGGTAGAAGATGAAAAGGAAGACAAATTCAGGGCCCTTAAAAAGCACTCATCATCATCAAGTACCATGCCTGCTGGCATAGGTGATCATGTCTCTCCACAACTTTCGATCTTTACAGTTATTTATCATTTCTGTTGTTGACCTTCTGCCAAGCCATTCTCTTAAGTTGTCTGGTATTTTTTCTCTTTGCTTCCCTCTATCTCTTCGTCCCTCAATTTTCCCAGTTGTTACAATATATTCCAGCTGTTCCCTTCTCATTACATGGCCAAAAAATGATGATTGTTTCTTCCTAATATTAAAAACAATATCATCATCATCAAGTACCGAACCTGCTGGTGTAGGTGATCATGTCTCTCCACAACTTTCGATCTCGACAGTTTGATTTCTATTATTGTGGCAATTCATGATTGTACAAAGAAGTTACAACGGTGGTTTTCTGTAAAAAGCACTAGCCAGGTTAAAAAGGCAAGTTACAAGTCGGACAGAGGCAAGGTACATAACAGCAACAGATATAAAGCTGCCAGTAACTCATAGCTGATAGTATGTGTCAGGATTGGTAAGCCAGAACCATCCAGACCCTGCTCCACCTCTTTGCAGTGATTCTATAAACAAACTAACCAGTCTAGTCTGACCAAGTAAGTATGGATTGAAGATGGAAAGAAATCTGGTACCCAAAAATGCCAGGCTGAAGCCAGATGTGTCGGGTCGAAAGATGCAAATATCACAGTTCTATTTTGATTCCACGACACAATGCATTTATGCCCACTTAATGTATTTTTAAGGATGGGAACAGTCAATTCCTTTAGTAGTCATTAGGTGAATGCCAGAAAGAAAGAAATACAAGTCTTACACACAAGAGTAAAGAAAATACAAGTCTTACACACAAGAGTAAAGAAAATACTGTAATATCTAAACAAAGAAAAAAATACTGTAATATCTAAATAAAAAATACTGTAATATCTATACAAAGAATAAAAAATACTGTAATATCTAAACAAAAAATAAAAAATACTGTAATATCTAAATAAAGAAAAAAATACTGTAATATCTAAACAAAAAATAAAAAATACTGTAATATCTATACAAAGAATAAAAAATACTGTAATATCTAAACAAAAAATAAAAAATACTGTAATATCTAAACAAAAAATATAAAATACTGTAATATCTAAACAAAAAATATAAAATACTGTAATATCTAAACAAAAAATAAAAAATACTGTAATATCTATACAAAGAATAAAAAATACTGTAATATCTAAACAAAAATAAAAAATACTGTAATATCTAAATAAAGAAAAAAATACTGTAATATCTAAACAAAAAATAAAAAATACTGTAATATCTATACAAAGAATAAAAAATACTGTAATATCTAAACAAAAAATAAAAAATACTGTAATATCTAAACAAAAAATATAAAATACTGTAATATCTAAACAAAAAATATAAAATACTGTAATATCTAAACAAAAAAATAAAAAATACTGTAATATCTAAACAAAAAATATAAAATACTGTAATATCTAAACAAAAAATATAAAATACTGTAATATCTAAACAAAAAATACTGTAATATCTAAACAAAAAATAAAAAATACTGTAATATCTAAACAAAAAATAAAAAATACTGTAATATCTATACAAAGAATAAAAAATACTGTAATATCTAAATAAAAAATACTGTAATATCTAAACAAAAAATAAAAAATACCGTAATATCTAAACAAAGAATAAAAAATACCATAATATCTAAACAAAAAATATAAAATACTGTAATATCTAAACAAAAAATATAAAATACTGTAATATCTAAACAAAAAATAAAAAATACTGTAATATCTAAACAAAAAATATAAAATACTGTAATATCTAAACAAAAATATAAAATACTGTAATATCTAAACAAAAAATAAAAAATACTGTAATATCTAAACAAAAAATATAAAATACTGTAATATCTAAACAAAAAATATAAAATACTGTAATATCTAAACAAAAAATACTGTAATATCTAAACAAAAAATAAAAAATACTGTAATATCTAAACAAAAAATAAAAAATACTGTAATATCTATACAAAGAATAAAAAATACTGTAATATCTAAATAAAAAATACTGTAATATCTAAACAAAAAATAAAAAATACCGTAATATCTAAACAAAGAATAAAAAATACCGTAATATCTAAACAAAAAATATAAAATACTGTAATATCTAAACAAAAAATATAAAATACTGTAATATCTAAACAAAAATAAAAAATACCGTAAGATCTAAACAAAGAATAAAAAATACCGTAATATCTAAACAAAAAATATAAAATACTGTAATATCTAAACAAAAAATATAAAATACTGTCATATCTAAACAAAAAATATAAAATACTGTAATATCTAAACAAAAAATAAAAAATACCGTAATATCTAAACAAAAAATATAAAATACTGTAATATCTAAACAAAGAATAAAAAATACTGTAATATCTAAACAAAAAATAAAAAATACCGTAATATCTAAACAAAGAATAAAAAATACTATATTACCTAAACAAAAAATACTGTAATATCTAAACATAGAATACAAAATACAGTAATATCTAAACAAAGAAAAAAAAAATACTGTAATATCTAAACAAAGAATAATGAATACAATGCTTTCTCTTAAGGGACATGTTCAGACATCAGCTAAATTCACAGATGGAACTGATGAAACAACGAAGAACATCTTTAAATAGCAGCCACAAGAAGAAATAAATTCAGTATGTACCAGTTGGCCATGTTGGACTGGTCTTTTTGATAGGAAGATTTCAGTGACATTCATCATCATGTGCCACACCAGTTGGCCATGTTGGACTGGTCATTTTGATAGGAAGATTTCAGTGACATTCATCATCATCATCATGTGCCACATCAGTTGGCCATGTTGGACTGGTCATTTTGATAGGAAGATTTCAGTGACATTCATCATCATCATCATGTGCCACATCAGTTGGCCATGTTGGACTTCGTCTTTTTGACAGGAAGATTTCAGTGACATTCATCATCATCATGTGCCACACCGGTTGGCGTAGGCGATCATGTCCTTCCTTAAATCTTCTAGCCACAGTGCATCTTAGCAGTTTGTTTGTTGACTGTTTTCCATGCTATGACACTAAACTATCCAGTATTTTCTCGCTTTGTCATCCGCGATCTATGTCCCCATGTAATTTGCCAATTGTAACCAAGTATTCCAACTTTCCTCTTCTCATGATGTGAACGAAAAATGCTGATTGTTTCCTTATAATGTTTCTTAAGAGCTCCCTTTTTGTGTTGGCCTCTTTGAGAATTTCCTCACTGATCATTTTAGCTGTCCAGGGAACTTTCAACATTCTTCTGAGAAATCCCATCTCTGTGGCTTTCAATCATCTTTTCATATGTTTGTTTACTGTCAATGATTCACTTCCATAGGACAGAATTGGCTCTATATTGTTTCTGCGGTGACATAAAATAAGCAAATATTCACAGACATCAGAAAGGTTAACCTTGTGTCATATATGTGATGACCTACACATTTTTAAGTCTTTACTAACATGGATTTTCAATTATATTCTACATGTACATTCTTCGGTATACCTGCACCACATAAGTCAAACTTGTGTGTTTTTTCTCTCCTGTATGTGTTTTATTGTGATTTATAAGAGTGCCTTGCCTTCCTCAGTAAATATTTCATCACACTTGTAAGGTTTCTCTCCTGTATGTGTTTTATTGTGATTTATATATGAGTGCCTTCCTCAGCAAATATTTCATCACATTTGTAAGGTTTCTCTCCTGTATGTGTTTTATTGTGATTTATATATGAGTGCCTTCCTCAGCAAATATTTCATCACACTTGTAAGGTTTCTCTCCTGTATGTGTTTTATTGTGATTTATATATGAGTGCCTTCCTCAGCAAATATTTCATCACATTTGTAAGGTTTCTCTCCTGTATGTGTTTTATTGTGATTTATAAGAGTGCCTTGCCTTCCTCAGTAAATATTTCATCACACTTGTAAGGTTTCTCTCCTGTATGTGTTTTATTGTGATTTATATATGAGTGCCTTCCTCAGCAAATATTTCATCACATTTGTAAGGTTTCTCTCCTGTATGTGTTTTATTGTGATTTATATATGAGTGCCTTCCTCAGCAAATATTTCATCACACTTGTAAGGTTTCTCTCCTGTATGTGTTTTATTGTGATTTATATATGAGTGCCTTCCTCAGCAAATATTTCATCACATTTGTAAGGTTTCTCTCCTGTATGTGTTTTATTGTGATTTATAAGAGTGCCTTCCTCAGCAAATATTTCATCACATTTGTAAGGTTTCTCTCCTGTATGTGTTTTATTGTGATTTATAAGAGTGCCTTCCTCAGCAAATATTTCATCACATTTGTAAGGTTTCTCTTCTGAATGTGTTATCTTGTGTCTTTTTAGATGTCCTCTGAAAGCAAAACCTGCACCACACACATCACATTTGTAAGGTTTCTCTCCTGTATGTGTTCTCTTGTGTTCTTTAAGATGTCCACTTTTAGAAAAACCTTTACCACAAACATCACATTTATAAGGTTTCTCTCCTGTATGTGTTCTCCTGTGTTCTCTCAAAGGTCCACTCAGAACAAAACCTACACCACAAATATCACATTTGTAAGGTTTCTCCCCTGTATGCCTTCTCTTGTGGTTTTTAAGATGCACGCTCTCAGTAAAATGTTTACCACATAGGTCACATTTGTAAGGTTTCTCTCCTGTATGTGTTCTCATGTGACTTTTTAGATTTCCACCTGTACGAAAGTCTGCACCACAAACATCACACTTGTAAGGTTTCTCTTCTGTATGTGTTCTCTTGTGCATATTTCGATCTCCACACGCAGCAAAGCCAGCACCACACAGATCACATACATAAGGCTTGTCTCCTGTATGCCTTCTCCTGTGTATATTTAGCTGTCCACTCTGGGTAAATCCTATACCACACACATCACATTTGTAAGGCTTATCTCCTGTATGAGTTCTCTTGTGACTTTTCAATTGTCCACTCTCAGTAAAACATCTACCACACACATCACATTTGTAAGGTCTCTCTCCTGTATGAGTTCTCTTGTGGCTTTTCAGATTTCCAGTTGTACTAAAACCTGCACCACAAACATCACATTTGTAAGGTTTCTCTCCTGTATGTGTTCTCTTGTGTATATTCAGATCTCCACACATAGTAAAACCTACACCACACACATCACATTTGTAAGGTTTCTCTCCTGTATGTGTTCTCTTGTGTATATTTAAATGTCTACTCTGAGCAAAACCTGCACCACAAACATCACATTTGTACGGTTTCACTCCAATATGTGTTCTCATGTGTATATTTCGAACTCTGATTGTGTTAAACCCTGCACCACACACATCACACATGAAAGGTTTCTCACCTGCATGTGTTTTTCGTGTGCTTATTCAGATATCCACACTTAGAAAAACATTTACCACACACATCACATTTGTAAGGCTTCTCTTTTATATGTGCTAATTGATGCACATTCTGAGTATCAAAACTAGGTGTTCCACTAACATGAGAATGGCCCGTCACACTCCCTGGCATGTCTTTACACTGGTTATCACTTTCTTGAAACTGGGGTATAAATTTTTGACTGCATCCTTCACCTTGATCAACCTATGAGCAGACAGGAATGAAGACTCTCAAACAGATATTGATCAACTGTTGTGGTGGAAATCATCTTACGAGGGTCACATTTTTTTGTTGACTCTTTGGAAACTTTCATTTCTAACTCAAAAATAACACCCGCATATGGTAGCTGAAATGAGTGGCCGCTCCATTTATTAGGCCATTGATAACATTTGTCTGGCCATTGATAACATTTGTCTGGCCTATAGCATGTGTCTGGTCACTGATAACATTTGTCTGGTCATTGATAACATTTGTCTAGTCACTGATAACATATGTCTGGCCACTGATAACATTTGTCTGACCACTGATAATATTTGTCTGGCCACTGATAACATTTGTCTGACCACTGATAACATTTGTCTGACCATTGATAATGTTTGTCTGGTCACTGATAACATTTCTCTAGTAACTGATAAAGTTTGTCAGGCCACTGATAACATTTGCCTGGCCATTGATAACATTTGTCTGGATACTTATAACATTTGTCTGGCCATTGATAATATTTATTTGGCCACTGATAACAACATTCTGGGCTCTGATAACATTTGCCTGGCCACTAATAACATTTGTCTGCCCACTGATAACAATCTGGCCATTGCTATTTATCTGGCCACTGATAACAACAATCTGGCCACTGATAACATTTGTCCAGACACTGATAACATTTGTCTGGCCATTGATAATATTTATCTGGCCACTGATAACATTTGTCCAGACACTGATAGCATTTGTCTGGCCATTGATAACATTTGTCTGGCCATTGATATTTATCTGGCCATTGATAACAACAATCTGGCCATTGATAACATTTGTCTGGCCATTGATATTTATCTGGCCACTGATAACAATTGTCCAGACACTGATAACATTTGCCTGGCCACTGATAACATTTGTCTAGCCATTGATATTTATCTGGCCACTGATAACAACAATCTGGTCACTGATAACATTTGTCCGGACACTGATAGCATTTGTCTGTGATATTTTAATAGGAACAGTCCCACCTGTATGGCCATAACTAGCATCTACGGAACTCACAGTAACATTTCTGTCAAGAGAAATAAGGAATTTGGTTCTTCAGTGTTAAAATGAGTTCATCATCATCAAGTGTCGTGCCTGCTGGCGTAGGTGATCATGTCTCTCCACATCTTTTGATCTTGACAGTTATTTATCATTTCTCTTGTTGACAATCTGCCAAGTCATTCTCTTAAGCTGACTGGCTGGTATCTTTCCCTCTATCTCTTCGTCCCTCAATTTCCCCAGTTGTTACAATAAATTCCAGTTGTTCCCTTCTCATTACATGACTAAAAATGATGATTGTTTCTTCCTAATATTGGAAATTAGCTCTCTTCTTGTTTTTGGGCTTTTTGCATGCTTTTATTACTCTTCTAAAATGAGTTAGTTCTGACATATGGAAGTGAATTCTAGACAATCAAACTGTTGAGACCACAAAAATGTGGTTTTACAGTAGAATGTTGAAAATGCACAGCTAAAGGGAATAGTAGATATTCTCAAAAAGGAAAAGGGAAACACATTTTTCACCAACATCAGGTACAAAAAAAAAAAAAAACAACCACCATTTTATTCATCATCATCATGTGCCATACCGGTTGGCATAGGCGATCATGTCCCTCCACAATCTTCTATTAACAGTGCATCGTATCAGTTCTGTTGTTGGCTGTTTTCCATGCCGTGACACCAAGCTATCCAGTATTTTCTCTCTTTGTCGCCCGCAATCTCTCTTTCCTTTTATTTTGCCAGTTGTAACCAAAGTTTTCCAACTTTCCTCTTCTCATGATGTGCCCGAAAAATATTGATTGTTTCTTTCAGATGTTTTCTAGGAGTTCCCTTCTTGTGTTGGCCTCTTATGAGAATTTCTTCATTGGTCTTTTTATCTGTCCAGGGAACTTTCAACATTCTTCTGAGAAATCCCATCTCTGTTGCCTCTAATCGTCTTTTCACTTGTTTGTCTACTGTCCATGATTCACTTCCATAGGTGAGAATTGGTTCTATACAGCACCGATGAACTCTCTTTCTCACTTCTATTGACATAGATTTGTTGCGTAAGATATTTTTCATTTTCTGAAATGCTATTTTGGCCTGAGCTATTCTGCTTTTTATTACTGTGGTGCATCTTCCATCTGATGTTATTATTGTGCCCAAGTATTTGACGCATTGCACTTATTTCAGATTTGTCCTATTTATTTTTATGCTGCATGATGGTGATGATTGTTTCTTTGATATGACCATTACTTCTGTTTTAGCATTTTATTACGACCATTAAAGTTGTAAGAATAGCTGGAATATGATGTGATAACTGGAGAAATTGAGGGGGAAATAGCAAGAATATGATGTGATAACTGGAGAAATTGAGGGGGAAATAGCTAGAATATGATGTGATAACTGGAGAAATTGAGGGGGAAATAGCTGGAATATTATGTGATAACTGGAGAAATTGAGGGGGAAATAGCTAGAATATGATGTGATAACTGGAGAAATTGAGGGGAAATAGCTGGAATATGATGTGATAACTGGAGAAATTGAGGGGGAATAGCTGGAATACGATGTGATAACTGGAGAAATTGAGGGGGAAATAGTTTGAATATGATGTGATAACTTGAAAAATTGAGGGGGAAATAGCTAGAATACGATGTGATAACTGGAGAAATTGAGGGGGAAATAGTTTGAATATGATGTGATAACTTGAAAAATTGAGGGGGAAATAGCTAGAATATGATGTGATAACTGGAGAAATTGAGGGGGAAATAGCTAGAATATGATGTGATAACTGGAGAAATTGAGGGGGAAATAGCTGGAATAAGATGTGATAACTGGAGAAATTGAGGGGGAAATAGCTAGAATATGATGTGATAACTGGAGAAATTGAGGGGAAATAGCTGGAATATGATGTGATAACTGGAGAAATTGAGGGGAAATAGCTGGAATATGATGTGATAACTGGAGAAATTGAGGGGGAAATAGCTGGAATATGATGTGATAACTGGAGAAATTGAGGGAAGAAGTAATGAAGGACTGGGTGGTCTAGAGATAAGTCATTTACCTCTGAACCAGACGATCCTGAGTTCGATTCCTACCACCACAGGTGGTAGATATTTAAAAAAAAAATAAAACCAGTGATTTCTGTGAGATAAACAGCTGTAGAGATAAACAACTGTAGAGATAAACAGCTGTAGAGATAAACAACTGTGAGATAAACAACTGTAGAGATAAACAACTGTGAGATAAACAACTGTAGAGATAAACAACTGTGAGATAAACAACTGTAGAGATAAACTGTAGAGATAAACAACTGTAGAGATAAACTGTAGAGATAAACAACTGAGAGATAAACAACTGTAGAGATAAACAACTGTGAGATAAACAACTGTAGAGATAAACAACTGTAGAGATAAACTGTAGAGATAAACAACTGTGAGATAAACAACTGTAGAGATAAACAACTGTGAGATAAACAACTGTAGGTTTAAACAACTAGAGATAAACAACTGTAGAGATAAACTGTAGAGATAAACAACTGTGTGATAAACAACTGCAGAGATAAACAACTGTGAGATAAACAACTGTAGGTTTAAACAACTGTAGAGATAAACAACTGTAGAGATAAACTGTAGAGATAAACAACTGTGTGATAAACAACTGCAGAGATAAACAACTGTGAGATAAACAACTGTAGGTTTAAACAACTGTAGAGATAAACTGTAGAGATAAACAACTGTGAGATAAACAACTGTAGAGATAAACAACTGTGAGATAAACAACTGTAGGTTTAAACAACTGTAGAGATAAACAACTGTAGAGACAAACTGTAGAGATAAACAACTGTGTGATAAACAACTGCAGAGATAAACAACTGCAGAGATAAACAACTGTAGAGATAAACAACTGTAGAGATAGGAGGTTGTGGAGAGATACGATCTCTCATACCAGCAGGCATGATGACAATGACCACAATGACGATGTTATTAGTTCAATCTGTGAACATCCATGCTTTGTTAGCTGTAATTGTGTACTTTACCTCAGCTCTGTCAACATAGATGAAAGGCCCATGTTCAGGACAGCCTCCTTCATATTTCAGCTGACATTTTTCACAATCTAAAGACAGGGATGGGCTATCATTAGTGACTTCTGACATATTTAATGTCAAAGATGGCAGTGTAAAATAGGACATATACATTTTAATTTGCTTTTTTTTTCTCATTTACACTCGATGTTTACTGAAGGAATGTAAAGTCCCCATCATTATCCACTCTGAGAAGTAATCAGAGATGCATTGTGTTGTGGTTTCAAGTGAAGCTCTAGAGTTTGAACCTCTTGGCCTAACAACTTCAGCACAGCCCAACACATACAACTTCAGCAAAGCCTAGCAGATACAAATTCAGCACAACCTAGTACATACAACTTCAGCACAGCCCAACATATACAACTTCAGCACAGCCCAACACATACAACTTCAGCACAGCCCAACACATACAACTTCAGCACAGCCTAACACATATAACTTCAGCACCACCTAACACATACAACTTCAGCACAGCCTAACGCATACAACTTCAGCACAGCCTAACACATACAGCTTCAGCATGGTGTTTTTGAGTGCTTTCCCTCTCAATCCCTATCCACTTGACCACAAGATTCCTACTCACTTGGAGACAAGATTCCTACTCACTTGACCACAAGATTCAGACTCACTTGGACACAAGATTTCTACTCACTTGACCACAAGATTCAGACTCACTTGGATACAAGATTTCTACTCACTTGACCACAAGATTCAGACTCACTTGGACACAAGATTTCTACTCACTTGACCACAAGATTCAGACTCACTTGGACACAAGATTTCTACTCACTTGACCACAAGATTCAGACTCACTTGGACACAAGATTTCTACTCACTTGACCACAAGATTCAGACTCACTTGGATACAAGATTTCTACTCACTTGACACAAGATTCAGACTCACTTGGACACAAGATTTCTACTCACTTGACCACAAGATTCAGACTCACTTGGACACAAGATTTCTACTCACTTGACCACAAGATTCAGACTCACTTGGACACAAGATTTCTACTCACTTGACCACAAGATTCAGACTCACTTGGATACAAGATTTCTACTCACTTGACCACAAGATTCAGACTCACTTGGACACAAGATTTCTACTCACTTGACCACAAGATCCTGACTCACTTGGATACAAGATTCCTACTCACTTGACCACAAGATTCAGACTCACTTGGATACAAGATTCCTACTCACTTGACCACAAGATCCTGACTCACTTGGACACAAGATTTCTACTCACTTGAACACAAGATTCAGACTCACTTGGACAAAAGATTTCTACTCACTTGAACACAAGATTCAGACTCACTTGGATACAAGATTTCTACTCACTTGACCACAAGATCCTGACTCACTTGGACACAAGATTTCTACTCACTTGACCACAAGATCCTGACTCACTTGGACACAAGATTTCTACTCACTTGACCACAAGATCCTGACTCACTTGGACACAAGATTTCTACTCACTTGAACACAAGATTCAGACTCACTTGGACAAAAGATTTCTACCACTTGAACAGAAGATTCAGACTCACTTGGACACATTATATTGATAGTCTCTTTCTAAGGGTACATCAAAGAGGTGGAGTAGGATCTGGATAGTTTTGGTTTACTGATCCTGATACAATCAGTCAGCTATGAGTTGCTAATGCTGAAATGAGCTTTCCCCTCTTCCCCTTTAAATAACAGCCAACATTAACTGATCAAGTAAAAGTAGACACACTCAAATCAACTAAATGAAATCAAAATGTGAATACAGACGGACAACAAGTGAAATCTTACACATAAATGTACTAGTGTCAGGACAAGAAAGAGATGGAGAACTGGTCCATGCTCCTTTCATGACTGTGGCCATATCACTTTCTTCCTCTTCAATTGCTTCCTCCTTCACCGTCAGATTCTGAAACCATAAATATGTTATACATTTAGAGCATATTACAGTGTGATCTTGAACAACCAAGACGGAGAAAACACCAGATGTTGATAATTGTCATATCATTGATAAAAGCAGTCCACCTCTAGAACAATTTTAAAATTACATAACTTTTACTCATGCTGATATACCGTCTACTTGATATCTATTGTCCTTTCGAGCCGAAGACGGCACATAGGCAGAACCACAATCTCAAAAACAGAAACCTTGTGTGCCAAAATGGCACATATTGTAGAGATCACTACTCTAAAATCTATGACGCTGTTTCCACAACAATTATTTTTTACAATGACAGCTTGTCAAGCCATCGATCAACCTCCTTAGTTGCCTCTTACGACATGACATGCCTGGAAGGTCACAGTGTCACTATTCTTTACCTCCCTCATAATGAGGCCCCGGTAACACACGGAAACTACTTGATTAACCTTCTGATATAACTTCTACTCATGCTGATATACCGTCTATTTGATATACCTTCTACTCATGCTGATATACCGTCTATTTGATATACCTTCTGATATAACTTCTACTCATGCTGATACACCATCTATTTGATATACCTTCTGATATAACTTCTACTCATGTTGATATACCTTCTATTTGATATACCTTCTGATATAACTTCTACTCATGTTGATATACCTTCTATTTGATATACCTTCTGATATAACTTCTACTCAAGCTGATATACCGTCTATTTGATATACCTTCTGATATAACTTCTACTCATGCTGATATACCTTCTGATATAACTTCAACTCATGCTGATATACCGTCTACTTGATATACCTTCTGATATAACTTCTACTCATGTTGATATACCGTCTATTTGTTATACCTTCTGATTTAACTTCTACTCATGCTGATATACCTTCTGATATAACTTCTACTCATGCTGATATGCCGTCTATTTGATATACCTTCTGATATAACTTCTACTAATGCTGACATACCGTCTATTTGATATACCTTCTGATTTAACTTCTAGTCATGCTGATATACCTTCTGATATAACTTCTACTCATGCTGACATACCGTCTATTTGATATATCTTCTGATTTAACTTCTAGTCATGCTGATATACCTTCTGATATAACTTCTACTCATGCTGACATACCGTCTATTTGATATACCTTCTGATTTAACTTCTAGTCATGCTGATATACCTTCTGATATAACTTCTACTCATGCTGATATATCGTCTATTTGATATACCTTCTGATATAACTTCTACTCATGCTGACATACCGTCTATTTGATATACCTTCTGATTTAACTTCTACTCATGCTGACACACCTTCTGATATAACTTCTACTCATGCTGATATACCGTCTACTTGATATACCTTCTGATATAACTTCTACTCATGCTGATATGCCGTCTATTTGATATACCTTCTGATATAACTTCTACTCATGCTGACATACCGTCTATTTGATATACCTTCTGATTTAACTTCTAGTCATGCTGATATACCTTCTGATATAACTTCTACTCATGCTGACATACCGTCTATTTGATATACCTTCTGATTTAACTTCTAGTCATGCTGATATACCTTGTGATATAACTTCTACTCATGCTGATATACCTTCTGATATAACTTCTACTCATGCTGATATACCGTCTACTTGATATACCTTCTGATTTAACTTCTAGTCATGCTGATATACCTTCTGATATAACTTCTACTCATGCTGATATACCGTCTACTTGATAGACCTTCTGATATGACTTCTACTCATGCTGATATACCGTCTACTTGATATACCTTCTGATATGACTTCTACTCATGCTCATATATACCTTCTACTAGATATACCTTCCGATATAACTTTCTACTTATGCCTTACTACCTTACTAGTAAAACAGTTTGTTGCAAGAAATGTACACAAAACTTTGTCCATATTTTGGCAATACATGTTTTTACTAATTATAATTTTATTATATAAATATGGTTCACATACTTCTTCAGGTCACTAGAACTTACGTCTGCTAGATATGTCAGGGCCCAATCTTTTCAGGTCAGACTAACTGAGATCTTTCACATGTTTACAATTCCGATGACATCATCTGTTTATTTGTGAATTCACATGTTTACAATTCCGATGACATCATCTGTTTATTTGTGAATTCACATGTTTACAATTCACACAAAAAACAGATGATGTCATCAGAATTGTAAACATTTCTGTGTAGTCACTAAAACAAGTAAGTTGTTTCTTACTTGTCAGATTGTACCCCATTCTTCATTTTAATACGCTATTCTTACCTCTAAAGATGAAGGTCTAATTCATCAACAATACCACTAGATATAACAGCTTTAAATCAAAAAGATATTAAAGATACTTATTTATACAATACAGCCGCGGACCCAACCGTAAACAAATCGACGGAAGGCAACAGAAAACCACCGTCATAACTTCTTTGTATAATCATAAATTGCAGACAGCTTAAGAAAATGGCTTGGTAGAAGGTCAACAATAGAAATGATAAATAACTGTCGAGATCAAAAGTTGTGGAGAGACATGATCACCTACGCAAGCAGGACCGGTACTTGATTGATTGATACAGTACAAGTAAAGAACACATATCATAAGCTGCTAGAAGAAGGAATTGGGCAACACAGAAGAAAAAATCCTGATGAAAAAGTAACAACCAAATGGCAATGCATAAAGAAAAGCATACAAGAAACCAGTGACACCTTACTCAAAAAAGAAAAGAACAAAAAACAAAAATGGATAACTAACACCATCTTAGAAAAAATGGAAGAAAGGAGACAAGCGAAGAACACTGCCCAATACAATATAATAGATAATGAAATATGCAAAATGTGCAAAAAGCAAAAGAAGACTGGCTCAGCCAAAAATGTATAGGAATAGAAACTATGGAACGCAAACAAGACTTAAGAGGAATGCACACAGAAATAAAGAGAACGACTAATAAAAATAAAAAAGCCACAGAAAGTGGATGCAATGCAGGCAAAAAAGGAAAAATGCTAACAGACAATAAAGATATAAAAGATAGATGGCAGGAATATATAACAGAACTATTTCATGATCAAAGGGACATGAAGCCAATTATAAAATGTACATCAGGCTATAAAATCTTAAAATCTGAGGTGGAAAAAGCTATACAAACAACGAAAAGGGAAAAGCAGCAGGACCTGACAATATACATATAGAGATGGTACAGGCAATTGAAGATTTTGACATTGAGGTGATTACAGACATATGCAATGACATATACCACACAGGATACATACCAAATGAACTAAAATCATCAACTTTCATTGCATTGCCTAAAAGGAATGGTCAGTTGAATGCAGTGATTTTAGAACAATAGGCCTAATGAGCTATGTTACAAAAATCTTGCTAAAAGTTATACAAGGAAGTATTCAAAATAAAATCAATACTGAGTTAGATGAGCAGTAATTTGGATTTAGGAAAAATAGTGGGACAAAAGAAGCCATATTCTGCATGAGAACATTAATCGAAAAGTACACAGAAGTAAAAAACCCATATATGCCTGCATCATAGACTACACCAAAGCTTTTGATAGAGTACACCACAAACAACTTATAGAATGCCTAAAAGAGATACATCTAGATAACATTGACATGCGACTAATATGTAATTTATACTGGGAGCAAACAGCAATAATAAAATATAACAAAGAGAACTCTACACCCATTGATATAACACCAAGCTTTGTTCAATCTATACATTGATCAAATCTTTAAAAATATCACAGAGATGCCAGGCCTAAACATTAATGGAAAGATAATCAATAACCTAAGATAGGCAGACGATACTGTACTACTAGCAGAAAATTCTAAAGATCTACAACAATTACTTAATGAAATAAACATGATAAGCAAAAAATATGGACTAGATATGAATATCAAAAGACTAAAACTATGATCATAAACAAAGAAAATACTCAAAACCCACAAGTGGATATCAAAATTGAAGGAATAGACCTGGAGACAGTTCAGAACTACAACTACCTTGGACATACTATAACCAGTGATGGAATATGTAAGACTGAAATAAACAAAAGAATAGGAATCGCAAAAAGTAATTTTAATGTCATGAAAAATATACTAACATCAAAATAAATAACACCAGGGCTAAACTAAGAATAGCAAAATGTTATGTCTTCTCAGCATTCCTATATGGTGCAGAAACATGGACATTAGACAAGAAAACAGAACAGAGAATTGAAGCCTTTGAAATGTGGATATATAGAAGAATATGTAGAATTTGATGGAAGGAAAAGAAAACAAACGATGAAGTCTTAAAACAAACTAAAAATGAAAAGAGAACTACTGAACACAATTCAAACAAGACAAATGCTATTTTTGGGACCATGTTAAAAGACACAACAGCCTACTAAAAGTAATCTTGGAGGGGAAAATACCAGGTAAAAGAGGTAGAGGCAGACCAAGACTAACATGGACGAGTAACATAAAAAAATGGACAAATCAGCCCACGACAACCTGCACCATCAAAGCAAGAGACAAAGCAGAATGGCAGGCACTCCATGGTAGCCAACCTTCGTTGCGGAGATGGCACCCGATGATAATGATGATTCTTATCTCTGCTGTGCTTTACTAGAAGACCATACCTTGTCCATAGCTAGAGACATCTTTCCTTACCATTATTTTAGTTGTGACTGTCCTACCCAAGAATCATTCTAACTAAAATATTTTAGAGAAACATCTATCCTATTTTAGAGAATGTTACAGTTAAAGGTAAAGGTAACGTACGAGACTTGAAACGGCATCTCAGCACATGAGTTTACACCCATATGTGCTCGGCCGCCTATCCAGAAATGTTCGGAAATTCCTGGATAGTGTCGCCCCAGCATTCGAAACTCAGATGCGAGGCAACATTCCTCACCTTCCCAGGGTAATACCCTGGTACCCATTTCTGCCACATCTTTTATTCCTAGACTATAAAATGTTACAAGTCTAGAGGAAACAACCAACTCACTTCACCATTTCCTTCACACTTTATAGCTTCAGCTGGTACCAGATGTTCAGTTTCCATATTTCTGGCAGTCTGGGAATAAAGAGTAATGTCCCTTGTTAGTTACAGGAATAATTCAATTATTGAAGGATACAATGAAAACATTTGCATGGATTAGAGAGCTCATGTTGACTGCATAAACTCCATATGCCAGATGGTAAAAAGACAAGAATAGAATTGAATGGATCACAATAACAAGAATATTTTGGTTGGATAGTCATAAAATCATCATCATCATCGAGTGCCATCTCCGTCACTGGTTATAGTATGTCCAAAGTAGTTGTAGTTCTGGACTGTCTCCAGGTACGTTCCTTCAATTTTGATATCCACTTGTGGGTTTTGAGTATTTTCTTTGTTTATGATCATAGTTTTAGTCTTTTTGATATTCATATCTAGTCCATATTTTTTGTTTGTCATGTTTATTTCATTAAGTAATTGTTGTAGATCTTTAGGATTTTCTGCTAGTAAGTCATAAAATAAGTAACATAAATGTATAACATAAGTAACATAAATGTATAACATAAGTAACATAAATGTATAACATAAGTAACATAAATGTATAACATAAGTAACATAAATGTATAACATAAGTAACATAAGTGTTTAAGACGATCTGTTTTGTCAGTCTGAAACTATTCACTCTTTCTTCTGTACAAATCGCACATACATAACCGTGTATCAATCTTTTAGGATGTTAATGACTTTGACTTTCACAAGACAAAAAGAACTAACAATGATTCAAAGAGCCATAAACAAACGCTACGAAAACACCAGATTAAGAGGAAGACCGAGAAAGAGATGGATAAAGGGAATACTAGAGTCACTAGGAGGGATAACACCAGAAAAGCAAAGAATCACAGATTGTATCTCCCATCGACGCCAATGGCAATGAAGGAAGGAAAGAAGTCATAAAATGGTTAATTTACATGTTTATAATGATTAATTAAAATGTGCTCAATTTGATGTTAATTAATTTGTTGAATATAGTAGTAGTCTCCGTCAGTAATAGTTGACTATGGATTTTTCAGCGCCCCTAGAAATGTATTTTTTCTTTTCTTTCGTCGTATATTCTCTTTCTCTATGAATTTGTCTGCTTCTTCTTTGAGGTGAACCTTTAGAGTGTGTTTCCAGAGATTGCGGTCTGCAGCTATGTCTTCCCATGCTGCAGGGTTTAATTGAATTGGGTCTTGTTGAATATATTAATTATCTTTCTCATGTGTTTTTATCTATTTTTGAATTGTTGCCACTTGACAACATTTTCTGTTTTATATTAATAATTAAGTCTGACATTTTATTTTCACAATTGTTGTGCCAATCTGTGGTCATACTATACACGGAAATCTAAATAATATAATCATATGATTATTATAATGATCTGTCCTAAACACAGCCTATGTATAAGTTATTTTATGTGTGGGAGCTCTACTCTCTGGTAAAGTCCTAGTTTATCATCATAAATTATTTATGCTTAAATGAGTGATCTTCCCTGATTGTAATGAATGTATTTGAATCACAATGAATATATTTGCATTAGGGTTTAAATCTAAATTATTTTTTTTCAACTAACAAGGTTTAGGATATTCCTAACTAATAACAATAACCAGGGGGTTTTCTACCTAATGACAGATTTGAGAATTATCTAATAAAATAATGCAAAGGTACTTTACTCCAAACGGAAATCCTTGCACAACGCTAAACTAGAACTAACCTACTTTCATCTCTAGTATAAGTAATACTCTACGCTAGCACTTTTTGACTTGAGTCCAAGACTGAAAATTCCTGTTTTTTTTCTGATCCTGAAAGAGTTAATTTGGTAAAGGTTGAGTTTAGTGTCCCAAATTATTTCTGCTAAACAGTGCTTGAGTGCTCTCCTTTCACTGACCTTACGGTCAATACTAAATACTTGAATTATCATTCAACTCTTTGTTTCTAGTTTTTGTGCATTTAATTTAATGTTTTGTTTCATCTCAACATGGTTTAGTTGTAGGCTATTCCAAACCCTAAATCTAACACTACAGGGGTCTACTATAGTCCGTTCAGAAATTCATAATCACACCTGAATTAGCTTTGCGTGATAACCGCTTGTTATTTTGGTTTCGAATTTTGCATGCAACCTTAGAATATTGATGACGCAAAGATTTTGGTATTTTTTATTCCACAAACACAACAGATTTTGCACATCAGCGAATTCCTTTGATCTTTTATGACGATATCACACAAGTGGATTCAAATTGTAGAGTTTACAGTAATCGTGTTAAATTGTCCAGTTTACTGCAATTCTTGTCAGAGGCATATCTACATAGTGCTTAATTGTGGGTGTTGTTCGTTATGTGTATTTGCAAACATGAATTCAATTGGTTACAATTAGTCTTGTCCTTCGGTCACCATTAGACCCCAGGACGTCCTAACTGCAGCTGGAATTGAATTCATATTAATTTTAATCATTCCGAATCTGATGATTCCAAGAGGTTGATAATCATTACTGGCTGGAAAAATAGTAATCCATCCCGTTTCCAGTACTCATCTTCCACCCGCAACCCATGTTCAACACACTTCTTTTGCATAGTTATAAATTTGCATTTCAAACTCAATGGAAATTATATATAAATGTTGGTATTTAAAGTCAACAAATTGTCTACTGAGTCTTCACAAAATTAATAAAGATACGCCTTCCCTTCGGTATTAATGCCCAGGCCGTGGTTTCATGTCGTTCAATAACAATTCAGATGTGGGAAGAGCACAGGACTTCGACAAACACAGATCAACGTCGCTTCTTCGGATGATGGAAATGGGAGTTAAGATGGGCACAGCCAGAAATGAGAAACTTGGTGGCCGTGTAAGAAGACTTATCAACCAACATAGAACTGGAGTCGTCAGTCGCTGGACACTGAGGGAATTGCTGAGGAGGGGATCTGAGCACCTATGGACATGTTCGGAGTGCAATGATGATGACCCGCAAATAACTCAATAACTCAGTTTTGTGCACGGGATTTTCCTGAAGTTAGTGTTTCTGCAATAGCCAAACTATTTTACGTGAACGACCGCCCCAAATTTATGGAGAGAGCGCGTGGCCGTGCGGCTAAAATCACTGTTCCGCTAGCTGAAAAGCCGACGTTCGGTGTTCGAAGCCCGCGGTAGACAGAAAGGATTTTTTCTATCGGGGGGTGAAATAAAAATCCTGAGTCTCACACGTCGTGGCGACTGCTTGACCAAGCGGCCTTTATTTCTCTGGTCGAGGTTGCCCCTCGTCATACACCAGCAATGGTACTATGTGACGTAAAGATAGTTTTTTTTATCCTAAAATGGTGTCAAATTCGAACAGGGTGAATTTAATATAGCCTAAAGAAGGAAACTTTTAAACTAGATCAATTTCTCAGAGCAAAAAATATTTCTATATATAACGTCATCAATATTCTAAGATTGCATGCAAAGTTTGAAACAAAAATAACAAGCGGTTATGACGCAAAACTAATTCAGGTGTAATTATGATTATGAATTTCTGAACGGACCATAATAACAAATTCGATAGCGACCGAATAAAGTAATAAAGTGCAAGGGGACGTTACTCTTAGCAACCAATTTAGTACACTAAACTCGACCATATGCCATGTTATTACCCTTCTTAATTTATTATTTATCGCGTGACAATGTGTGTGCGCGCTCTCAGACTGCTCGGCACTGTAAAGTGTAAAGTAGGCAGTAAGCCGCAGTGTATGGCTTTAAGTCTGAGTCAGTCCGAGTGAAGAAATGTGGCTCTGCTGTAATCAAACTTCGATCCAGAGGCAACACAAAACGAGAGAAGCTCATACTCCAGGTATTCTGATCAAGTATAATGATCTCCCTTGTCTGACCCGATGTGACTGCCCGGAACACGACGAGGTTGATCTTAACATTTGTTTTAACGGTCGGAAGTGACGTAACAGGTCGACGTTGCCAGATTGCCAGGTGACATATTCAGATCATCATCAAGTACCGCGTCTGCTGGCGTAGGTGATCATGTCTCTCCACAACTTTCGATCTCGACAGTTATTATCATTTCTGTTGTTGACCTTCTGCCAAACCATTATCTGAAGCTGTCTGGTATCTTTTCTCTTTGCTTCCCTATCTCTTCGTCCTCCACTTTCCCAGTTGTCATATTATATTCCAGTTGTTCTCTTCTCATTACATGGCCAAAAAATGATGATTGTTTCTTCCTAATATTGGAAATTAGCTCTCTTTTGCTTTGGCCTCTTTCAGAACGTTTTCATTACTCTTCTTAGCTGTCCATGGTACTCTCAACATTCTTCTGTAAAACCACATTTCTACAGACTCCAGTGATTTTCTTGTCTGTTGTCCTATTGTCTATGATTCACATTCATATGTTAAGACTGGCTCTACATAATATTTAAGAACTCATTTTTCTAGTTTCAGATTTAGATAAAACCGTTGAATCACATCATCATCAGGTCGCATGTCCTTTGGAAAATATTTCATTCACCACAACTCGTCGGAAATTTTGTTCTAACCAAATCTCCCACAGAACGTTGCATTCACCACAACCCATTGGGAAGAATCTCTTTCTCTAGCAAGATCTCCACCGAACTTTGCATTCACCAAAAGGAAATAGGTAAATAATAAATGCAATGCTGCGGTAAAGCTGGTAGCAGGTAACAAGTGGTGGACCGTAACATACACTCCAACAAAGTATGGTGAAGCTTTACCAAAAAGGACAATACACAATATTTGACGCATTAGCCAACATGTGCCTTCTTAAAAAACAGGGACAACACAAACATGCAAAGAAATTGTTTGCTTGCTTGCGTTCGCCCGATGACTAAAGTATTCTCGAGTATTATGGTAGACTAGAATATTCCTCTTCATCATCCGCCCTTAAAAGGACGTTAAGTGGGTGTGTCTGTGTTGTGTTGTGGTTTGCAGTATAACTGTTATATTTGCGCCTTTCGGCTCAACACATCCGACTTCAGCATGACATTTTGAGTACCGGGTTGTCTTCCCTCTTCGATCCTACTCGCTTGGCCAGACTAGTCAGGTTAGTCTGTTACTGGAGGTACCGTGGAGAGGTGGAGCAGGGTCTGGATGGTTCTGGTTCACCGATCCTGGCGCAAGCCATCAGCTGTGGGTCGCTGACAACTTCTAGCTCTGGTGCTGTGAGGCACGCCTTTGCCTCCGCAAAGAAATTAAGGTATACTCTATTACATATTCTAACGTAATAAAACTAATACTAACCAGAAGTAAGAAGAAAGAAGGAAGGAAGATATACAAAAGAGGTGAGATGCAGAATGGCTCTGGCAAAAGCAGTTTTCCACACACAAAAAATGAGGAAGATACTATGCAATACATTTTTGACAATAACAACAAGAAAAAGAGTTCTTAAATGTTATGTAGAGCCAGTATTAACATATGGATGTGAATCATAGACAATAGGACAACAGACAAGAAAACCACTGGAGTCTGTAGAAATGTGGTTTTACAGAAGAATGTTGAGAATACCATGTACAGCTAAGAAGAGTTATGAAAACGTTCTGAAAGAGGCCAAAGTAAAAAGAGAGCTAATCTCCAATATTAGGAAGAAACAATCATCATTTTTTGGCCATGTAATGAGAAGAGAACAGCTGGAATATATTGTAACAACTGGGAAAATTGAGAGACGAAGAGATAGGGGAAGCAAAGCGAAAAGATACCAGACAGCTTAAGAGAATGGCTTGGCAGAAGGTCAACAACAGAAATGATAAAAAACTGTCGCGATCGAAAGCTGTGGAGAGACATGATCACCTAAGCCAGCAGCCCGGTACTTAATGTTGATGATGAACAAGAAGTAAGAGATAAAAGGATAAGAAAGTACGTAAGGAGAATATTTTGAACTACATGACTTATTAATAAAAGGAAGTGTATTAAAATGTATTTAAATTGTTATTGAGTTATTTCCTGATCATAATCATTTTCACTCCAAACATATCCATAGGTGCTCAGATCCCCTCCTCAGCATGTCCGGCAGTGTCCAGCGACTGACGACTCCAGTTCTGTGTTGGTTGATAAGTCTTCGTACACGGCCATTAATTTCCTCGTTTCAGGCTGTGCACATCTTAACTCCCATCCCTTTCATCCGATGGAGTGGCTAAGAATAATGGTTGTTGAAGTCATGTGCCCTACCCACATCTACGCGGGTATTGATGATGACAGCCCGATCCATTGGTTGACCATCTTCAACGACAGCACAGCTAGCCAACCTCTCCGTTCTTTCATTTCCCCGTACTCCCGCATGTCCAGTTACATAAACAAAGATGACCTTACGTATTTTTTACTTCTGCAATGACTCTATCCATTGCATGCGTACAGAGCCCGCCTACACAATTTTTTTTTTAAATTATACTCATCGAATCACTCAGTATACAGGAGTGGGTGTGGTCTTGTGACTCTAACCATATGAATGCCTCGATCACTGCCATCACCTCCATCGTCATGCTACTCGTGGTCGTATTAATATTGTGTAAAAATTGAGTGAAAAAAATGTCACTTAGCTGAACTATCCAGTCAGTTGCGGTCGCAAAGTGGAGCGTGGCAATTGTGAGAAATGTGAAAGGTCGAGGTCAGGTCACGTGATAGAACAAAAAATAAGGCGCTGGAGTGCGATAAGGGGAGATGATGATAATACGAAGAAAACAGGGCCAGATGTCGTAATTATGTGTGGAGATAAAGAACAGAAGTTAGCACATGCAGTGGCTCGACCTGGTATAATATTATGTAGCAGACCGCCGTGGCCAAACCTAGGAGTAATCTTTCGCTAAAGGAGATCTTAGGGGGCTGGGAAATATATATCCAATGTTAAGTCAATCCTATTATATGGCTGTGAAACATGGAGAACAACAAAATTGACAATCATGAAGATACAGACTTTCATTAATGGATGCTTACGCAGAATAAAAGGATGGAAATGGAAGGACAGAATCACTAACATACAATTATGGAAATGTACCAGTCAAATGCCAGTGGATAAAGAGATACAGCAAAGACGATGGCGCTGAATAGGACACACACTACGGAAGCCAACTGAGAGTATTACACAACAGGCCTTTTTTGGAATCCCCAAGGGAAAAGACAAAGAGGAAAACCAAGGAATTCTTGGAGAAGACAGATAGAAGCAGAGATGAAGATGATGGGGAAGACATTGAATGATCTTAAAAGAATTGCAAGAAAAAAAACGATTTGGACAGTGTTTGTTGAAGACATATGCTCCACAGGGAGCTAAAATGTAGAAGAAGAATAGGTATCGAAAGTGTTTCAAATATGTAGTAAAGAGGTAATATAGTACCACCGAAAGAATCGGATAGGAGCAAGTAGTAAAATAGTGTGTGTGGTGGCATCAGAAGACCTCACGATGAAAGAAGTGAATATGTCAGAATATTAGATTTACGGTAAGTGTATAAAGAACACAACTCATATAAATGGATATGTAAAGGAGACTGTGCATATGTACATCAGAATACACATCTTTAAATGTCATATATATATATATATATATATATATATATATATATATATATGGAGAAATTGCCTTCTCTGAGTATTATGTGGGAGTATCGCCCCAAGATGATGAAGAGGCTAAAGACGGGGTGGAGGAGAAAACAAAAGAGAATGGGGAATAAGGAAGGGGAAACGGTGACGGAGAAAGGAAACTGAGAAAGGGATATGTTGATACCCCTAGAGGTGAGGCAACCTTTCGAACAATCAGGCGATTTTCCAGAATGACTCGGTTGCGGCTGTCCGAAGAACATGACACTAGACCTGGGACATGAGCATCGGCCTTGCCCTAATGGTCATGAGAGTTAAAGTGGGTCGCTACCGGGGTACAAGAATATGTAGAATTGGATGGAAAGAAAATAAAACAAACGATGAAGTTTTAAAACAACTAAAAAATTAAAAGAGAACTACTAAACACAATTCAAACAAGACAAATGACATTTTTGGGCCATGTTAAAAGACACAACAGTCTAATAAAAGTAATATTGGAAGGGAAAATACAAGGTAAAAGAGGCAGACCGAAACTAAAATGGACGAGTAACATCAAAAGATGGACAAGTCAACGTATGACAATCTGCAACATCAAAGCAAGAGACAGAGTGGAATGGCGCTCCATGGTAGCCAACCTTCAATGCAGAGATGGCACTCAATGATGATGATGGCCGGGGTTCACGGCATCGGTCTCTTGGCGGCTCCTGTTTCACCAATGAAGATCCTCTTACATTGCTTACATATGATGGTATAGATGATGGTATATGATGTTATGCGATAGACATGTAAACCTTTCATGATCTTGTAAGGACCATTTTTCCTTTATTTTATTAGTGCCTAATAGTTTGCGAATAAAAGTTAAATGGATTGGCTAACTTACCTATGTAGTCCATGTAAAAAAAAAAAAGTAAAGTACCCCCGTCACGCCATTTGGCGTATAGGGAATATAGTGTTAGTGACCATAAATTTGTCAAACCTTCGGCACATGATTTTTGGGGTAATGTGGTCGGTATTACGCCCGCGCCGCTTTACTTTCCCACAAAAAATCCGGTACCCATTTAAGGCTGGGTGAACCCGGAAGCCGTCGGTTGGGATCGAACCCTTCCACTTGTCCTTTGTAGTCCAGTTCACTAACCACTGAGCTATCGCGACTCACGCGTATAGACATAAGTCTGTACATATTGCCACAAAGCACACAAAAGAAAACTGGAATGTGTCCAAATGTGACAATACATATGCAGACAAATATACATACATAGCGTATGGGGATAAGAAATGTATAGTGGGTGTCCTATGTGTATGAGAGCGATATGCTCATGCCTTGAAGGGACAGCGAACCCAACTGGACAATGAGGCGATTCTCTAGGGCGAAACGGCTACGATTCCTGGAGTGACTCGAGACAATGTCAATGATTTGCATGTCAGGTTTTACACTATGGCCTGAGGAGTTGAAATGGGACGACACTGGGCTACCAGTCTTTTTGTACATTTTGTTTTACATCACGAAGATGCTCACAAAATCTTTCCCTCAGGTGTCGCCCAGACTCGCCCACATACGTCATTCGGCAGTGATGAATCAGGAATTGAATCTCTGCAGTGAGGTGGGTGAGACGAGGTGTAGAGAAGATAACAGTGGGCGTCTGTGGGTTTATAGAAGACGGAAGTGTGGAGGATGCTGGTACCCAAGGGAGGCGATCAGATCAAGAAAGGAGACGGACGAGATAGAGATATGAGATGTATTCTTGATGGATTTAAGAAAGCTACCAATGTAGTCGATGAACCTGGAGATGTCATCTTCCAGCAAGTCAGTCAGTCCAAAGCCATCATCGATATACCGGAGGTATTTAAGGGGAAGGGGGCCACGGTACGAGTTCGGTATCGGATGCTCAATGTGACCCCCTGATTGTATTGGCAGTGCGTTTTCCAACTCATAGTCACATCTCATCCCACCTGTGTCAAGGACACGACTCATGCACTCACTACTTCTCTTCTCTTTCCCTTACCTCAGACCGCTCCTCACCGACTTTTCGTCCTCGGCGTATGCTCTCTGTACCTACCTCATGCTGATGGCCTAATAGCTCTTCAGTTCTTTTTCGAACAAAGAAAACATCCATTTATGGACTTCTACTCTTATCCGCCTCACCGAACTTGTTCTCAACATTAATACTTTAAAATGCAATGGTCAGTTCTATGCCCAACCCAGTGGTGGAGCTATGGGAACCAAAATGGGTCCCAGTTACGCTTGTCTGTTCTGGGTCACCTTGAACATCAAATACTGAACTCGTTCGACTTTTTAAAAATCGTTTTCCTCACCTACGTAAAGCTGTTACCATATCACTCTTTTCTCTTTAAAAAAAATTGTGTTTAATTTGCATAGTTTGTTTATTATACCTGATGAAGACTTTTGTCGAAACGTTGTAATGTGTCTTGTCTTTGTATTAGTTTAGCTTCTCTATGCTATTGTGTCAGGTCGGGTAATTTTACCTGCTACTGTGTGCAGTAAACAGTACAACTTGTGGCTGCCCTGCAGGTAAGCTCGTGAGAGTAAAAGGCTAAGGGAGGGTACCCTGAAGTAAAACAACCCCGCTGGCTTGTGGGTGAGACTTTTTAGTCAAAGGCTAGCGGAGCCAACCGTAAACAAACCGACGGAAGGCAACAGAAAACCACAATCGTAACATCTTTGTACAATCATGAATCGCCACAACATTAGAAAATTATAATTTTTTGGCCATGTAATGAGAAGAGAACAGCTGGAATATATTGTAACAACTGGGAAATTTGAGGGATGAAGAGATAGAGGAAAGCAAAGATGAAAAATACCAGACAGCTTAAGAGAATTGCTTGGCAAAAGGTTAACAACAGAAGAGGTAAATAACTGTCGAGATCGAAAGTTGTGGAGAGACATGATCGCCTACGCCAGAAGGCCCGGTACTTGATGATGATGATGATGCTATTGTGTGTTTATTTTGTTATGTTTCAAGTTAGGCTTCTTGTTGCATTTTTCTCTCTCTCTCTCTCTCTCTCTGCGTTCAAGACTCAATCAGAATAGGATTCCAGACTCTCTCATGAAGTCAGCTGTCTGTTTGAGTGATTCGATTGCCCCATATAGTTTTTCTTCCAGGGAGGTGGGCGCGGACCACATAGCGCCTCTCAGGTCTGTGCGCCGGGGGCAATACCGCAGAACTTGCCCTGTAGTCACACTGTCCAGTGCACAGTGGCACAGGCCGGCTGTACCCACTCCGAATTTGGTAAACATGTGATTCCGCATTCCACTGCGGCCAGTGCACAGGCGAAGCACGATGACCCGATCCCTCTCTGACAGCCGATGGCATCCGTCCCTCTCGCCATGCCATGGGTGTTCTCTCGCCTCCATCCTTCATCATGGCCATCCGCCTCCATCCTTCATGGCATCCGTCCCTCTCGCCATGCCATGGGTGTTCTCGCCTCCATCCTTCATGGCATCCGTCCCTCTCGCCATGCCATGGGTGTTCTCGCCTCCATCCTTCATGGCATCAGTCCCTCTCGCCATGCCATGGGTGTTCTCGCCTCCATCCTTCATGGCATCCGTCCCTCTCGCCATGCCATGGGTGTTCTCGCCTCCATCCTTCATGGCATCCGTCCCTCTCGCCATGCCATGGGTGTTCTCGCCTCCATCCTTCATGGCATCAGCCTCTGTGGATGGACTCTGCCCCATCACAACCGAGCGGATGGTTCTCCCGTGGCAATTCCCCTCCCTCCCCAGCTAATTTATCCGCGCGCTCGCTCCCGTGCATACCACAGTGTGGCGGCATCCACCGAACGACCACTCTCTGGAAGCTGGTCCAGGGCTGCCCTCAAGTCATCCAGCCCCCCCGCTCCTGGGGCTTTTAAGAGCTGACAGTGCTGACAGAGCATCAGTCAGAATCACCAATCCATTGTGCATGCTATTTTTGAGTTGAGCAGCCAGTGTCGCAGCATCTCTGAGGCCCCCAGTCTCTGCTTTAAAGTTGCTTGAGAATTTCCACAATAGCTACCGAGCCGGTGATCTCGTGCTGGCCATCCAGCGCCAAGAACACACCACCCCCTCCATCCCTGGTGGCACCCGCAGCAGAACCATCTGTGCACACGTGGGACCAAGAGTCCCGTGGACAGACACCGCGTATGTATTTATTCGCCGCGTGTTTTCTCTCCGCGTCTGACTGGGCACCTTTCCTCACGATTCCTGTTATGTTTTCCATGGACGCGCGCCTCCCAGCACCAGAGCTGGAAGTTGTCAGCGATCCACAGCTGATGGCTTGCGCCAGGATCTGTGAACCAAAACCATCCAGACCCTGCTCCACCGCTCAATGGTGCCACCAGTAACAGACCTGTCTAGTCTGGCCAAGCGTGCATGGATCGAAGAGGGAAGACAACCCGGTACTCAAAAATGTCGTGCTGAAGTCGGATGTATTGGGCCTAAAGCGCAAATATAACAGTTATACTGCAAACCACAACACAACGCAGACACGTCCACTACGTCATTGTAAGGGCGGATGATGAAGGGGAATATTCTAGTCTACCACGATACTCTAGAATACTTAAGTCATCGGACGAACGAAACCAACCACCAACCATATTTTCCATAAGTTCTGGTGTTTCACGTCTCCCATGAGGAGACACACCAGATGGGCCCAAGGGCCTCGGTACTGCTCGGGAAAGCACTGGGTCTCCAGCAGCCAGCTCATTGGCGATCGCAGCGAAGCTGCTCCTCCCAGTCGTACAATTCCTAAACCAGTAATTCCCTGCTGCATGGGCTGGCCAAGGAGCCCTCTACATCTCCCCGCCTGCCGCAATGCCCCAGTGACCCGTCTGTCACCCAAGGGCCGTAAACCCGCCACTGTCTCTAGAGTCCTGATAGGTGTAGATCTCACAGCACCAGTGACGGGCAGCCCGGCCTCGTGCTCTGTCAATTCTGTCAAGGTGTGACCTTGAAGCCACAGACCATGCTGTGACTCCATACTCCAGGACTGGCCCAACCCCTCACACGTACAGTTTTTTCAAGATATTGCTATCTGCCTCCCAGTCCGCCCCTGCCAATCTCCTCATAATATTTATTCGGTTTTTGGCTTTTTTTCTTGCCCTGTTGATCCGATTTTTCCAAGTCACTCCGCGATTCATGGTGACGCCCTGGTCAACAGGGAGTGTATGGTCCCTTATCTCCAAGCCTGCAGAGAGCGTGTTTCCCGATAGACTGAAAACACTATATGTAGTTTTTTTTCTTCGCCAACTGGCAAGAACCAGCTGTTCGTCCACCCTTCAAGTTCGCCCAGGGCATCCCGGAACCAGCCACCGACACACCCTCCCCGCGAGCCCACAACGCCAGACCATCCGCGTATATCGCTGAGTGTACCCGGTGGACATGGAATGTCCACCACGATGTCATCTATGAAAACTAAAAAGAGCGCTGGGGACAAGATTCCGCCACGTGGGACACCCTGTTCAATTGTGACCCTCTCACCTAGTTGACCTTGCACCTGCACTCCGGCCTCTCCATCCTGAAGGCACCGAGAGACCCAACCGAACAAACGACCCCGGATGCCAAGCCCAAAAAAGCCCGCCCCCCCCCCCCCAATCCTCTCGCCACACCCCATCAAAAGCCTTCTCCATGTCAATCCACACCGCCAAGGCGCGACTCTTCTCCATCAGAGCATCCACCATCTCCTGAGGTGACCAGAACCCCAGTCGACCCGCGTCGACGGAAGCCGCCCCGTTGTGGCACGATTTGTTGCCCTGTCCCCAAATGCCACACAAGTCTTCTGTCAACCAGCCCCTCCATGAGTCTACCAAGGCAGCCCAGCGAACCAATTGGTCCGTACCCACTTGAGTCCAGTGGGTCCCCTCCACACCTGAGGATCGGCACCACAACAGCCTCCCTCCAGATTGCCGGCACACGATATTTTTGTTTAATGACAGAGATTAATTAATTTAATCTAACTTTTAGAGACAGGTTAGATCACTCAATCTGAATATCACCTGGCAACCACTTCCGGTCAACAAAACCCAACGGCCAAGATTCAAGATCTGAATTGGCTTCGTTTATTATGTTTATATCATAGTTTAGATTCTACTAGCACAATGCCTGGAGTATAAGCTCGGCACAACACGCTCTCTGCAGGCTTTCTTGTCGTGCTTTCTCCCTGCATCGAAGGTTGGCGACAACGAAGATTCATTTCACTCTGACTCGTGTTAATTAAGATTTAAATTTTAAGTTAATCAGTTTGTCAATGACAAAATGAATGGTACCCTGTCTTAATAAGTAAATAACATCTCTACGTATATGCATATATTATATATTATTAATAAATAGCTAAATAATTATTAATTTATTATGTTCTGACATAATAGCAATTGGTTATTGGTTATGGAAGGCCTCGGTATCACAGCAATGCTGCAAACGAATTAAAATCCATAATTAATTGCTCAACCGCCCGTGCCAGTGGAATCATCCGAATTACTACCCCATCTCCCAAACAAAGAAAGGTAGCTGTAGTCCCTAATAATAATAGCAATTATCTTGATCATCTCCATATGTCAATCAGTATAATTTTTATTTTGATATTTTACGAGTTTAGCGACATAAATTAATCTCCAATAATTATAGAGAAAAGCAAAACAACGCGAGGTAAAAGTAAAAGTCGTATATGACTATATTACCTAAACCTTACAACTACACTAATTGTAACCCAGACAAAAAATAATAAAAAGCATCAGTGATGGTCAATTGATCATAAACTAGTTAGAGATCATTTTTAGTATTTGCGATACACCAGTTTTGTCGTGACGCCAAATGAAGGCAGATCAACTTTCATTTATGTCGCTCAACTGAAATTCGTAGATTACCATATTTTATCATTGTTACAGGTATAAATTTTAAATCATATTCACAGATGATACAGATTCCTCTGAATCTATAATCTACTATTATAACTGTTATTTAATTATTCAGTTTATCTAATCTATGATCTGTAAATAATTCTCATCATTCATCATCACTGAGTGCCTTCTCCGCATCGAAGGTTGGCTACCATGGAGCGCCATTCCACTCTGATTCTTGCATTGATAGTGCAGATTGTCATAGGCTGACTTGTCCACCTTTTGATATTACTCGTCCACGTTAGTCTTGGTCTGCCTCTTATACCTTGTACTTTCCCCTCCAAGATTACTTTTAGTAGGCTGTTGTTTCTTTTACCGCACAAAAAATCGCTTTTGTCTTGTTTGAATTGTATTTAGTAGTTCTCTTTTCATGTTTAGTTGTTTCTAAGACTTCCTCGTTTTGTTTGTTTTTTCTTTCCAAATAATTCTCTGATTAGTCTAATTCTCAAGTATAACGTTAATAGTCATCATGAATAAATGCTGAACCTTGTGTTGTCAGTCCAGTTTTATAGTTGTTGTTAGTTGCTGCATCATTACCACACAGAAGTCTTGACTATCATCATCATCAATTCATCATCAAGTACAACGACTGCTGGTGTAGGTGATGATGTCGCTCCACAACTCTCGATCTCGACAGTTATTTATTATTTATGTTGTTGATCTAATGCTAAGCCATTCTCTTAAGCTCTCTAGTATCTTTTCTCTTTGCTTCCCTCTATCTCTTCGTCCCTCAATTTTCTCAGTTGTCTCCATATGTTACAACTGTTCCCTTCTCATTACATGGCCAAAAAAATGATGATTGTTTCTTCCTAATATTGGAAATTAGCTTTCTTTTTGCATTGACTTTTTCAGAATGTTTTCATTACTCTTCTTAACGGTTCAAGGTATTCTCAAAATTCTTCCGTAAAACCACAATTATGCACCCTCTAGTGAATTTCTTGTCTGTTATCCTATTGTCCATGATTCACATCCACATGTTAGGACTGATTCTACATAAGATTTAAGAACTCTTTTTCTTGTTTCTATAGTCAAATCTGGATTGCACATTATCTTCCTAATTTTTTGGAAAGCTGCTTTGCCTGAACTATTCTGCATGTCACCTGTTGTACATCTTCCGTCTGAGGTTAACATTCAACAGTGTTTACTATATATGCATTATAATAAACTTAGCACATTACTTTTCATAGTTTTAGTCCTTATGCTATTAGTTGTAATGTGAGATTGCTGTATACAGTTAAATATATAAAATACTTACACTTTGGGCGTCACAGTAGTCTGTGACTATCACACTATGGTCCATATCTCCAGAGAGAAGTGTGAAGTGATTATCACACTATGGTCCATATCTTCAAAGAGAAGTGTGAAGTGACTATCACACTATGGTCCATATCTTCAAAGAGAAGTGTGAATGACCATCACACTATGGTCCATATCTTCAGAGAGAAGTGTGAAGTGACTATCACACAATGGTCCATATCTCCAGAGAGAAGTGTAAAGTGACTATCACACTATGGATCATATCTCCAGAGAGAAGTGTGAAGTGACTATCACACTATGGATCATATCTCCAGAGAGAAGTGTGAAGTGACTATCATACTATGGATCATATCTCCAGAGAGAAGTGTGAAGTGACTATCACACTATGGTCCATATCTTCAAAGAGAAGTGTGAAGTGACTATCACACTATGGATCATATCTCCAGAGAGAAGTGTGAAGTGACTATCACACTATGGATCATATCTCCAGAGAGAAGTGTGAAGTGACTATCACACTATGAATCATATCTCCAGAGAGAAGTGTGAAGTGACTATCAGACTATGGATCATATCTCCAGAGAGAAGTGTGAAGTGACTATCACACTATGGGTCATATCTTCAAAGAGAAGTGTGAAGTGACTATCACACTATGGATCATATCTCCAGAGAGAAGTGTGAAGTGACTATCACACTATGGATCATATCTCCAGAGAGAAGTGTAAAGTAACTATCACACTATGGTCCATATCTTCAGAGAGAAGTGTGAAGTGACTATCAGACTATGGTCCATATCTCCAGAGAGAAGTGTGAAGTAACTATCACACTATGGTCCATATCTTCAGAGAGAAGTGTGAAGTGACTATCACACTATGGTCCATATCTTCAGAGAGAAGTGTGAAGTGACTATCACACTATGGTCCATATCTTCAGAGAGAAGTGTGAAGTTACTATCAGACTATGGGCCATATTTCCAGAGAGAAGTGTGAAGTGACTATCACACTATGGTCCATATCTTCAGAGAGAAGTGTGAAGTGACTATCACACTATGGTCCATATCTTCAGAGAGAAGTGTGAAGTGACTATCACACTATGGTCCATATCTTCAGAGAGAAGTGTGAAGTTACTATCAGACTATGGGCCATATTTCCAGAGAGAAGTGTGAAGTAACTATCACACTATGGTCCATATCTTCAGAAAGAAATGTGAATGACTATCACACTATGGTCCAAATCTTCGGAGAGAAGATCGTGTTACACTAATGTGGCAACAGACATAGAAAATAAATACACTAGAAGTGGCAGATTATGTTTCAAACTGAGTGTGCTGTATAAGGAACATAGTGTCAGCATTTCATCCGCACATTTTTGTGTCATGTGATCAACACCACGCCTGGTCATCTTTCTTTCAGAAGAATCTCTGGTGCCCTTATAAGAGTGTCATTAATATAGTTGTTGATAACTGGCTTGGTGATACTGTGGTAATAAGAGTGTCATTATTGTAGTGTTTGATAACTGGCTTGGTGATAATGTGGTAGTAAGAGTGTCATTAATGTAGTGTTTGATAACTGGCTTGGTGATAATGTGGTAGTAAGAGTGTCATTAATGTAGTGTTTGATAACTGGCTTGGTGATAATGTGGTAGTAAGAGTGTCATTAATGTAGTGTTTGATAACTGGCTTGGTGATAATGTGGTAGTAAGAGTATCATTAATGTAGTGTTTGATAACTGGCTTGGTGATAATGTGGTAGTAAGAGTGTCATTAATGTAGTGTTTGATAACTGGCTTGGTGATAATGTGGTAGTAAGAGTGTCATTAATGTAGTGTTTGATAACTGGCTTGGTATAATGTGGGAGTAAGAGTATCATTAATGTAGTGTTTGATAACTGGCTTGGTGATAATGTGGTAGTAAGAGTGGCATTAATGTAGTGTGTTGATAACTGGCTTGGTGATAATGTGGCAGTAAGAGTGTTATTAATGTAGTGTTTGATAACTGGTTTGGTGATAATGTGGTAATAAGAGTGTCATTAATGTAGTGTTTGATAACTGGCTTGGTATAATGTGGTAGTAAGAGTATCATTAATGTAGTGTTTGATAACTGGTTTGGTGATAATGTGGTAGTATGAGTGCCATTAATGTAGTGTTTGATAACTGGCTTGGTGATAATGTGGCAGTAAGAGTGTTATTAATGTAGTGTTTGATAACTGGCTTGGTGATAATGTGGTAGTAAGAGTGTCATTAATGTAGTGTTTGATAACTGGTTTGGTGATAATGTGGCAGTAAGAGTGCCATTAATGTAGTGTTTGATAACTGGCTTGGTGATAATGTGGCAGTAAGAGTGTTATTAATGTAGTGTGTTGATAACTGGCTTGGTGATAATGTGGCAGTAAGAGTGTTATTAATGTAGTGTGTTGATAACTGGCTTGGTGATAATGTGGCAGTAAGAGTGCCATTAATGTAGTGTTTGATAACTGGCTTGGTGATAATGTGGCAGTAAGAGTGTTATTAATGTAGTGTTTGATAACTGGCTTGGTGATAATGTGGTAATAAGAGTGTCATTAATGTAGTGTTTAATAACTGGCTTGGTGATAATGTGTTAATAAGCGTGTCATTAATGTAGTGTGTTGATAACTGGCTTGGTGATAATGTGGTAGTAAGAGTGTCATTAATGTAGTGTTTGATAACTGGCTTGGTGATAATGTGGTAGTAAGAGTGTCATTAATGTAGTGTTTGATAACTGGCTTGGTGATAATGTGGTAGTAAGAGTGTCATTAATATAGTGGTTGATAACTGGCTTGGTGATAATGTGGTAGTAAGAGTGTCATTAATATAGTGGTTGATAACTGGCTTGGTGATAATGTGGCAGAAAGAGTGTCATTAATGTAGTGTTTGATAACTAGCTTGGTGATAATGTGGTAGTAAGAGTGTCATTAATATAGTGGTTGATAACTGGCTTGGTGATAATGTGGTAGTAAGAGTGTCATTAATGTAGTGTTTGATAACTGGTTTGGTGATAATGTGGTAGTAAGAGTGTCATTAATGTAATGTTTGATAACTGGCTTGGTGATAATGTGGTAGTAAGAGTGTCATTAATGTAATGTTTGATAACTGGCTTGGTGATAATGTGGTAGTAAGAGTGTCATTAATGTAATGTTTGATAACTGGCTTGGTGATAATGTGGTAGTAAGAGTGTCATTAATGTAGTGTTTGATAACTGGCTTGGTGGTAATGTGGTAGTAAGAGTGTCATTAATGTAGTGTGATGATAACTGGCTTGGTGATAATGTGGTAATAAGAGTGTCATTAATGTAGTGTTTGATAACTGGTTTGGTGATAATGTGGTAGTAAGAGTGTCATTAATGTAGTGTTTGATAACTGGTTTGGTGATAATGTGGTAGTAAGAGTGTCATTAATGTAGTGTTTGATAACTGGCTTGGTGATAATGTGGTAGTAAGAGTGCCATTAATGTAGTGTTTGATAACTGGCTTGGTGATAATGTGGTAGTAAGAGTGTTATTAATGTAGTGTGTTGATAACTGGCTTGGTGATAATGTGGTAGTAAGAGTGTCATTAATGTAATGTTTGATAACTGGCTTGGTGATAATGTGGCAGTAAGAGTATCATTAATGTAGTGTTTGATAACTGGCTTGGTGATAATGTGGTAGTAAGAGTGGCATTAATGTAGTGTTTGATAACTGGCTTGGTGATAATGTGGTAGTAAGAGTGGCATTAATGTAATGTTTGATAACTGGCTTGGTGATAATGTGGTAGTAAGAGTGTCATTAATGTAATGTTTGATAACTGGCTTGGTGATAATGTGGCAGTAAGAGTGGCATTAATGTAGTGTGTTGATAACTGGCTTGGTTATAATGTGAGTTTGGATTTGATCATATCTTGACAATCTCCAGCTGAAGCAGTTGGGAAAAGTGAATACCCGATTCAGTGAGTCATTTGTTGATTTAAAATAGAACATTGGAGATGGCTCAATGAGTCATTTGTTGATTTAAAATAGAACATTGGAGATGGCTCAATGAATCATTTGTTGATTTAAAATAGAACATTGGAGATGGCTCAATGAGTCATTTGTTAATTTAAAATAGAACATTGGAGATGGCTCAATGAGTCATTTGTTGATTTAAAATAGAACATTGGAGATGGCTCAATGAGTCATTTGTTGATTTAAAATAGAACATTGGAGATGGCTCAATGAGTCATTTGTTGATTTAAAATAAAACCCTGGATGTTGATATTAAAACACTGACTGCAATATTTGACATTGTGAGAGAATGATGGTATTTCTGACTCAGTCAGTCACTTGTTGATATAAATAGAACCCTGGATGCTGATATTAAAACACTGGCTGCAATATTTGACATTGTGTGGGAATGATGGTACTTCTGTTTCAGTAATTGTTTGGTTGCAAGTGATAACAGATACATAGGTTTATGATTCAGGCCTTTGATTACCATTGTTGGATACATGGTGAACTGTAAATAATGGCATCTTTTGCAGTCACAAGCACAGTCTTATTGTTTTATTGTTACTATTTTTAATCATCTTTATTATTACAGTATTTCATATTACTAATAATTAAATGTTCCTCTTTGGTAGCCAGAATTATGGGAACATGGAACTTGATACCTGTTTGGGATGTAAAGCAGGAACCAGATTATGGAGTGAGTTGATTGGTTAGTTTCAAATATGCAAGTAACACATGTACTTAGCCGAGGCAAGATATTAAGTTTTATTAGTAAAAAAAAGTAAAGAGCCCCTGTCACACCAAGTGGTGTATAGGGAATAAGGTGTTAGTGACCATAAATTTTACAGACCTTCGGCACATGGTTTTTGTGGTAATGTGGTCGGTATTATGCCTTTGCCGCTTTACTTTCCCAGAAAAGGTTTACTGTCCAGTTCACTAACCACTGAGCTATCGCGGCTCCCACGTTTTATTAACTTAATTTTATTATTTGTCTTGTTTGCTGTTTTGTTAATTTTGTTGCTGCTGCTCTCATTGACACAAGCTGACACAAAGATTGTAAGACATTATTTTTAAAATGAGAGTGGATCATAGTTATATAGTGAGTTGTTCAAAAATATAAACAATATAGAAACACATATGAATGATAATAAATATATTCAGAAAACTAATTCATCATCAAATTGAACACATTTTGTGATTCATTTATTCACATTTATGTTAATTATTTTATATTTATGTTGTTCTACAAAGATATGCTGATACTGTACTACTAGCAGAAAATCCTAAAGATCTACAACAATTACTTCATGTAACAAACATGATAAGGAAAATATATGGACTAGATATGAATATCAAAAAGACTAAAACTATGACCATAAACAAAGAAAATTCTCAAGACCTACAAATATCAAAGTTGAAGGAATACATCTGGAGACAGTTCAGAGCTACAACTACCTGGGACATACTAAAACCAGTGATGGAAAATGCACATCTGAAATAAACAAAAGAATTGGTATGGCAAAAAGTAATTTTAATGCCATGAAAAATATACTAACATCAAGACCTGAGCCTTCACGAATTGGTTGGTTGGCGTTTGACCTTAACGCCCTGTTTACCTTGCATCCCAGGCACGTATGACCAGCCACGATCATACAGCACACTTGCCCTGGACTTGAAGGGGTCGGACGTCTCCGACTACTTTGAGGCGATGAAGGGGAATCCCCCTACTGCATCGACCCGTATCGTGTCGACCTTGCCCTCGAATAGTACCTTTGGCCGGGTGATCGTTTCACTTAGTACCCTCATCGATTGTTGACATACCAGCGTTCGTTAGGGACAGACAAATACAGCTAGCGCTCGAAGAAACATCAATGGAACACCGGGTAAAAGCACACACCTGAGGTTTTATTCTCACAATGTTGACTTCACATATTACATTCTCAATTACAATTACAGTGGTAGTACAGCCACCTTGCACACACAGCCTGCTCACTTGGTGGCTTCCCCTAGCTTATCTACCACCCTAGACAGTTATTTGACATTAAACTGTTCATTGTAACGACTGCACAACTACATTATCTTTATGCTGCCCATGAAGCTGAACTTAGTGAGACTACTCCCTGCTTGTCATTAAACTGTTCGTTGTTACGACTGCACACCTACATTATCTTTATGTTTCCCATGAAGCTCAACTTAGTGAGACTACTCCCTGCTTGTCATTAAACTGTTCATTGTTACGACTGCACAACTACATTATCTTTATGTTTCCCATGAAGCTGAACTTAGTGAGACTACTCACGACTTGTCATTAAACTGTTCGTTGTTACGACTGCACAACTACATTATCTTTATGCTTCCCATGAAGCTGAACTTAGTGAGACTACTCACAACTTGACTTTAAATTGTTCATTGTTACGACTGCACAACTACATTATCTTTATGCTTCCTATGAAACTGAACTTAGTGAGACTACTCACGGCTTGACATTAAATTGTTCATTGTTACGACTGCACGCCTACATTATCTTTATGTTTCCTATGAAGCTGAACTTAGTGAGACTACTCATGGCTTGACATTAAATTGTTCATTGTTACGACTGCACGCCTATATTATCTTTATGCTTCTCATGAAGCTGAACTTAGTGAGACTACTCACAACTTGACATTAAACTGTTCGTTGACACTACCGCACAACTACATTATCTTTATGCTTCTCCTGAAGCTGAATTTAGTGAACTACTCACAACTTGACATTCTAAGGTTGGTGCTGTTAACTCTTACACTATCCTAGCATTACTCTACACATTTCTACATACCACTGCTCCTGGAATAAGATCCGTTCCCTGCCATGTCCACACACCAACTAACCTACTGGATCACTCTTGGGTGACTAACTCTAACTGATTCCCGGTACCGGCTGCTACATTCACCCACAACCGTCCGGATAGAACCCTCGCTACATCTCAAATGATCTTACCAAGCTATCCTTTGTCCCACCTTTTCCTTTTCCAACCAATCGCCTCCCTTGTTACGATTTCCACCTCGTTCCTACATTGTCCTACAATTCTCGTGATCCACCCTGTGTTCACTTTCCTAACTTTCCACGTGGACCCCCTGATTCTATGTTACTCACCATCTTATCTCCCCTTGATTTCTTACCACTTCACTCCCATTTTGTCTTGCACTACTTTATCACTGCTACCTCCCTGCTTTATTTACATACCTCTCTACATTTCATATATCTCACTGTAACATCTCCTTACATACCTCTCTAGATTTCATATATCTTGCTGTAACATCTCCTTACATACCTCTCTAGATTTCATATATCTCGCTAGATTTCATATATCTCGCTGTAACATCTCCTTACATACATCTCTAGACTCCATATATCTCACTGTAACATCTCCTTACATACATCTCTAGACTCCATATATCTCGCTGTAACATCTCCTTACATACATCTCTAGACTCCATATATCTCATTGTAACATCTCCTTACATACATCTCTAGACTCCATATATCTCACTGTAACATCTCCTTACATACATCTCTAGACTCCATATATCTCACTGTAACATCTCCTTACATACATCTCTACATATCACACACAATTGAGAAGTGGAACCAATTCTGTTTACTGGTATCTGAACTTTGACACGTCCCAGAAGACTCACACCATTCAAATTTATCATCGAGTTAGCACTATGATTCGGGTAAAGAATGACACTCCAAAGGCTTTCTCTGACAGTGGCGGTGTAGTGTTCCAGTATAATGATATATCATACCCAAATATTTCTGTGAACACTATTGTAGTCACCATACAAGCGACAATGGCACACAGTAAGTTTGAGTTCTCACCGACCTTTTCGCAGGACGAGAGTGCACTGACGGTGTGTGAGGTGCAAACATTTACAGACACCTATTGTCTGGACGGGCATTCTTGGTCGTTTTGTGCAGTGTGTAGTGGGTGTTGCAAAGGCTGCACCGTCATCATCGGTACGTGTCACGGCAACTGTTCACATGGGATCTATGGACACGACTGCTCCGGGTCTTGTCTTAGTGTCAGTTCTTTATGTGAGGAAAATCCGGAAAATGCCAACATTGCAAACATCCTGGCTATACCTGTGATGACACTTGTCCTGATGGTAATTTTGGACTACAGTGCGAGCAGACGTGTTCTGATGGCTGTGACATCATATGTGACACAGAAAGAGCAGACTGTACGCGCAAGGAAGCGTACTACGGGCCAGACTGCACTCTCAAATGTCCTGACCACTGTTTCAACGACACCTGTGAACAGTCAACCGGGATCTGTTCATGCAAGGGAACGTTCTACGGGTCAGACTGCACTCTCAAATCTCCGTACAACTGTTTGGACGATATCTGTTAACAGTTCATGGGGGCCGGCGTCTCGTATGTCGATGATTCCCACGTTAAGAAGAGTCTGCCGACTACAACAAACCCAAGCATATGGATACCTTAATGTGTACTGGATATTTTCTTTCTGTGCTGGACATGGTTCATTTCTTGGTGTGTTTCATTGCTAGCCAAGGCTCATATCTTGGCTTGTGTGTGTGTGTGTGTGCTGCCATGGCTCATATCTTGGTGTGTGTCATGTTAGTCATATCTCATATCTTGGAGTGTCCATGTTAATCATGTCTCATATCTTTAAGTGTGTATGTGTTTAGTCATATCTCATATTTTAGTGTGTATCTGTGTTAGTCATGTGTCATATCTTTGTGTGGGCATGTTTGGGCTAGTGATATCTCATATCTCTGTGTGTATGTTTATGTTAGTCATATCTCATATCTTTGTGTGTGCATGTCTGTGTATGTCACATCTCATATCATTGTGTGTGCCTATCTATGTTGGTCATATCTCATATCTTTGTGTGCATGTCCATGTTAGACATGTGTAATTTCTTTGTGGGTGCATGTCTATGTCAGTCATATCTCTTATCTTTGTGTGCATGTTTATGTTAGTCATATCTCATATCTTTGTGTGTGCATGTCTGTGTATGTCACATCTCATATCATTGTGTGTGCCTATATATGTTGGTCATATCTCATATCTTTGTGTGCATGTCCATGTTAGACATGTGTAATTTCTTTGTGGGTGCATGTCTATGTCAGTCATATCTCATATCTTTATGTGCTTGTTTATGTTAGTCATGTGTCATATATCTTGATGTATGTCAGTGTTAGTCATGCCTCGTATCGCTATGTGCATGTCTGTGTTTGTCACATCTCATATCTTTGTGTGTGCATGTCTATGTTAGTCACCTCTAGTGACTCGGGCAGATGGTGCTCATAAACCTGGGAGGGCCGACCATCTAAGGGCAGAATCCCCCTACAGAAAAGATCACCTGCTGCCTTGCAGGAAGATTGGGGACAATCAAAGGCTAGGGAAAGCAAACCTGAATAAAATGCTAGCTGAAATCGGATGCACTGGGCCACTGGCGCAGAACACAGTGCAACGTTTTTAACGGGTGTTCAATCAGAGTGGATCTGGCAGATTCTAATTGTGATGTTCTGTTTGTAACACACCTAACCTGACAGCTGAGTTCATGTGAGGAGCTGGAATCCTACTCTGATTGGGTCCTGATCGCAGAGAGAGAGAGAGAGAAAAGACATAGCAGCCTACTAAAAGTAATCCTGGAGGGGAAAGTACAAGGTAAAAGAGACAGAAGCAGACCAAGACTAACATGGACGAGTAAAATCAAAAGATGGATAAATCAGCCTATGACAACCTGCACCATCAAAGCAAGAGACAGAGCAGAATGGCGCTCCATGGTAGCCAACCTTCGTTGCGGAGACGGCACTCGATGATGATGAAAGAGTAAAGCTTAGAAATCATTTGAAGAAAATAAACTCAAAGCACATTCTAGAGTTTCTAAGTTCAGTTGTTACAGGGGTGTACATATTTGAGTTGCAAATGTTTTCAATGTGCCCTTCGGTGATAGATTTATTCCAGTATTTCCTGTAACTAACAAGGGGCATTACTCTTCCTTCCCAGACTGCCAGAAATATGGAAACTGAACATCTGGTACCAGTTGAAGATATAAAGTGTGAACTAAATTGTGAAGTGAGTTGGTTGGTTCCTCTAGACTTGTAACATTTTATAGTCTAGGAATTAAAGATGCATGCCCATTGCAGTAACTGTCACATATAGAGTTGTTATCTTTAATAATAAAAAAAGTAAAGAGCCCCCGTCACGCCAAGTGGCGTATAGGGAATATGGTGTTAGTGGCCATACATTTTACAGACCTTCAGCACATGATTTTCGGGGTAATGTGGACGGTATTACGCCCGCGCAGCTTTACTTTCTCAGAAGAAAATCCGGTATCCATTTAAGGCTGGGTGAACCTGGAAGCCGTTGGTTGGGATCAAACCCTACCCCTTGTCAATTGTAGTCCAGTTCACTAACCACTGGCTTTAATAATATAGGTAGAATAAAAGGATGGAGTTGGCATGACAAGAACAGTGGGAATGTATCAAACAAACACCAGTGGACAAAGAAATGCAACAAAGTTGATGGCAACACACTACAAAAGCCAGCTGAGAGTATTACATGATAGGCTCTTCTCTGGATTCCCCAGGGGATGAGATAAAGGGGAAGGTCAAAGTATATTTGAAGAATACAAGTGGAAACATGAAGAAGATGGGAAAGAAGACATGGAGCGATTTTAAGAGAATTAGACTAAGCGAATCAGCTTTGAAAGTGTTAGTTATGGTTATTTGAAGACTATCACTTTCACAAACAAATGGAAATCCATAATTGCTCAACCGCCCATGCCAGTGGAATCATCCAAATTAACATATCATTGAATATCCAAACAAGAAAGCCAGTTGCAGACCCCATCATAGCAAACACAGCAGACATCAAAAGACTTAATATATATCAGCACCAACAATCAGCATTGACAGTGAATGCAACTGAACTGTCCATCGTTATACAATATCATCATTCATGGTAAGCAATCTGAGTATAGAAACACCATCCGGATGAAACACAAAGCTCATGGTGTGCACTCAGTAGCTCCGGCAGCAAGCCGGACTTGGATTATGGGAAAACTGCAACAAGGAACACTTTTCAGGCACTGCCTCAACGGTTCCTTGCAACCTATCCGCCATATTGTCTGGAAATAGCTTGGAAAGTGTTTGAGGAAGATCTATTCCCTGCAGGGTGTTGAAAGGTAGAAAAAGAAAAAGAGTACATTTATTTTATTGAATTTTGAAAAGATTTTGTTACTGCCCTAAGCATCTGATCCACTGACTTTCATTGTTGGTCCCATACTAATGAAAATAAATGGGAAGTGTTAGCTGTCCTGGCCTAAGTCAAACGTTTGATTTAAATTACAAATACTATTGTTACCTGGCTAGTTTGTGTGTAATAGTTTTAATTTTCTAAGTATACCTTGAGCCTCTGATAGCAGAGTCTTTGTTGATGCTGCAATAAAACAGGATAAAGAATGATTTTTGGGTAAGTACAATGTTTCTCTGGCCCTCTTGGTTGCTTTCCTTTTCCGATACAATCTTTCTGCTCTGCCCAGTGCCTTATGTTTGGATTTTAGATGCTGCCATACCTGATGTAGTGCTTCCTTCTCTGCTTCTGTAACTTTAATGAATTGTTTCCTGGCATGGTTTTTCTGCCTCCTAATCTCTTCTATTTGTTTTGCCGTCTGCTTCTCTGTGGTTTTGTGCTTGTCCTACCCTCCTTCGTGCCTAAGCCTAATTCCTTGACGCAATAATAATAGACTACTTCGCCTACACTTTCAAGCTTCTGGGACAAGTTCTGCCATTTATGGTGGTGGTCTATGGCTTTTGCTAGCGACTTGTCTAATTTCTCCCAGACTACTGTGTTGCAGGCGGGAGGAAACTTGATCTTCTCTCTCTTCCTATCCATGAGGTGAGCGAATTCATCATCAGACAGCTCGACTTGAATATTCTCAGATCTGTGGATTGACTCCTGACTGAGATCTTCTGACGTCTTATCTGTCGAGACAGTGCGCTGTTGAGCTACTGATACTGTATTCCCACATCTCTTCTTCGTTCTGTGTACCTTCATGCCCTTCTGTGTTGAGAATTTCCTTGCACAGCTACATTGGTGTTCCAGCCGTTGTTCTGGGATCAAAATCCTTTGTACGGTTCTGGTCGTCTCCGTAAAATCGCTGTGTGATTCATCGTTCTCCCCTTCTTTCGGTGAATCTTGGGGATATTTGTTAGGCGTCTTTTCTATCGCTCGTAGGTTATCAGCTGGCAGGGTGCCGGGCCGGTCAGCCATTGGTCCTAGTCTTTCCCAGTGTCATTTGTCTTTCTAGATGTCCGTCGGTCTTTGTCCCGGCTGTCAATGGACTAACCATATACCAGTAGAGGGAAACTCTTTGTACAGAGCTTCGCAGCAGGAGGCAATCTGATCATCAGAAGACGACCCCTCATCGAGCAAGTGTTTCAGCCCTTTAGCTTCTTGAATGTGTATTACCAGTAACGTATACTACCAGTAACATGTAATACCAAAATATGGATGAAGTTTTGTGTACATTTCTTGCAACAGACTGTTTTACTTGTAAGATATCAGCATGAGTAGAAGTTATGTAATCTTAAAATAGTACTAGAGTTGGACAACTTGTATCAATGAGATGATAATTATCAACATCTGGTGTTTTCTCTGTCTTGGTTGTACAAAATCACACTGTAATATGTTCTAAATGTGCAACATATTTGGTTACATTGCCAGGATGTGAAGGAAGAAGTCAATGGAGAGGAAGAAAGTAATGAAGAAGAAGAAGAAATGGCCACAGCCATGAAAGGAGCAAGGGCCAGTTCTCCATCTCTTTCTTGTCCTGACATTAGTACATTTATGTGTGAGTTTTTGCTTGTTGTCTTGTCTGTATTCATATTTTAGTTAGATTTAATTGACTTGCGTGTGTCTGTTTTTGTTTGATCAGTGAATTTTGGTAGTTATTTAAAAATTGAGGGGGTGATGGGTGAAAGTACAAGACAGCACTAGCAACTCATAACTGACTGCTTGTGCCCGAAACAATGAAACCAGACCTATGCAAATTCAAGTAGGTCAGGATTGAGAGGGAAGGCACTAAAAATCATGATGCTGAAGTCAGAAGTGTTAGGCTGAAAGTGAAAAATAGTTCAGCATTGCTTGAAACCACAACAGGGGGACTGCTTGGTCTTGAGGCCGGCGTCTTGCCTCAGCGAAACCCATGAAATCAGCGCAGTGTATCGTCATAAAGAAACCAAGGATTAATTTTTGCATATTTTTTTTAAAGTCACCCTCCACTTCTGGTGGGCTTTGAACCTGGGGTCTTCCTGTCCTGTGGCTGACATCATACCTCTATACCACCCAGCCCCTCCCCAACCATTTTTAAAGTTTCCTTAAGCAAACCGCTGTTTTCATCAACCGGAAGTGTTTAATCACACTCTCACTAGCTTAATGCTCACATCCTCTGTGTGTCGTTGGTTATCTCCACTCCAGGGGGACTGGTTGGTTTCGAGACAGAGAGGATGTGGGTTCAAATCCTGGCTGCACCTGTTGGGATTTTTATCTATGATTTCACACTGTGGCAACCACGCCTGGTCTCAGCAGCAAGGCCCGGCTTGAAACGTAAATTACTCATCGACGAAAAAAATATGTGTACCTCTGAAGACAGAGTTATCTGCCTGTGCGGTGAGGGACCCCTGTGCACATGGCTGCCAGGGAAAAATGAATTAACATGCAGAATTCAGTTCTTAGCCTCTAGGGACTTTGTCAGAGGTCAAAGATGGTGAAAAAAAAAATAAAATGAAACCACAACACATCTACGACCATATAACTCCCTTTTCAGAGTGGATGACAATGAGAAATATTAATTCCTTCAGTGATCATTTGGTTTATTATGCAGGAGTGAAAGTAAATGACAACTTATATGTCCTATTTTACACTACCATCTTTGCCATTCAGTATGTCAGAAGTCACTAATGATAGCCCATGCCTGTCTTTAGATTGTGAGAAATGTCAGCTGAAATATGAAGGAGGCTGTCCTGAACATGGGCTGGTCATATATGTTGACAGGGCTGAGGTAAAGTACACGATTACAGCTAACAAAGAATGGATGTTCAGTTTGAAATAACATTGTCTTTATGATCATTCTCATTATCAATACGGGAGCCATGATAGCTCAGTGGTTAGTGAACTGGACTACAAAGGACAAGGGGTAGGGTTCAGTCCCGACGGCTTCTGGGTTCACCCAGCCTTAAATGGGTACTGGATTTTTTCTGGGAAAGTAAAGTGGCGCGGGCGTAATACTGACTACATTACCCCAAAAATCATGTGCTGAAAGTCTGTAAAATGTTTGATCACTAACACCATACCTATACACCACTTGGCGTGACGGGGCTCTTTTCTTTTACTTACATCATCATGTATCATGCCTGCTGGTGTGGGAGACTATGTCTCTCCACAATTTTCTATCTCTGCAGTAGTTTATCAGTTCAATTATTGACTTGATACCAAACTAAAATGTTAAACTGTCTTGTAACTTTTCTCTGTTCTTCTGTCATCAGTCCACTTATGACTTTATACCAAACTATTATGTTAAACTGTCTTGTAACTTTTCTCTGTTCTTCTGTCATCAGTTCACTTGTTGACTTTATACCAAACTATTATGTTAAACTGTCTTGTAACTTTTCTCTGTTCTTCTGTCATCAGTCCACTTATGACTTTATACCAAACTATTATGTTAAACTGTCTTGTAACTTTTCTCTGTTCTTCTGTCATCAGTCCACTTATGACTTTATACCAAACTATTATGTTAAACTGTCTTGTAACTTTTCTCTGTTCTTCTGTCATCAGTTCACTTGTTGACTTTATACCAAACTATTATGTTAAACTGTCTTGTAACTTTTCTCTGTTCTTCTGTCATCAGTCCACTTATTGACTTTATACCAAACTATTATGTTAAACTGTTTTGTAACTTTTCTCTGTTCTTCTGTCATCAGTCCACTTATTGACTTTATACCAAGCTATTATGTTAAACTGTCTTGTAACTTTTCTCTGTTCTTCTGTCATCAGTCCACTTGTTGACTTTATACCAAACTATTATGTTAAACTGTCTTGTAACTTTTCTCTGTTCTTCTGTCATCAGTCCACTTATGACTTTATACCAAATTATTATGTTAAACTATGTTAGATGTTATGTTAGATGCTAGTATGAATGCGGTCAGAGCTCAGAGACAAGTGTTAGGGCAATAGACTCAAGAAATTGTACAGTGCGCTCAAAGTGTGTAACCTGCCATATCCAGTGTGTAACGAGAGTCCGGTGTGACAGAATTAAAGTTGGAACAAATTATTATAACCAATGTGTTGTTATGTGTTATACAGTTATATTTATCTGGCCTAGCGTCAACCCTCGGTGACGAATCATAACAGCAGTGAAGTTGTCGCGAACGAAACCACAACGTGAAACAGTCATCCTAACAACAATCCAGAAGTACTAAGGTGACCAGACAAGGTCAGGGCTGAGACGAACGCCAGGGGGCAAGAAGACGTGTTGTCGTGAGAAAATCATGAGCAGTGCATCCCAGCTGAGGTCAATCAACCCGAGAACTGACAAGTGGCGGGGGAGGCCGTCTGTAAAGTAAACAAATGAACTATATCAACACAGCGTGCGAGTAAAACACACTGCACGTTACACTGCATGCACGCAGTAATAAACAAATAACTTTCAATGGGTATATAACAATGTTTCCAGATATTTAAATTCATTTACCTGTTTTAATATTATTCCATTTGTCTTTATTGTGCACTACATTGATGTCATTTTCTTTGTTGTTACCATTACTTTTGTCTTTTTGCAATTAAAGCTGAGTCCTTTATTTTTGCTTTCTTTCACTATAATTCTAACATTTCTTGTAACTCATTTTCACTCTTAGCGATTAAGACTGTATCATCAACATACCTTAGATTATTTATATTATGACCTCCAATTGTTATTCCAGGAATGCTCCTTATGGATCTTAAAATAATCTCACTATAAATATTAAACAAATCTGGTGACAGCGCACAGCCCTGTCTAACACCCTGTTTTATTTGTTGAAACATTCCCAATTGATTTCCAGTTCTTATGGCCGCTGTTTGTTACCAGTGCATGTTCTTTATTATTCTTAGATCTTTGTATTGTAAGTACCAATTAAAATTACTATACAGAGATGTTATATATGATAAGCACACATTAAAATTATCTCAGAGAGATGTTATTTATAGCCTGACAGGCTGGGGAGTCACCCATCACAATCACCTTAGACAGATGGTAGCTATGGCCAGTACAATGTGACTGTGTTCTATTGAAAACATAATATATAGATGGTAGTTATGGCCAGTACAATGTGACAGTGTTCTATTGAAATCATCACATACAGATGGTAGCTATGACCAGTACAATGTGACTGTTCTATTGAAATCATCACATACAGATGGTAGTTATGACCAGTACAATGTGACTGTTCTATTGAAATCATCACATACAGATGGTAGTTATGGCCAGTACAATGTGACTGTGTTCTATTGAAAACATAATATATATAGATGGTAGTTATGGCCAGTACAATGTGACTGTGTTCTATTGAAAACATCACGTACATATACTATCTGTGTTCAAAATGAAAGCTTCCAGAATCTCAACAAAGATAGTGTGTGACCTTCATGATCATTTCTTCCTGTGAAAATTAATTAAATCAAGATCTATTTTAACATTTCAATTTCTGTCTACTCTCAGGTAGGTCAAGATCTATTTTAACATTTCAATTTCTGTCTACTCTCAAGTAGGTCAAGATCTATTTTAACATTTCAATTTCTGTCTACTCTCAGGTAGGTCAAGATCTATTTTAACATTTCAATTTCTGTCTACTCTCAGGTATGTCAAGATCTATTTTAACATTTCAATTTCTGTCTACTCTCAGGTAGGTCAAGATCTATTTTAACATTTCAATTTCTGTCTACTCTCAAGTAGGTCAAGATCTATTTTAACATTTCAATTTCTGTCTACTCTCAGGTAGGTCAAGATCTATTTTAACATTTCAATTTCTGTCTACTCTCAGGTAGGTCAAGATCTATTTTAACATTTCAATTTCTGTCTACTCTCAAGTAGGTCAAGATCTATTTTAACATTTCAATTTCTGTCTACTCTCAGGTAGGTCAAGATCTATTTTAACATTTCAATTTCTGTCTACTCTCAGGTAGGTCAAGATCTATTTTAACATTTCAATTTCTGTCTGCTCTCAGGTAGGTCAAGATCTATTTTAACATTTCAATTTCTGTCTACTCTCAGGTAGGTCAAGATCTATTTTAACATTTCAATTTCTGTCTACTCTCAGGTAGGTCAAGATCTATTTTAACATTTCAATTTCTGTCTTCTCTCAGGTAGGTCAAGATCTATTTTAACATTTCAATTTTTGTCTACTCTCAGGTAGGTCAAGATCTATTTTAACATTTCAATTTTTGTCTACTCTCAAGTAGGTCAAGATCTATTTTAACATTTCAATTTTTGTCTACTCTCAGGTAGGTCAAGATCTATTTTAACATTTAAATGTTTGTCTACTCTCAAGTAGGTCAAGATCTATTTTAACATTTCAATTTCTGTCTACTCTCAGGTAGGTCAAGATCTATTTTAACATTTCAATTTTTGTCTACTCTCAAGTAGGTCAAGATCTATTTTAACATTTCAATTTCTGTCTACTCTCAAGTAGGTCAAGATCTACTTTAACATTTCAATTTCTGTCTACTCTCAGGTAGGTCAAGATCTATTTTAACATTTCAATTTTTGTCTACTCTCAAGTAGGTCAAGATCTATTTTAACATTTAAATTTTTGTCTACTCTCAAGTAGGTCAAGATCTATTTTAACATTTCAATTTCTGTCTACTCTCAGGTAGGTCAAGATCTATTTTAACATTTCAATTTTTGTCTACTCTCAAGTAGGTCAAGATCTATTTTAACATTTCAATTTTTGTCTACTCTCAGGTAGGTCAAGATCTATTTTAACATTTAAATTTTTGTCTACTCTCAAGTAGGTCAAGATCTATTTTAACATTTCAATTTCTGTCTACTCTCAGGTAGGTCAAGATCTATTTTAACATTTCAATTTTTGTCTACTCTCAGGTAGGTCAAGATCTATTTTAAGATTTCAATTTCTGTCTACTCTCAGGTAGGTCAAGATCTATTTTAACATTTCAATTTTTGTCTACTCTCAGGTAGGTCAAGATCTATTTTAACATTTCAATTTCTGTCTACTCTCAGGTAGGTCAAGATCTATTTTAACATTTCAATTTCTGCTTACTCTCAAGTAGGTCAAGATCTATTTTAACATTTCAATTTCTGTCTACTCTCAGGTAGGTCAAGATCTATTTTAACATTTCAATTTCTGCTTACTCTCAAGTAGGTCAAGATCTATTTTAACATTTCAATTTCTGTCTACTCTCAGGTAGGTCAAGATCTATTTTAACATTTCAATTTCTGTCTACTCTCAGGTAGGTCAAGATCTATTTTAACATTTCAATTTCTGTCTACTCTCAAGTAGGTCAAGATCTATTTTAACATTTCAATTTCTGTCTACTCTCAGGTAGGTCAAGATCTATTTTAACATTTCAATTTCTGTCTACTCTCAGGTAGGTCAAGATCTATTTTAACATTTCAATTTCTGTCTACTCTCAGGTAGGTCAAGATCTATTTTAACATTTCAATTTCTGTCTACTCTCAGGTAGGTCAAGATCTATTTTAACATTTAAATTTTTGTCTACTCTCAGGTAGGTCAAGATCTATTTTAACATTTCAATTTCTGTCTACTCTCAGATAGGTCAAGATCTATTTTAACATTTCAATTTCTGTCTACTCTCAAGTAGGTCAAGATCTATTTTAACATTTCAATTTCTGTCTACTCTCAGGTAGGTCAAGATCTATTTTAACATTTCAATTTCTGTCTACTCTCAGGTAGGTCAAGATCTATTTTAACATTTCAATTTCTGTCTACTCTCAGGTAGGTCAAGATCTATTTTAACATTTCAATTTCTGTCTACTCTCAGGTAGGTCAAGATCTATTTTAACATTTCAGTTTTGTCTACTCTCAAGTAGGTCAAGATCTATTTTAACATTTCAATTTTTGTCTACTCTCAGGTAGGTCAAGATCTATTTTAACATTTCAATTTCTGTCTACTCTCAGGTAGGTCAAGATCTATTTTAACATTTCAATTTTTGTCTACTCTCAGGTAGGTCAAGATCTATTTTAACATTTCAGTTTCTGTCTACTCTCAAGTAGGTCAAGATCTATTTTAACATTTCAATTTCTGTCTACTCTCAAGTAGGTCAAGATCTATTTTAACATTTCAATTTTTGTCTACTCTCAAGTAGGTCAAGATCTATTTTAACATTTCAATTTTTGTCTACTCTCAGATAGGTCAAGATCTATTTTAACATTTCAATTTCTGTCTACTCTCAGGTAGCTCAAGATCTATTTTAACATTTAAATTTTTGTCTACTCTCAAGTAGGTCAAGATCTATTTTAACATTTCAATTTCTGTCTACTCTCAGGTAGGTCAAGATCTATTTTAACATTTCAATTTTTGTCTACTCTCAAGTAGGTCAAGATCTATATTAACATTTTAATTTCTGTCTACTCTCAGGTAGGTCAAGATCTATTTTAACATTTCAATTTTTGTCTACTCTCAGGTAGGTCAAGATCTATTTTAACATTTCAATTTTTGTCTACTCTCAGGTAGGTCAAGATCTATTTTAACATTTCAATTTCTGTCTACTCTCAGGTAGGTCAAGATCTATTTTAACATTTCAATTTCTGTCTACTCTCAGATAGGTCAAGATCTATTTTAACATTTCAATTTCTGCTTACTCTCAAGTAGGTCAAGATCTATTTTAACATTTCAATTTATGTCTACTCTCAGGTAGGTCAAGATCTATTTTAACATTTCAATTTTTGTCTACTCTCAAGTAGGTCAAGATCTATTTTAACATTTCAATTTCTGTCTACTCTCAAGTAGGTCAAGATCTATTTTAACATTTCAATTTCTGTCTACTCTCAGGTAGGTCAAGATCTATTTTAATATTTCAATTTCTGTCTACTCTCAGGTAGGTCAAGATCTATTTTAACATTTCAATTTTTGTCTACTCTCAGGTAGGTCAAGATCTATTTTAACATTTCAATTTTTGTCTACTCTCAAGTAGGTCAAGATCTATTTTAACATTTCAATTTTTGTCTACTCTCAAGTAGGTCAAGATCTATTTTAACATTTCAATTTTTGTCTACTCTCAGGTAGGTCAAGATCTATTTTAACATTTCAATTTTTGTCTACTCTCAGGTAGGTCAAGATCTATTTTAACGTTTCAATTTTTGTCTACTCTCAGGTAGGTCAAGATCTATTTTAAGATTTCAATTTCTGTCTACTCTCAAGTAGGTCAAGATCTATTTTAACATTTCAATTTTTGTCTACTCTCAGGTAGGTCAAGATCTATTTTAACATTTCAATTTTTGTCTACTCTCAGGTAGGTCAAGATCTATTTTAACATTTCAGTTTCTGTTGACTCTTAAGTAGGTCAAGATCTATTTTAACATTTCAATTTCTGTCTACTCTCAGGTAGGTCAAGATCTATTTTAACATTTCAATTTTTGTCTACTCTCAAGTAGGTCAAGATCTATTTTAACATTTCAATTTCTGTCTACTCTCAGGTAGGTCAAGATCTATTTTAACATTTCAATTTCTGTCTACTCTCAGGTAGGTCAAGATCTATTTTAACATTTCAATTTCTGTCTACTCTCAGGTAGGTCAAGATCTATTTTAACATTTCAATTTCTGTCTACTCTCAGGTAGGTCAAGATCTATTTTAACATTTCAATTTCTGTCTACTCTCAGGTAGGTCAAGATCTATTTTAACATTTCAATTTCTGTCTACTCTCAGGTAGGTCGAGATCTATTTTAACATTTCAATTTCTGTCTACTCTCAGGTAGGTCGAGATCTATTTTAACATTTCAATTTCTGTCTACTCTCAGGTAGGTCGAGATCTATTTTAACATTTCAATTTTTGTCTACTCTCAGGTATGTCAAGATGAAGACTGGAGTCATGAATCCATCCACCAGTTTCAGGAAACTGATAGTCAATCTAAAAGAAATGTGACGTGCCATTCTCCTGTTAACGGAACGCGTAGTGATGGTGTTCACGTTGCAGATCAAGAAGCACATACAAGAGAGAAGTCATACAAATGTGATGTCTGTGCTAAATGTTATGCTAAAATTGGACAACTAAATGCACACAAGATAATACATACGGGACAGAAACCTTACAAATGTGATGTCTGTGGTGTATGTTTTGCTCGGAATTGTTATCTAAAAGAACATAAGAGAACACATACAGGAGAGAAACCTTTCAAGTGTGATGTGTGTGGTGTAGGTTTTGCTCAGAGTGGTGGTTTAAGAAGACATAAGAAAAAACATACAGGAGAGAAACCTTACAAATGCGATGTGTGTGGTGCAGGGTTTGCTGACAGTGGGTGCTTAAAAGGGCACAAGAGAACACATACAGGAGAGAAACCTTATAAATGTGATGTGTGTGGTGCAGGTTTTGCTCACAGTGGATACTTAAAAGGACACAAGAGAATACATACAGGAGAGAAACCTTATAAATGTGATGTGTGTGGTGCAGGTTTTGCTCAAAGTGGATGTTTAAAAAGACACACAATAATACATACAGGTGAGAAACCTTACAAATGTGATGTGTGTGGTGTAGGTTTTGCTGACAGTGGGTGTTTAACAGGACACAAGAGAATACATACAAGAGAGAAACCATACAAATGTGATGTGTGTGGTGCAGGTTTTGCATTGAGCAACTATCTAAAGATACACAAAATAATACACATGGGAGAGAAACCATACAAATGTGATGTGTGTGGTGCAGATTTTGCCTTGAGCAACTATCTAAAAAGACACAAAATAATACACATGGTAGAGAAACCTAACAAATGTGATCAGTGTGGTGCAGGTTTTGTTCAAAAGAGATATCTAATAACACATATGAAAAAACATACGGGGAAAGAAATCTTACGTGTGTGACATCTGTGGTGGAGTTTTTTCTCACAGTAGAAATCTCAAAGAACACAAGAGAACATGCTCAAAAGACAAGTCTTACAAATGTGATGTGTCTGGTGGCAGGTTTTTCTGTGAGTGAGCAGAAGAAATGAAAAAAAACTTAAATATCTTCAAAGATTGAAGACTTCGACACTTTCCGTACGGAAGCTTTTTTAACAATGCAACAGAAAAGTTTTCAGGGAGAACAATTTTCTTGGTTTTAAGAATCAATCTAAGTAAAAAAAAAAGTAAAGTACCGCCGTCACGCCAAGTGGCGTATAGGGAAATATGGTGTTAGTGACCCTATATTTTACAGACCTTCAGCACATACTTTTTGGGGTAATTTGGTCAGTATTAAGCCCGTGCTGCTTTACTTTCCCAGAAAAAAATCCGGTACCCATTTAAAGCTGGGTGAACCCGGAAGCCGTCGGTTGGGATCGAACCCTAACCCTTATCTGTGGTAGTCCAGTTCACTAACCACTGAGCTATCGCGGCTCCCTAGAATCAATCTACGTATTTATATTTATCTAACTTATAACATATTAATGTTATAAATCATTTATGAATTTTTAGGTAATTAAATAAGGTGTTAGATTTCACCAATATCAAAATGATACAAGACATGTAAAAAGAATATGATTTAATGATGGTTAACACTAATCAAGCTGAGAGTGACGCACCATGCGGCGAAACGTACGGAAAGAGTTAAAACCCACAAAGGTTGAAGACTATAAAACCCACAAAGGTTGAATACTATAAAATCCACAAAGGTTGAAAAAATCTATAAATGTTGAAGACTTAAAAATCCACAAAGATGTGAAGACTTAAAGATCCATCCAACATCAAATACAAGACACAACGTTAACCTTTATAACATTTTCTTTGTCTGCATCTGCCAGCTTTATATCTCCTATTTCCCAAGGGACTGAATTTTATGTGAATATTACTTTTTCCTATTTTTCACACTGTATTACATGTGATCAGGTGTCCCTCATCATACATGCAGGTAGTCTCTGACTTCAGAGGCACTTGCATTTTTATGGTCAAGATTTTTAATTTAAAAAAAAAAAATAGATTTGCCTTATTAATTTTACCTAAGTGGTGGCCATTTTATTCTTCTTCTTCTCACTGGCCAGCTTTTTACCTCTGACGAAGTCCCTAGAGACTAGGAGTTGAATTTTGCATGTTAATCCATTTTTCCCTGGCAGCGGTGTGCACAGGGGTCCCTCGCCGTACAGGCAGATAACTCCAACTTTGGAGGTACTCATATTTTTTCTATCCATGAGTAATTGACATTTCAAGCTGGGCCTCGCTGCTGAGACCAAGGGTGGTTGCCGCAGAGAGAATCATAAATAAAAATCCCAACCGGTGCAGCAGGGATTTGAACCCACAACCTGTATGTCTCGAAGCCGGTGTCTTGCCTCAAGACCAACCAGTTCCCCCACGTGGCTATTTTGACCTACTCTTTTCAATTTCCAACTACCAAGGGTTCTTTAATATGCGCAGAATGCATAGGGGGCCTCCTCTTTTTCTCCATTGCCTGAGAAGACTCGACATCAGATCTCACTATACAAAGACCAGAAGAGGGTAAAGCATCAAATAAACTCAGGACTTGATTTATTTAACAAATTTGTTCACCGTCTGGTGGGAATAAAACCCTGGATTTGGTTTATTTAACAAATTTGTTCACCTTCTGGTGGGAATAAAACCCTGGATTTGGTTTATTTAACAAATTTGTTCACCTTCTGGTGGGAATAAAACCCTGGATTTGGTTTATTTAACAAACTTGTTCACCTTCTGGTGGGAATAAAACCCTGGATTTGATTTATTTAACAAATTTGTTCACCTTCTGGTGGGAATAAAACCCTGGATTTGGTTTATTTAACAAATTTGTTCACCGTCTGGTGGCAATAAAACCCTGGATTTGGTTTATTTAACAAATTTGTTCACCTTCTGGTGGGAATAAAACCCTGGATTTGGTTTATTTAACAAATTTGTTCACCGTCTGGTGGGAATAAAACCCTGGATTTGGTTTATTTAACAAACTTGTTCACCGTCTGATGGGAATAAAACCCTGGACTTGGTTTATTTAACAAATTTGTTCACCATCTGGTGGGAATAAATCCCTGGACTGTCTTGTTCAATCTGATATCTTATTTCTAGAGACCACACAGCCCCTGTTTGATCATTCTAACATGTGTGTGGTTCTGTACATTGCTTCTGTAATGACGTTGGGAGCCATGATAGTTCAGTGGTTAGTGAACTGGACTACAAAGAACAAGAGGTTGGGTTTGATCCCAACCGACAGCTTCCGGTTCACCAAGCCTTTAATATGTACCAGATTTTTTTTCTGGGAAAGTAAAGGGGCACTGGCGTAATACCGCCGTTCTTTAACGTGCGCATGAGCACGTGGGACATCTTGTTATTCACCTTTTTTACTGCCAGTTTGGATGTGAAATGCTCTGTAATATAATTACACTGAACACATACACACGCAGGTACAAATATATATGTATTTGAGCATATTTGAAAAATGCTTAATTTTAATTGATGTAAACTTAAAATTAGAAACAAGAAAGAGTTCTTAAGTGTTATGTAGAGCCAGTCTTAAAATATGGGTGTGAATCATGTACAGTAGGTCAACAGACAAGAAAATTACTGGAGTCTGTAGAAATGTGGTTTTACTCAAGAATGTTGAGAATACCATGGACAGCTAAGAAGAGTAATGAAAACATTCTGAAAGAGGCCGAAGCAAGTAGTGAGCTTATATCCAATATTAGGTAGAAACAGTCATCATTTTTTGGCCATTATAAGAAGGGAACAGCTGGAATATATTGTAACAACTGGGAAAATTGATTGACAAGGAGATAAAGAGAAGCAAAGAGAAAAGATACCAGACAGCTTAAGAGAATGGCTTGGCAGAAGGTCAACAACAGAAATGATAAATAACTGTCAATATCAAAAGTTGTGGAAAGACATGATCACCTATGCCAGCAGGCACGGTACTTGATAATGATAAGTGATATTGGAATCTATATGTGAGAAAGACCTCACCACTGTGATGTCACATACAGAATTTATTTCTTGTGGCTTATATTTACATATCCCTGTTAATTTTTTAAACTAATTTCTGCTGCTCATTTCCTAACTTCTAACTTGTCTTTATTGTGCATTGCAGTGATTTTCTTAGTTGTTTCCATTACTTCTGTCTATTTGCTATTAATGCTGAGTCCTTTATTTTTACTTTCCTTCACTATAATATCTAACATTTCTTTTTACTAATTTTCACTCTTTGCATTTAAGACTGTATCATCAGCATACCTTAGATTATTCATATTATGACCTCCAATTGTTATTCCAGGCATGCCCCTAATGGATCTTAAAATAATCTCACTATACATATTAAATAAATCTGGTGACAGCACACAACCTTGCCTAACACCCCATTTTATTCGATGAAACATTCCCAATTGATTTCCAGTTTTCTAATTCTAACTGTTGCTGCTATACTTTCCTAAAAGGAAAATAATTCATTTGGTGATTCCTTGTATAAGTATTACTAGTTGTTTACTTCATCTTGCGTTTGAGGCTTGGTTCATCATCATCATCATGTGCCATACTGGTTGGTATAGGCGATCATGTCCTTCCACAGTGCTGTGTGCCTGTTACATTTAACATAAGCAAGTTAGTACCTCGCGTTGTGGCAGCGACCCACTGTTACATCTGGCGTTGATCAACGTTAGATCGTTCGCAACAAAAAGAGGAGAAAGCGCGGAAAGAGAAAGGGAGAAATATGATTAAGTATTCTAAGGATCATCGAGGATGTGATTCAGTAATTAGTTCATTAAAATTGAGTGAAAGATTGTATGTGAATGGAAGGGTGATTGAAAAAAAGGTCAATTACAAAGAAACGAGTGTGATAAAGAAGTATTGGAGTCATGTGTGTCGTAAAGTTTTTTTGAGTTAGAATAGAGCTAACGATTGAAAGAAAAGAAAGGGAAGGGGGTAGAGTAGGGAAATGAATAGGATTTAAAGTGATAGACACACATGGCTGGAATACAGAAAGAATGGAATATATTGTGTGAGATGAGACAATTATTTGAAGATGGAGTTTGACATGAGATGTAAGAGATATTGTGTAAAATGCTGAATATTTATTTTTTGTTAAAGGTATATTGTTGAATGTACCAATAGAAAGACCTCTACAAAGAGGGGGAAAATAATTAACAGATGGAGGGTATATCTCAAGAAGGTTACATGTGACAGGCGGTGCAGAAGATGGGAGAAGTGGTTGAAAGGTTAAGTGGTAGCTTGCAGATGCAGGAGATATCTAGTAGAGTACCAATATTTGGGGGACAGGTAGAGAAGTTCAAAGATTGGGTACAAGCAATTGAGTTCTGGGGTAATAGGACAAATTTAAACCAAGTAGAGTGGAAAGACTTAGCAGTGGCCACAAGTCAAGGGGCAGTGCTAATGTGCGTAAGAAGAAGGGTTAGTAAGAAGATTTGAAGAACAAAATCAACAAAGAGAAAAGAGTGTGACAGATAGGCAGGAGAGTCCAATGGAAGTAGACCACTTTAGGAGAAGGAAGGAGCAGCAAGAAAGTAGACAAATAGTGAATAGCATACAAGAGGGAAGAACATGCTATAGATGTGGGAAGGTAGGACATATCAAATATGAATGTAAACAAGGAAGTATTAGACAAAGAAGAGGGCAGATAATAGAGGTACGGGAGACAAGAACATGCTATAGATGTGGGAGAGTAGGGCATTTAGTGGGTAGGTGTAGAGAAACCTTATCCAAAGAGAAAGATATGCCGATACCAGAGAGAAGGATTAGAGTGGAGTGCAGGGATCAGGAGACGAGGCGACAAGAGGAAATGAGGCAAAGACAGATGATGAGTGACACGGAAGTGGAGACACAGAGGGAGGTAGCAATTCTTGTTAGGAAGAGGCAAGGAAGATGGTCATCGGAGGAGTCACCGGAAAATAAAAAGGGTAAAGAGGCGGAGACGGAACAAGGGGATAGTGATGAAAGTTGGCAGACATCAGAAGAGGGGAGAGTAGTGGACGTAGAGTAAGGAAGATGGAAGGGATGATAGAGTGGGTTCACAGTGGAGGCAGGGGAGGAGAAAGGATAAATGGTAAGGAATAATAGTTGGGAAGTTATTATAGATGATTAAATAACTTAGAGAAGGTATAAGGCAGTGAAACAGGGAATAAAAGAGGGTGTGTGAAACGGCTTGTAGCAGGGTGATCAGTGAAACAGAGTATAGATAAGAGTTGACTCTGCTGCTGTGAGATAAGTGAAACAGAGTATAGATAAGAGTTGACTCTGCTGCTGTGAGATAAGTGAAACAGAGTATAGATAAGAGTTGACTCTGCTGATGTGAGATAAGTGAAACAGAGTATAGATAAGAGTTGACTCTGCTGCTGTGAGATAAGTGAAACAGAGTATAGATAAGAGTTGACTCTGCTGCTGTGAGATAAGTGAAACAGAGTATAGATAAGAGTTGACTCTGCTGCTGTGAGACAACATAATGTGAACAGCAGTACATTCTTTGTATGAGGAATGAAAAGAAATGTGTCTCTAGTTTGACTATCTCTTATTTGATTATCTCTTGTTTGATTATCTCTTGTTTGATTATCTCTAGTTTGATTATCTCTAGTTTGATTATCTCTAGTTTGATTGTCTAGTTTGATTATCTCTAGTTTGAATATCTCTAGTTTGATTTTCTCTAGTTTGATTATCTCTTGACATTTGGCTGAGGGTGTCTGTACAATACGATTGTTGTTCATGACTGTTAGTGTACAGTATGTGTGTGTTAGTGTACAGTATGTGATAATGTACAGTATGTGTGTGTTAGTGTGCAGTACATGTTAGTGTATAGTATGTGTGTGTTAGTGTACGGTATGTGTGTGTTAGTGTACAGTATGTGTGTGTGTGTTAGTGTATGGTATGTGTGTGTTAGTGTACGGTATGTGTGTGTTAGTGTACGGCATGTGTGTGTTAGTGTACGGTATGTGATGTTGTACAGTATGTGTAGGAGCCGCGATAGCTCAGTGGTTAGTGAACTGGACTACCACGGACAAGGGGTAGGGTTCGATCCCAACCGACGGCTTCCGGGTTCACCCAGCCTTAAATGGGTACCTGATTTTTTTCTGGGAAAGTAAAGCGGGTTACTTTACTTTTACAGTATGTGTGTTAGTGTATGGTACATGTTGGTGTACAGTATGTGTGTGTTAGTGTATGGTATGTGTGTGTTAGTGTACGGTACGTGATGTTGTACAGTATGTGTGTGTTAGTGTACGGTACATGTTAGTGTACAATATGTGTTAGTGTACGGTATGTGTGTGTTAGTGTATGGTATGTGATGTTGTACAGTATGTATGTGTTAGTGTACAGTATGTTATATTGTACAGTATGTGTGTGTTAGTGTACAGTACATGTTAGTGTACAATACGTGTGAGTCCATGCAGGATATCTAGAAAATATGTTGAACGTCTAGGTGTGAATGTTTGGTGGTAAAACCCATTTTAAAAATGCCAAATTCAGTAGCTAGTGAGATACCCTATACCATTAACTATAGAATTTTTCTAAATGTTCTTGTCTTTTGTGTCTATTCCACAGTTGTCTAAAAGCTTTGACTTGTATTTTTATTTTGCCCAAAACTCTCTTGAGAGTTCACAAATGTACATTTAGTGTTGTATTTCTTTGTGGATATTAATTATTTTAACTTTGGATTTTCTAAAATTGAGCCTTTTTTTTTTTTTTGTTTTGTTAATTCTCACTCATGAAAGCTTCCAGAAGATTCCCTGTTTTGTAAATCATTTATTCTGTAAGTGGTTGCACATTTGATTTGAATGTTGGAGACAGCAAAAGATGCATCACGACATATGTTAACTGAATTTACTTTTCTTTTGTTTTATTAATTCTGTCCCATTTTTGTGTTTTTGATTTGCTGAGGAACAGGCAAGAAAACAGAACAGAGAATTGAAGCATTTGAAATATGGATATATATAGAAGAATATGTAGAATTGGATGAAAAGAAAAGAAAACAACCAATGAAGTTTTAAAACAACTGAAAATGAAAAGAGAACTACTAAACACAATATAAACAAAACAAATGCGATTTTTGTGGAATGTTAAAAGACAAAATAACATACTAAAAGTAATTTTGGAGGGGAAAATACAAGGTAAAAGAGGCAGAGACATGAATGAGTAACATCAAAAGATGGACAATTCAGCATATGGCAACCTTCACCATCAAATCAAGAGACAGAGTAGAATGGTGCTACATGTTAGCCAGGCCTCCCTGCTGAGACCAGGGGTAGTTGTCACGGTAGCCAACCTTCCATAAGTAATTGACGTTTCAAGCTGGGCCTCACTGCCGAGGCCAGGGGTGGTTGTCACGGTAGCCAACCTTCCATAAGTAATTGACGTTTCAAGCTGGGCCTCGCTGCCGAGGCCAGGGGTGGTTGCCATGGTAGCCAACCTTCCATAAGTAATTGACGTTTCAAGTCGGGCCTCGCTGCTGAGGCCAGGGGTGGTTGCCATGGTAGCCAACCTTCCATAAGTAATTGACATTTCAAGCCGGGCCTCGCTGCTGAGGCAGGGGTGGTTGCCATGGTAGCCAACCTTCCATAAGTAATTGACGTTTCAAGCCGGGCCTCGCTGCTGAGGCAGGGGTGGTTGCCATGGTAGCCAACCTTCCATAAGTAATTGACGTTTCAAGCCGGGCCTCGCTGCTGAGGCCAGGGGTGGTTGCCATGGTAGCCAACCTTCCATAAGTAATTGACGTTTCAAGTCGGGCCTCGCTGCTGATGCAGGGGTGGTTGCCATGGTAGCCAACCTTCCATAAGTAATTGACGTTTCAAGCTGGGCCTCGCTGCTGAGGCCAGGGGTGGTTGCCACGGTAGCCAACCTTCCATAAGTAATTGACGTTTCAAGCCAGGCCTTGCTGCTGAGACCAGGGGTGGTTGTCATGGTAGCCAACCTTCCATAAGTAATTGACGTTTCAAGTCGGGCCTCGCTGCTGAGACCAGGGGTGGTTGTCACGGTAGCCAACCTTCCATAAGTAATTGACGTTTCAAGCCAGGCCTTGCTGCTGAGGCCAGGGGTGGTTGCCATGGTAGCCAACCTTCCATAAGTAATTGACGTTTCAAGCCAGGCCTTGCTGCTGAGACCAGGGGTGGTTGCCATGGTAGCCAACCTTCCATAAGTAATTGACGTTTCAAGCCAGGCCTTGCTGCTGAGACCAGGGGTGGTTGCCATGGTAGCCAACCTTCCATAAGTAATTGACGTTTCAAGCCAGGCCTTGCTGCTGAGACCAGGGGTGGTTGTCACGGTAGCCAACCTTCCATAAGTAATTGACGTTTCAAGTCGGGCCTCGCTGCTGAGACCAGGGGTGGTTGCCATGGTAGCCAACCTTCCATAAGTAATTGACGTTTCAAGCCGGGCCTCGCTGCTGAGACCAGGGGTGGTTGCCATGGTAGCCAACCTTCCATAAGTAATTGACGTTTCAAGTCGGGCCTCGCTGCTGAGACCAGGGGTGGTTGCCATGGCAGCCAACCTTCCATAAGTAATTGACGTTTCAAGCCGGGCCTCGCTGCTGAGACCAGGGGTGGTTGCCATGGTAGCCAACCTTCCATAAGTAATTGACGTTTCAAGCCGGGCCTCGCTGCTGAGACCAGGGGTGGTTGCCATGGTAGCCAACCTTCCATAAGTAATTGACGTTTCAAGTCGGGCCTTGCTGCTGAGACCAGGCGTGGTTGCCACAGTGAGAAATCATAGATAAAAATCCCAACAGGTGCAGCCAGGATTTGAACCCACATCCTCTCTGTCTCGAGACCAATCAGTCCCCCTGGAGTGGAGATAACCAATGACACACAGAGGACTTGAGCAGTAAGCTAGTGAGCGTGTGATTAAACACTTCCGGTTGATGAAAACATCGGTTTGCTTAAGGACATTTTAAAAATGGTTGGGGAGGGGCTGGGTGGTATAGAGGTATGACGTCAGCCTCAGGACAGGAAAACCCCGGACCCCGGGTTCAAAGCCAGAACGGGGGACTTTTCAAAAATAGGCAAAAATGAATGCTTGGTTTTGTTATGACGTAACACCGCGTTGATTTCATGAGTAGTGAGATAAGATGTCTAGCCCTCTTGGATAACGGCAATAAACAGGCGGTCCCGTGTGCACGCACGCACGTTAAAGATCCCTTAGCTGTTAAAATCGAAAAGAGTAGGCCATATATGGTCAAATGTGAAAAGTTTGTGACCGTGGATGGGGCGGTAGAATTAGAAATTATCAACGGTCTGGAAAGCGGAAACAGCAAAGTGTGTGGTACACATGAGGCATATTCAGAACACGAAAGATGAATATGGCAGACCACCGTGAAGGAGATTAGAGCCTCATCACGTAACATCCCAAAGAAAGACACGGAGAGAAATTCTAACTACTGTTTTAGGAACGAACTAAAAATAGCTACATGGAATGTTAGGACCTTATGCCAACAAGGAAAACTAGAAAATCTTATGGTAGAAGCAGAGCGACTACTAAACACAATTAGAACAAGACAAATGAAATTTGTGGGGCATGTTCCACAATCCAATGAGGCATAATCCTGGAGGGGAAAATACTAGGTAAAAGAGGCAGACAAAGACCAACATGGACGAAGAACATCAAAAGATGGACAAGTCAGCCTATGACAACCTACACCATCAAAGCAAGAGACAGAGTGGAATGGCGCTCCATGGTAGCCAACCTTCGATGCGGAGACGGCACTCAATGATGATGATGCCCTGGCAAAATTGTCAGCAGAAACCGATTCCAACCCGTGGATCCCAGGTCACGGAGTTCGTGTACATTGGCCAGGATTCTTTTCCGATTTTTCTTTAGGGAGATACCAAAACACCAATGGGTTAGTCAGGTGTGCAGTGATGATGCGCCTAACAAGAAACAGACTTTAAATATGACTCTAAATAAGAAATTCTTGTTCTTCCTTGCAGCTCCCAGTGGAGCATAGGTCTTCAACAATAACTTTTCAAGCTATCATGTTTCTTGCTACTCACTTAAGATCGTCCCATCATCGTTTTCATCTTGGTATCCACCAGTGTTCTTCAAGTAGATTCTGACCTTTTACTTGTCTGGAACTTCCGGTAAATATGGCCGATAGGCGTCAGGAACCGTTAAAGACTGTGTCTGATAAATGTTCCTTTCTGCAGTTTTCTCATATTCCAAGTCCAGCTTGCTGCAGAGGCTAATGAGTTAGGTGCTCTGTGCACACAGTGAGATGTGCGTTTCATCCGTTTTGATTGTGTTTCGATATTCCGATTGCTTACGATGAATAATGATATCGTATGACGGGGAACAGATGGCTGTGATTTCTGATCTTGCCTCTCAGGCTGTTTCCTGTCATTCGTCTAACATATTTCATCTCAGTAGAGGTTATTTTTCTTATTGTTCTTTTATCTAGGGTCCTATGATGATACTGTTCTACTAGCAGAAAATCCTAAAGACCTACAACAATTGCTTAATGTGATAAATATGACAAGCAAAAAATATGGACTAGATATGAATATCAAAAAGACTAAAACTATGATCATAAACAAAGACAAGTCTCAAGACCTACAAGTAAATATCACAGTTGAAGGAGACAGTACAGAGCTACAACTACCTGGGACATACTATAACCAGTGGTGGAAAATTGAAATAAACAAAAGAATAGGAATGGCAAAAAGTAATTTTAATGCCATGAAAAATATACTAACAACAAAATAAATAACAGTAGGGCTGAAACTAAGAATAGCAAAATGTTACATCTTCTCAATATTCCTATATGGTGCAGAAACATGGACATTAGACAAGAAAACAGAACAGAGAATTGAAGCCTTTGAAATGTGGATTTATAGAACAATAGGTAGAATTGGATGGAAGGAAAAGGAAAACAAACGAGGAAGTTTTAAAACAACTAAAAATAAAAAGAGAACTACTACTAAACACAATTAGAACAAGACAAATGAAATTTTTGGGGCATGTTAAAAGACACAACAGCCTACTAAAAGTAATATTGGAAGGAAAAATACAAGGTAAAAGAGGCAGACCAAGACTAACATGGACGAGGAACATCAAAAGATGGACAAGTCAATCTATGACAACTTGCACCATCAGAGCAAGAAACAATTGGCGATCCATGGTAGCCAACCTTCGTTGCGGAGACAGCACTCGATGATGATGATCTAGGGTCCAGGACTGGCATTGATAGCACAACGATGGGATGAAGATTGTATTGTAGAGTACCTGTTTTGTCTCTAGTTATTTCCTTGTTGGACAATAGTGGTGATAGCTGTCCAATGATTTGACAAGATTTGTTGCATCTTGAAAAAACGGATTAACAGGCAAAATTCAGATTATAGTCTCTAGGGATTTCGCCTAAGGTGAAACTGGCGAACGCAAAAAAAAAAAAAAAACGCACTTGACCCACGGGTCGACCACGAAAAACATAGATTGATGGAATATTAGAAACACTAGGAAAGATAACAGCAGTAGAGCTGAATAAAAGAGCAAAAAACAGCAAATTATATCTCCCCTCGACGCTGAAAGGCAGATGAGGAAGGAAAGAAGAAGGAGAAGATAGAATATATAAAGAAACAACAGATAAAATGGTTTAGCCACTTGACAAGGCAGAAAGATTAAAAACACAACACAACAAGCCCTCAGTAAACGTTATGAGAATACCAGACTGTGGTCGACCACAAAATAGATGGATCGATGGAATATTAGAAGCTCTAGGAAACATAACAGCAGCAGAGGTGAACAGAAGAGCAAAAGACCGTAAATTATATCTCCCCTCGACGCTGAAAGGCAGATGAGGAAGGAAAAAAGACCTGGCAACTTCGCACATTTAAAATTACGTCACTTCCGTTCAACCGGACGGAATAAATAATAAAAAAAAAAAAAGAAAGCAACCCTGAAGGTCCGACCTCGGCAGCTGAATTTCTGGAAAAGAAATTCAAGAATCATAGTTGATCATTATTGTTCAACATAAAACCGTTAGCATACGTTTAATGCAGCTTCTTGTCCAGTCTCTGCATCAATTACAATCGCTACCACAGACTGAGTTACCAGCTCAGAAACTCACTGTCTGCTCTTGTTGCAAAATTGTTCATTGTGATTTGTGTGTGGAGTAGCCGGCCAAACGTCAGGACAGTGTCGACGGGTTCGCTTCTCTCTACTCCGGTTCTCTTGGCACTTTAGTCTAGGTAAGACTTATCTCAGTGACTGTAATGTACACACTGTAATGCTTGCTCACCTGATAGTATACCATTCATATGGCTTTTGGCAGGCAATTTGTTGTTTAAGTTGAAGTTCGCTAGCTGAGCTCTACTACGAGAGAAGTCCCATGGGACCCAGGGACTGAATTTATTTTGCAAAATGAATATACATTTTTCCTATTTTTAACACTGGCAGCCGTTTGCACCAATGCCCCCCCCCCCGCCTTTCAGGCAGATATTCTTTGACTGCAAAGGTACTCATAATTTTTTATTGTCAAGAGTTTTAACGTTCTTGGTAGATTGTTTCCTGTTAATTTGACCAGGCTTGTTTGTGTCCATTTGTGGCCTACTTTTTTCACTTTCCAACTGCCAAGTGTTTTTTTTTAAGGCACCCCATGGTAGCTATACAGCTGTAAAACATGGAGTTTGTATTTGCCAATAAAGATTGCAGGTGTTGCTTCAATATATTAGTTTTCTGCACATTTATTGTTAGATCACTGCAGGCATGTGAAAGAAGGGGTCGGGTAAGGCAAAGAAATGCAAATGAATGCATAAAAATGTGAGGCTTCAGTACAGCTGAATGTGAGGGAACATTGAAAACAAAAAATAGAAAAAATGGTACGGTAAAAGCTTTACGTGATTAGTAGACGACACAGATTTGAACGACGTTTCGGCTCAATAGGCCTTCAGCAGGAACAAACAAACAACACGCACACACAGATATGTAAATAAATAAAACTAATCCTACATGGCTAACTAGTAATGAAACATCCAAAACAAAATAATCGAAATCGGTTAAAGAAAAGAAAAATGACTTCTCTGTGTCGTGGACCGTGGTCAGAATGGAAAAGGAATGGTCACATGGATGTAGCTGTAATTATACCCTCTGGTCAAGTGAAGGGTTATAAAAATATATGAGCGGGGGTAAACGCTGTCTAGATTACCTCGACTGCAAAAACACTGACAATGTCTAAAAGTATCTAAGGGCCCATAAATACATGTATACATATATACACGTACAAACAGACATGCACCTACTTATACATATCAACATACCTATACACATATATATATGCATACATACATGCACACACATACATGCATATATATATATATATATATATACCAATACCCATACATATGAACACATCCATGCATGTGCACACCCATACGGGGACAATCATATATGTGTAGAAATGTGCGGTCAGTGAACAAACACAAAGGAGAAAGAATAGAACAGTAGAATAACAGGTACTCAAAAGGCTGAGAGTGGGGTACCATAAAAACATATAAGGGGTAAGTAGCACAGAAAAAAGAGGTGTAGGAGAACACCAGAGTGTCTCAATGGGGACTAGTGGAGGTGAACTATGAATAGCATGGGATAGTAGATAGACCTAAGAGCCCAAACATGGGCAGTAGAGAAGGCTATGCAAAAGGGAAGGAGTAACCGAAAGGGAACTATGTGTACGAGTGGACTTTCATAGAGCTTAATATCTGACACTGAGAGAGATTGATGGTGTGCTTGGTTCAGTGAGTGAGATGTATTTGCTTGCAAGTGCAAACAAATACATAGGTTTGTGAATCATTATTCTTCAGACTGAGTGCCGGCCATGTGCTGTTGAACAACCACATCAATAGAATACAACAAAACCAACTCCAGCATGTCCATTCAGTGAACACCCTCATAAAACAGTAGAACATCATCTTTTTGACTGTCCAAAGTACATGTGAAAGAAGACCAAAAGAAGACACCCCAAAAAAAAAATGTCACTTTTAATGTAGTAGTAACATAATTGGTGTGGGTTTAATCACATCTTGGTACTCTATTGTTGAAGCAATGAAGAAAACATATACCATTCTCAATGATTCACATGATTAAATTAAAACAGAATTGATCCAGCCCCACAAAGGTGGAATGTGTCAGCCATGGCGTGGGTTTAGGGGAAAAATCAGGACACATGCACGTATGATTACTGACCATGTGACTGGCTCATCTTGTGTCATGATATCGTTCTTACCCTCCATCATGAAACTGGACAAAGAATCAAGTTTTCTTGATCACAAAACTTGAACTTTGAAGAAGAAAATAGAAATAAGGATGATGAAATTACAATTTGATGGTTTCATAGAGCTTGATATCTGACACTGAGAGAGATTGATGGTGTGCTTGGTTCAGCGAGTGATTATTTGCTTGCAAGTGCTAACAAATGCATAGGTTTATGAATCATCATTCATCAGACTGAATACCGGCCATGTACTGATGAACAACCACATCAATAGAATACAACGAAACCAACTCCAGCATGTACACTCAGTGAACACCCACATGAAACTGTAGAACATTATCTTTTTGATTGTCCAAAGCTCAATGACATCAGAGCAGCTCTACTTCCTCAAAAACTTGATAAATGGAATAATTGTACAGAACTACAAAGGAACTTAGAAATACCTGCAGGTATCATTACATGAGAGAGCTAATTTCCAATATTAGGAAGAAACAATCATCATTTTTTGGCCATGCCATGAGAAGGGAACAACTGGAGTATATTGTAACAACTGGGGAAGTTGAGGGATGAAGAGATAGATGGAAACAGAGAGAAAAGATACCAGACAGCTAAAGAGAATGGCTTGGCAGAAGGTCAACAACAGAAATGATAAATAGCTACCGAGATCGAAAGTTGTGGAGACATGATCACCTACACCAGCAGGCATGGTACTTGATGATGATGATCATTACATGGCATTGGGCTGAAGGGCATCAGCTCACAGGCTTCTAGATCCATGAGTCATTATCATTGCTGCACACATTCATCTGTTGTCTTTTCAACCTGAAGACGGCACATAGGCAGAAATGTTAGACTCTGCATGTCAGACGATCTTTGTTATAAAGTGTCAGACCTTACATATGACTCTATTGTTTCTCACTATACGTTCCTGTTCTGAGTCAGTGGCCCACTCAGAACAGGAACGCATCTTTTTCTTCTATCTTTTTAGCTAAAGAAGATAGATTTAATTTAAAGTTCATGAAAGAGTGATCTGTTCACGGAATCAGTTTCACCGCAGTCAGGAATTGCCATATCTGCTCCACCACACATCACAGCTCATGCTAAAACCGTGTTGTCAAATTCTCACAAGGTCGACTATCGTACAACCCTAATTGCCAGCATAGACGACGACTCCAAACGACTTCTATTGGAAAGAAAGTGCAGTCACTTCCAGCTTCCTCGTAAACACATTTATAACCGTACAATAGAAACTGTTTAAGTGACTACGTTAGACTGCAACAACAGGGCGGCATGCAGCCATTTGTCATGATTAGCATTCTTCTTCTTCTACATTTCAGCTCCCAGTGGAGCATAGGTCTTCAACAAACACTTTCCAAGCGTTCTGTTTCTTGCCATTCTTTTAAGATCGTTCCATTTCTTTCCCCATCATCTTCATCTCTGCTTCTATCTGTCTTCTCTTAGATGTGCTAGGTCTTCCTCTTTGTCTTTTTCCCGGGGATTCCAAAAAAGGGCCTGTTGTGTAAAACTCTCAGTTGACTTCCACAGTGTGTGTCCTATCCAGCGCCATCCTCTTTGCTGTATCTCTTTATCCACTGGCATTTGACTGGTACATTTCCATAATTCTATGTTAGTAATTCGGTCCTGCCATTACCATCCTTTTATTCTGCGTAAGCATCCATTAATGAAAGTCTGTATCCTCATGATTGTCAATTTTGTTGTTCTCCATGTTTCACAGCCTTATAATAGGACTGACTTAACATTGGAGTTGAAATTTTTTTTTTTTGGACCACTGAATCCCGCTAAGGGAGCTGATGCTTGGTTCTGTTGCCTCTTGTCTCAGTGTTCTTTTTAGTGTTTCTTTAGGTCAGCCTCTGTTTGTTTTACCCTCTTCTTTCCTTCTGAAGGCCTGCTTTGAGATTCTTTTGTCTCTTTTAATCACATGGCCAACATATTACCACGTTTTTAATCTTGATTATAGATTATATTTTTGGATGCTTTGTCATTTCTCTTATTTCTGCACTTGTCTTCAATTCATTCCATGACATACAAAATATTTTCTTGAGGCATTTGCTGTAAATGCATTTAAATTATTTTCTACTTCTTTAGTTGTTTTCCAGCCATTGGATGCAAAAGTAAGGGTGGATAATAGATTTGATTTTTTTTTTCCGTTCGCCAGCTTTGACCTCTGACGAAGTCCCTAGAGACTAGGAACTGAATTTTGCGTGTTAATCCATTTTTCCTTGGCAGCCATGTGCACAGGGGTCGCTCGCCGCACAGGCAGATAACTCTGACTTCGGAGGTACTCATATTTTTCCATCGACTAGTAATTGACGTTTCTAGCCGGGCCTCGCTGCTGAGACCGGGGGTGGTTGCCGCAGAGAGAAATCATAAATAAAAAAGCTGGAATTTGAACCCACAACCTCTCTGTCTCGAGGCCGGCGTCTTGCCTCGAGACCAAACAAGCCCGACCATATATTTGATTTGAAAATCGTGAACTTTGTTTTTATTGCTTAGTAACTTTGAATTAGTTTCTGACAGTTATTCCTGCCTTTTTCTATTCTGATTCTAATTTCATTCTTTTTCTCTGGTGCTCTGTAAATACTGACAGGCACATCTCTGGTGCTCTGTAAATACTGACTAGCACTCTCTGGTGCTCTGTAAATACTGACAGGCACATCTCTGGTGCTCTGTAAATACTGACTAGCACTCTCTGGTGCTCTGTAAATACTGACTAGCACATCTCTAGTGTGGGAGCCGCGATAGCTCAGTGGTTAGTGAACTGGACTACCACGGACAAGGGGTAGGGTTCGATCCCAACCGACGGCTTCCAGGTTCACCCAGCCTTAAATGGGTACCGGATTTTTTTCTGGAAAGTAAAGCAGCATGGGCGTAATACTGACCACATTACCCCAAAAATCATGTGCTGAAAGTCTGTAAAATATAGGGTCACTAACACCACATTTCCCTATACGCCACTTGGCGTGACGGGGGTACTTTACTTTACTTTTTTTTTACATCTCTGGTGTTCTGTAAATACTGACAGGCTCATCTCTGGTGCTCTGTAAATACTGACTAACACAACTGTTTTATTATTGTCATTATTACTATTCCTTACAAACCTCTTAATTACAGTATTTCATGTTCATCATTATGTGGCATGCTGCTTCTCATAGGCAATAAAAACTGGATGTCCTTCCAGAATTCTCTGTCCACAATGCATCATGTATTTTATGTTACTAATGATTAAATGTTCCTTTCTGGCAGTCATAATTATGGAAACACAGAACCCATTGCCAGCTTGTAATATAAAACAGGAACCAGACTATGAAGTAAGTTGATTGGTTAATTTTAAAAGGAAATAGTTCTCTTCTGCTGCTAGGTTCATCCAATGACTACTACTCTTATTATCCACCAATAAACATTGAGTTAATGTAAGACATACAGTTCAATTAACTTCCTGTTATTATTTGTCTTGTTTGTGGTATTGTTAGAATTCCTCTTACTTGCATTCTATCTATCTATCTATCTATTGTCCTTTCGAGCCGAAGATGGCACATAGGGCAGAACCTAAATATCAAAAACAGAAACCTTGCATGCGAGAGTGGCACATATTGCAGAGACTTACTTGCATTAACACACAATAATTGAAACATAAGAAAGATAATAAATATAATTAACAAATTAATTAAACAACATAAGAAAGATAATAAATACATTCAACAAATTAATTAAACAACATAAGAAAGATAATAAATATAATTAACAAATTAATTAAACAACATAAGAAAGATAATAAATACATTCAACAAATTAATTAAACAACATATGAAAGATAACAAATATAATTAACAAATTAATTAAACAACATAAGTAAGATAATAAATATATTCAATAAATTAATTAAACATAAGAAAGATAACAAATATATTCAACAAATTAATTAAGTAACATCATCATCATCATCATGTACCATGCCGGTTGGCGTAGGCGATCATGTCCCTCCACAATCTTCTATCTACAGTGCATCGTATCAGTTCTGTTGTTGACTGTTTTCCATGCCATGACACCAAGCTATCCAATATTTTCTCTCATTGTCGTCCGCAATCTCTCTTTCCTTTTATTTTGCCAGTTGTAACCAAGTATTCCAACTTTCCTCTTCTCATGATGTGCCCGAAAAATGTTGATTGCTTCTTTCTGATGTTTTTTAAGAGCTCCCTTTTTGTGTTGACCTCTTTGAGAACCTCCTCATTGGTCTTTTTATCTGTCCAGGGAACTTTCAACATTCTTCTGAGAAATCCCATCTCTGTGGCCTCTAACCGTCTTTTCATTTGTTTGTCTACTGTCCATGATTCGCTTCCATAGGTCAGAATTGGTTCTATATAGCATAAGTAACATAGGAACGATAAAAAAATATATTCAACTTAATTAAGCACCATTAAAAAAATAACAAATCTATTCAACAAATTAATTAAACTTGTCAGATCATTGGACATTTGTCGCCACTCTTATCCATTAAGGAAACCACCTTAGAGGCAAAATGGGCACTCAACAACACAATCTTCATTCCAGTGCTGTGCTACCATTGGTAGGAACCTGGACTCCAGTGTCAAGAACAATAAATAAGATTAACCACAACTGAAATAAAATGTTTTATACTCAATATAGATAATATCCTTAGAGATAAGATCAGAAATAAGGAATTGAGAAAAAGGCTAGGAGTAATTTGCGCTATAGAGCACATAATGAAACAAGATAAACTGGCTTGGCCCTGTGATAAGTCAGAAAGATCAAAACACAACACAGTAAGCCTTCAATAAGTGTTATAGGAACATCAGACTCAACCATGAAAAAGCTGGATTGATGGAATATAAAAAAAAAAAAACTAGGAAACAAAGCTGGAAAGTCCAACAGAACAAGAAAAAAAAAAACAGCATATTATGTCTTCCATTGACATTGAAAGTTAAACAAGCAAGCAAGCAGAAGAAAATGAACAAATTAATTTCATCAAATTGTAATCCACTTGAAAGTTGCTTTACTATTTTGGTTCTCTGTCCATATATAAACAGCTTAAGAATTACTGGAACAGAATACGAGCAAAGTATATCTGATTGTAACGGTATCAAGACATTCATATGTTCAGTGTTCCTTCTGCTCACTTCTCTTTCACTTAGTAGTCCTTATCATTCTAGATGTAGTAGCATTTATCAGTGCCTCATTGTTTGTTATCGTAGTCCTCGATCTCTGAAGAAGACCGCATGTAGGCTGAAACGTTAGTATTTTGTCGTGTTCTTTTTTTTTGAAGCTGTGACTATAGATTGTAAGAGTGTATGTTACACCCCACTACTGTCTCCCTGTTTAGTGGTTACATGGTCGTGAATAGCTTCTTTATATCCATCAGTGATAGTTAGCCAACCCATCAGAGACAGAGGAGATCAATGAGCTTTTATTTGCAGATGATCAAGCACTAATACGTGAAAAAATGGAAGACCTACAAGAACACTTAAATAAACTCAACAGCACGGGCACGAAATACAACATGAAAATCAACATCAACAAAGTGAAAGTCATGAATGTTACCAAATATAAACAGAACATTAACATAACTATTGACGGCAGACAACTAAAACAAGTAGAGGAATTCAAATACCTAAGAAGTTTAGTGACAAACGACAATTCACAAACAGCAGAGATAGACTCAAGATGCAACAAAGCTTGTCAAATCATTGGACAGATATCACCACTATTGTCCAACAAGGAAATAACTCTAGAGGCAAAACGGGCACTATACAATACAATCTTCATCCCATCGTTGTGCTATCAATGCCAGTCCTGGCCCCTAGATGTAAGAACAATAAGAAAAATAACCTCTACAGAGATTAAATGTGTTAGACGAATGACAGGAAACAGTCTGAGAGATAAGATCAGAAATGAAGAACTGAGAAAAAAGCTAGGAATAGCCCCCACCATAGAATATATAAAGAAACAACAGATAATATGGTTTGGCCACGTGACAAGGCAGAGTAATCAAAACACAACACAACGAGCCGTCATTAAACGTTGTGAGAATATCAGAACCAAGGGTCGACCATGAAAAAGATGGATGGATGGAACATTAGAAGCACTAGGAAACAAAACAGCAGCAGAGGTGAACAGAAGAGCAAAAAACCGCAAATTATATCTCCCCTCGACGCTGAAAGGCAAATTAGGAAGGAAAGAAGAAGAATAATAATAGATCTGTTCTGATATTTATTGTGACTAACATGTAACCCTACTTTTCATTCTCAGGCTGCTCAAAGTATGGACACTCAATGCCTGATTCCAGATGATGAAATAAAGTGTGAAATAAATTATGAAGTGAGTTGGTTTGTTCATATCATCATCAAGTACCTGCTGGCGTAGGTGATCATGTCTCTCCATAACTTTCAATCTCGACAGTTATTTATAATTTCTGTTGTTGATCTTCTGCCAAGCCATTCTCTTAAGCTGTCTGGTATTTTTTCTTTTTGCGTCCCTCTATCTCTTTTTCCCTCAATTTTCCCAGTTGTTACAATATATTCCAGTTGTTCTCTTCTCATTACTTGGCCAAAAAATGATGATTCTTTCTTCCTAATATTGGAAATTAGCTCTCTTTTTGCAATACATTTTGTGGATATGATCTCATATTATGCGCAAAATAATTTGCTAGATATCAAGAAATTTGTTACTTTATCATTTCTGTTGTTGACCTTCTGCCAAACAATTCTTTTAAGCTGTCTGGTATCTTTTCTGTTTGCTTTCCTCTATTTCTTTGTCCCTCGATTTTTCCATTTGTTACAATATATTCCAGTTGTTCCTTTCTCATTACATGGCCAAAAAATGATGATTTCTTCCTAATTTTGGAAATTAGCTGTCTTTTTGCTTTGGCCTCTTTCAAAATGTTTTCATTACTCTTCTTCATGGATCACACAGCAGTGTGTCAAAAGTTAAAAAAAAAACAACTATTTTTAGAGCTCCTAATGTTACAATTAAGTAGTGATAATTTTTACAATAGTATCATTAAAATGTGAGTCACAGATAGGTATTGTAATCTATGGTAAAGTTTTTAGCAAAAAAAACAAGACAATGAATGATTCTTTTGAAAGATATTTCTATTTATCTGTCTATTGACCTTTCGAGCCGTAGTCGGCCTATAGGGCATGGACCTAGATGCTCTTTCTCTTATCTAAATTTTTATTCTAGCAGTTCCATTTATTCTATCCTTCTAAAGATATTTTATCAAATCTCGCTATTTATCTCTGTTCTGTGCAGGTAACTCTATCTCATTGAGGGAGCCGATTCCTGCTGCTCTTGCCTTTCTGATCAATTTTCTTTTCAGTGTCTCTCTGGGCCTGCCTCTTTTCCTCTTACCTGTTGTTTTCCACTTGAGGGGAAACAACAGGTAATTTTAACTTTGTTAACCTTAATAACAATAACCTTTGCAATTTCGTTGTTATCTCTCCTCATCACATATCCAACATATGACCATCGTCTTTTCTTGATTACTGAAGATATTAGTGGTTGATTGGCGATTTCTCTAATTTCCACGTTTGTTTTGAATTTGTTCCACGCTATACCAAGTATTTTTCTTATACATTTATTTTCGAATGCTTTCAACTTTATTTCTATGTCTCTTGTTGTTTTCCAGCTCTCACATGCATACGTAAGGGTTGATAGTACGTTTGATTTGAATAGTCTAAGTTTGTGTTTGTGCTGATGAATTTTAATTTCCACAACTTTTCAATGCTAAAAAAAAAGGCTGTAAGATATTTTCACCTGAAATATTAGCATGGAAAGACGTTTCCTAATTTGGACAATGTAAAGGCTTCTGGGTAGGAACATATTGCATATATGAATAGTCTTAAATAGAAACTGGTCACTCTTGTAGGCAACATAATACTGCAGATGAGTCTTACAGTGAGAAACAGGTCACAATCTTGTTATCTGACAACAAATGATTACCGTGTTCATGGCTGAGCAGAAATGTTGAGAGATCCTGTTCATGTGAATATGTTGTCATGTAAATTATAAACACGCTTTCCCTGCTTTAGTTTACAATGTAAAAAATGAAGTAAATCTATGGAACTAATGAGAAAATCTATGAAACTAATGACAAAAGATATTGAACTAATGAGAAAATCTATCGAACTAATGACAAAAGATATTGAACTAATGAGAAAATCTATGGAACTAATGACAAAAGATATTGAACTAATGAGAAAATCTATGGAATTAATGACAAAAGACATTGAGCTAATGAGAAAATTTATGGAACTAATGACAAAATCTATGGAACTAATGACAAAATCTATGGAACTAATAACAAAAGATATTGAACTAATGAGAAAATCTATCGAACTAATGACAAAATCTATGGAACTAATAACAAAAGATATTGAACTAATGAGAAAATCTATCAAACTAATGACAAAATCTATCGAACTAATGACAAAATCTATCGAACTAATGACAAAATCTATGGAACTAATGACAAAATCTATCGAACTAATTACAAAATCTATCGAACTAATGACAAAATCTATCGAACTAATGACAAAATCTATGGAACTAATGACAAAAGATATTGAACTAATGAGAAAATCTATCAAACTAATGACAAAATCTATGGAACTAATGACAAAAGATATTGAACTAATGAGAAAATCTATGAAACTAATGACAAAAGATATTGAACTAATGAGAAAATCTATCAAACTAATGACAAAAGATATTGAACTATTGAGAAAATCTATCAAACTAATAACAAAAGATATTGAACTAATGACAAAAGATATTGAACTATTGAGAAAATCTATCAAACTAATGACAAAAGATATTGAACTAATGACAAAAGATATTGAACTATTGAGAAAATCTATCAAACTAATGACAGAATCTATCGAACTAATGACAAAATCTATGGAACTAATGACAAAAGATATTGAACTAATGAGAAAATCTATGAAACTAATGACAAACGATATTGAACTAATGAGAAAATCTATCAAACTAATGACAAAAGATATTGAACTATTGAGAAAATCTATCAAACTAATGACAAAAGATATTGAACTATTGAGAAAATCTATCAAACTAATGACAGAATCTATCGAACTAATGACAAAATCTATGGAACTAATGACAAAAGATAAAGAAAATTGTAGATAGTAATTTAATAAAAATGATTTTGACATTTCCTATTCAACATTTTGCTTTTAATAGTTTTACAGATGAGATGATAATTATCAACATCTGGTGTTTTCTCCATCTTGGTTGGTCACATTTTAATATGTTCTAAATGTACAACATATTTATGGTTTCAGAATCTGACAGTGAAGGAGGAAGCACATGAAGAGGAAGAAAGTGATATGGCCACAGTCATGAAAGGAGCAAGGACCAGTTCTCCATCTCTTTCTTGTCCTGACACTAGTATATATATGTGTGAGTTTTTGCTTGTTGTCTGTATTCCCATTTTGGCTACATTTATTTGATTTTGAGTGTCTGTTTTTACTCGATCAGTTAATGTTGGCTGAGTGGCTAGTGTGCTCACTTCCTGACCAGAAGAGTCCGGGTTCGATCCTCAGCATTGGCAGAATTTTTTTGGGGACTGACAAGGCTCCGGGGTTCACCCAGCCTCCTAAATTAGGTATCGGAGATTTTTCAGGGTAGTAAAGTGTCCTAGCATGATACCAACCACATCACCTAAAAATGTGTCATGGACATAGAAAAATGTGGTCACTAACACCATATTCCCCATAAAATAGGGTCACTAACACCATATTTCCCATAAAATAGGGTCACTAACATCATATTTCCCGTAAAATATGGTCACTAACACCATATTTCCCGTAAAATATGGTCACTAACACCATATTTCCCATAAAATATGGTCGCTAACACATTTCCCATAAAATATGGTCACTAACACATTTCCCATAAAATATGGTCACTAACACCATATTCCCCCCCAAAATATGGTCACTAACACCAAATTTCCCATAAAATATGATTACTAACACCATATTCCCCATAAAATATGGTCACTAACACCTTATTTCCCATAAAATATGGTCACTAACACCATATTTCCCATAAAATATGGTCACTAACACATTTCCCATAAAATATGGTCGCTAACACCATATTCCCCACATGCCTAGCAGGGGAGGAAATCATTTTAATGTTGGCTTGTTTTAAATTGATGGTCCTATTTTACATTGCCCCCTTTGCCATTTTAATGAATGTCAGATGTTACTAATAATAGCCCATCTCTGTCTTTAGATTGTGAGCAGTGTCAGCTGAAATATGAAGGATACTGCCCTGAACATGGGCCTTTCATCTATATTGACAGCACTAAGGTAAAGTACACAATTGCAGCTAACAAATTATGGATATTCGCCCATTCAACTAAATTATTATCATCTTCAAGTATCGTGACTCTTGGTATAAGTGATAATGTCTCACCACAACTTTCTAACTTGAGTTGTTTACCAATAGTGACTTCCTCAAAGAGACTTCTGGTCAATATGGTGGATAGGCAGCATTGAACTGTTGAGGAACTGTCTGAAAAGTGTTCCTTGTTGCAGTTTCCTCATATTCCAAGTCTGGCTTGCTGCAGGAGCTACTGAGATTAGTACTCTGTGCACACCATGAGCTGCACGTTTCATCGGATGGTGTTTATATATTCGGGATTCCTTGCGGTGAATGGTGACGTCGTATGATGAAGGGCAGTTCAGTTGCATTAATTGTCGGTGCTACTATTTATGTCTTTTGACATCTGCTGTGTTTGCTATTATGGGGACTGCAGCTGCCTTTCTTTGTTTGGATATTCGATGAAATGTTAATTCTGATGATTCCACTGGCATGGATGGTTGAGCAATTATGGATTTTCATTCGTTTGCAGTGATGCTGGGGCCTTCAAATAACTATAATGTGGCCAAACCATTTTATCTGTTGTTTCTTAATGTACTCTATGGTGGAAATTATTCCTTGCTTTTTTCTCAGTACTTCATTTCTGATCTTATCTCTCAGGCTGCTTCCTGTCATTCATCTAACACATTTCATCTCGGTAGTGATTATGTTTCTTATTGTTCTTACATCTAGGGTCCAGGTCTGGCTGGCATTGGTAGCACAACGATGGGATGAAGATTGTAGAGTGCCCGTCTTGTCTCTAGAGTTATTTCCTTGTTGGACAATAGTGGTGATGGCTGTCCAATGATTTGACAAGCTTTGTTGCATCTTGATTCTATTTCTGTTGCTTGTGAATTTTAATTTGTCACTAGACTTTCTAAATATTTAAATTCTTCCACTTGTTATAGTTGTCTGCCATCCATCACATTGATATTCTGTTTCTCATTTGCACTATTTTGACATCTATTTTGTTGATGTTGATTTTCTTGTTGAATTGAGTGCTAGTGCTAATTAAGTCTATTTCTTCCTAGATTACAATACCATAGTCAAAATTCCCACATCAAAACACAAATTCTTACAAATATTTAGTTTGGGGTTTTCAAACGCTACTCACCGCTGTGTACTTTACTAATTACTACTTCTGGTGACCCCTAAGTGTTTAATTTGTTTGTATTGATGAAAAATAATTACCCCCTCCCCCTTTTCCCCCCGTTTTCTGTGATATAATCCTATAATACAAAAAAAAAAAATTTGCCAAATTTCAACAAATTGAAAAGACTGTTCCCAGTCATTTTCACAGGAGAAGTCATTCAGAGATGATTTACAGATATCTTTATATCGTAGTTTAGGTCCGCCAATTTGTCTTTTTCCATGTATTAGTTCACCATATAGTATTTGCCTGGGGATGCATTTTTCTTCCATTCGCTGGACGTACCCCAGCCATCTTAGTCTTTGACATCTGAGCATCGACATGATTGTTGGGGTCTTAGCACGTTGCAGGACAGTTAAGTTGGTTATTTCTGAACACTAATTGACAGTGAAAAGAGGTCACATGCTTTGTCCAGGTTGTTGATCAACGATTGTAGGTTGACTTCACTATGAGCGACTAGGACTGCATCGTCAGCAAATAAAAGTTCTTTAAGTAGGGCAACATTTGTTTTTGCTCTTAGTCGTGCTAAGTTGAACAGTGAGCCATCTGATCTTGTGTGAATGTAAATATCTCCTGAGCTGTTTTCGAAGGCTTAATTTAGAAGGGCCGCAAAAAATATACCGAAACGGGTATCCCTGTTTCACTTGTTGTTGACTTTAAAACTCTCTGATGAACTCCCATCAAAGTGGATTTTAGCATTCATGTTTTCATGGAAGGACATAATCAGCTTAAGTAATTTAGGTGGGCAGCCTATGCTTTCTAACACCCTGTAGAGCCCATCTCTATTTACTGAGTCGAAGGCCTTTGTGAGATCCACAAAGGCAATATTGAGTGGCACATTTTGTTCCTGGCATTTTCTTTTTAATTGTCTAAGTATGAAAATCATGTCTATAATTGATCGCCCGGCTATGAAGCTGCATTGAGACTCTGGAAGAATACGTTCTGCAAGTCTATGCAGGTGTAAATTCACTTTGCCTACTCTCCCTGGGCATTATTTATGAAGTGAATCTATGGATCAGAGAGACACTGAGAAGAACACCGATCAGAGAGACAAGAGCAGCAGGAATCGGCTCTCTCAATGAGATAAGTGTTGCTTGCACAAAACAGGGACAAATGGCGAGATTTTTATAAAAGATCTTTACAAGCATTGAAAACTGCTAGAATAAAAATTTAGATAAGAGAAAGAGTATCTGGGTCTATGCCCTACGGTCCGGCTATGGCTCAAAAGGTCAGTAGATACATAGACAGAAATCTATGGAATTATTTGTGAAGTAATTCTATGGAATTATTTATGAAATAAATCTATGGATTTATTTATGTAGTAAATCTGTGTTTTTTATAAAGTAAATCTAATGAGAAACACTAAAGAAGATTGTGGATATCAATTTCATAGAAATGATTTTTAGACATTTCTTATTCAAGATTTTTGTGTTGAATTGAGATGATAATTATCAACATCTGGTGTTGTCTGTGTCTTGGTTGATCACGGTCACACTATAATATGTTCTAGATGTACCAAATATTTGGTTTCAGAATCATATGGTGAGGAAGGAAACAAATGGAGAGGATGAAAGTGATATGGCCACAGTCATGAAAGGGGCAAGGACCAGTTCTCACACTCTTTCTTGTCCTGACACAAGTACAATTATGTGTGAGTTTTTGCTGGTTGTCTTGTCTGTATTCATATTTTGGTTACATTTAGTTGACTTGGGTGTGTCTGTTTTTTACTTGTTGTCTTGTCTGTATTCATATTTTGGTTACATTTAGTTGACTTGGGTGTGTCTGTTTTTTACTTGTTGTCTTGTCTGTATTCATATTTTGGTTACATTTAGTTGACTTGAGTGTGTCTATTTTACTTGTTGTCTTGTCTGTATTCACATTTTGGTTACATTTAGTGACTTGAGTGTGTCTAATTTTACTTGTTGTCTTGTCTGTATTCACATTTTGGTTACATTTAGTTGACTTGAGTGTGTCTATTTTAGTTGTTCGTCTATATTCACATTTTGGTTACATTTAGTTGACTTGAGTGTGTCTGTTTTTACTTGTTCATCTATATTCATATTTTGGTTACATTTAGTTGACTTGAGTGTGTCTGTTTTTACTTGTTGTCTTGTCTGTATTCATATTTTGGTTACATTTAGTTGACTTGGGTGTATCTGTTTTTACAGGTTGTCTTGTCTATATTCATATTTTGGTTACATTTAGTTGACTAGAGTGTGTCTGTTTTTACTTGTTCATCTATATTCACATTTTGGTTACATTTAGTTGACTTGAGTGTGTCTGTTTTTAGTTGTTCGTCTATATTCACATTTTGGTTACATTTAGTTGACTTGAGTGTGTCTGTTTTTACTTGTTCATCTATATTCATATTTTGGTTACATTTAGTTGACTTGAGTGTGTCTGTGTTTTTACTTGTTGTCTTGTCTGTATACATATTTTGGTTACATTTAGTTGATTTGAGTGTGTCTGTTTTTAGTTGTTCATCTATATTCATATTTTGGTTACATTTAGTTAACTTGAGTGTGTCTGTTTTTACTTGTTGTCTTGTCTATATTCACATTTTGGTTACATTTAGTTGACTTGGGTGTATCTGTTTTTACAGGTTGTCTTGTCTATATTCACATTTTGGTTACATTTAGTTGACTTGAGAGTGTGTCTGTTTTTACTTGTTCGTCTATATTCACATTTTGGTTACATTTAGTTGACTTGAGTGTGTCTGTTTTTAGTTGTTCGTCTATATTCACATTAGTTGTTCGTCTATATTCACATAATGGTTACATTTAGTTGACTTGAGTGTGTCTGTTTTTACTTGTTCATCTATATTCATATTTTGGTTACATTTAGTTGACTTGAGTGTGTCTGTTTTTAGTTGTCCGTCTGTATTCACATAATGGTTACATTTAGTTGACTTGAGCGTGTCTGTGTTTTTACTTGTTGTCTTGTCTGTATACATATTTTGGTTACATTTAGTTGACTTCAGTGTATCTGTTTTTACTTGTTGTCTTGTCTGTATTCATATTTTGGTTACATTTAGTTGACTTGAGTGTGTCTGTTTTTACTTGATCAGTTAATGTTGGCAGTTATTTTAAATCGTTTGTCCTATTTAACACTGCCATCTTTGCCATTCATTATGTCCGAAGTCACTAATAATAGCCCATCCCTGTCTTTAGATTGTGAGCAGTGCCAGCTGAAATATGAAGGATACTGCCCTGAACATGGGCCTTTCATCTATGTTGACAGTGCTGAGGTAAAGTACACAATTACAGCTAACAAAGCATGGGTATTAACCCATTTAGCTAATGACATCAACATCAAGTAGCATGTAGTATCATGCCTACTGGTATAAGTGGCAAGTCTTTCCATAACTCTCCTCTTTCTCTTCAGTTGTTTAACCCTATATTGCGGTGAGTATTTGTTTCTCTTACATTTTTACGATACCATAATAAAAATTACTGCCACTTAATTGTAGCATTTGGAGCTGTAAAAATAGTATTTTCTGTGAACTTTTGACACACAGCTGTGTGTTTACATTAGGAGAGAATCTGAACAATCACTGGAACAGGATATAGAGCTGCTGTATGAACCAGTGTTTCTCAACATTTTTGTCTACCATGTTCTCCTTCCGACCTTGTTTTCTTCCTGTGGCTACCCATCCTTTTGTGATGAAGATTTCTATTTAACATGGACATTAGACAAGAAAACAGAACAAAAAATTGAAGCCTTTGAAATGTGGATATATAGAAGAATAGGTAGAATTGGATGGAAGGAAAAGAAAACAAACGATGAAATTTTAAAACAACTAAAAATTAAATGAGAAATTTTGGGGGCATGTTAAAAGACACAACAGCCTAATAAAAGTTATATTGGAAGGGAAAATGCAGGGTAAAAGAGGCAAAGGCAGACCAAGACTAACATGGACGAGTAGCATCAAAAGATGGTCAAGTCAACCTATGACAATCTGCACCATCAAAGCAAGAGACAGAGTGAAATGGAGCTCCATGGTAGCCAACCTTCGATGCGGAGATGGCACTCAATGATGATAATGACATATAATATACAGCTATGTTGAATTGTACGCTAAAACTATGATCACTGTAATAACAATAGACATAACTTGCAAATTCAGCAAATTCTCTAATGTATGTGGTTTCTTTCACAGCTGTCAGTTTATCTGATAAGTTGCGATGAAACTTTCGACACTTAAATCTGTATATTCCTGAACAAACTTTTTTATTTCAGGTAGGTGTAGCTTCAAAACTATCTTGCAACATGTAAAAATAGTCCCGCAGTTTATCCTTTTTGCCTTAATGAGACGTTTCCAAATGCTTCCACAACTTACATGGTCACTATAACCTCATTGTAAAGTGTAATGCTGCAAATTAAGCACATGGGTTTCGTGTGGGTCTTTTGGTGTTTGGATAATCTGCAGCCCAGATACTTCGACTGAGTATTGTGGACATTTCTTATTTGCCAAGGCAGCCATGATGTACTGGCTGTGAGAAAACAATTTAAAACATATGACGACAAATTGGCTATATATTTGCAGCAACAAAATAATAAAGATCATCATCGAGTGCCATCTCTGCAACGAAGGTTGACTACCATGGAGTGCCATTCTGCTCTGTCTCTTGCTTTGATGGTGCAGGTTGTCATAGGCTGATTTGTCCATCTTTAATGTTACTCGTCCATGTTAGTCTTGGTCTGCCTCTGCTACCTTGTATTTTCCCCTCCAAGATTACTTTTAGTAGGCTGTTGTGTCTTTTAACATGGCCCAAAAATCGCATTTATCTTGTTTGAATTGTGTTTAGTAGTTCTCTTTTAATTTTTAGTTGTTTAAAAACTTCATCGTTTGTTTTCTTTTCTCTCCATCCAATTCTACCTATTCTTCTATATATCACATTTAATCCACATTTCAAAGGCTTCAATTTTCTGTTCTGTTTTCTTGTTTAATGTCCATGTTTCTGCACCATATAGGAATATTGAGAAGATATATCATATTGCTATTCTTAGTTTTAGCCCTGGTGTTATTTATTGTGATGTTAGTACATTTTCATGGCATCAAAATTTCTTTTTGCCATTCCTATTCTTTAGTTTATTTCAGTTGTACATTTTCCATCACTGGTCATAGTATGTCCAAGGTAGTTGTAGTTCTGAACTGTCTCCAGGTCTATTCCTTCAATTTTGATATCCACTTGTGGGTTTTGAGTATTTTCTTTGTTAACGATCATAGTTTTAGTCTTTTTGATATTCATATCTAGTCCTAATAAAGATCACTTTTCATAAATAAAATAGTGCTAGAACTTCGCAACATGACCAATTATACTGATCACGATAGATCTTTACAATACTTAAATATTAAACAGATCAACTATGAAAGGACTGACAAAAACTTTGCACTTTAATACTCAGATTGACAAACTTGTAAGTCTAGTGTAATACTCCTTTGAGGCTAGTCTACACACCTTGCGTATTGCTAAAGAGAAGAAGTTGGCTATACTGGGCAGCAGTCGGGCGGGGGAAGGAGGGAAGAGAGAGAGAGAGAGAGGTGTAGGACAGGAAGACAATGTTGCCACAAAGACAATCTGTCTATCATGGATGGTCATTTTTGAAGTCTGCCAAATACTTCTGATGTGTGCTTATCTTGCCTGTCTGCCTGTCATCTATTGTCCTTTTCTGCAAAATACTACTGATGTGTGCTTATCTTGTCTGTCTGCCTGTCGTCTATTGTCCTTTTCTGCCAAATACTTCTGATGTGTGCTTATCTTGTCTGTCTGCCTGTCATCTATTGTCCTTTTCTGCCAAATACTTCTGATGTGTGCTTATCTTGTCTGTCTGCCTGTCATCTATTGTCCTTTTCTGCGGAAGACGACATATAGGGCAGAACTTCTAGATTGTTTGTATCTGATAGTAAAGTAAAGTAAAGTACCCCCCGTCACGCCAAGTGGCGTATAGGGAAATATGGTGTTAGTGACCCTATATTTTACAGACCTTCAGCACATGATTTTTGGGGTAATGTGGTCGGTATTACGCCCGTGCTGCTTTTACTTTCCCAGAAAAAATCCGGTACCCATTTAAGGCTGGGTGAACCCGGAGCCGTCGGTTGGGATCGAACCCTACCCCTTGTCCGTAGTAGTCCAGTTCACTAACCACTGAGCTATCGCGGCTCCTACTAATTTTTAGGGAATTAGTAAAACCCAGGTGTCCTCGCCAGGATTTTTGTATCTGATGGTCTTTGTTATCTGGTATCAGACCTTGCACAGGACCCACATTGTATTTTGCCAAACGTCCCTGTTCTGGGCAAGTTGTTCAAGCTTGGTGAGGCAGCCGATAACTTCCTGTTGCCTCTCACCGCAGTGTTCTTTTTGGTGTTTTTCTAGCTTGGTCTCTTTTACTTTTACCCTCTGGTTCCCATTGAGGACCTGCTTTGAGATTCTTTTGTTGTCTCTTCTCATTAAATAAAAATAAAAAAAGTAAAGTACCCCCGTCGCGCCAAGTGGCAGCGTATAGGGAATATGGTGTTAGTGACCATAAATTTTACAAAAGACCTTCGGCACATGATTTTTGGGGCAATGTGATCAGTATTACGCCCGTGCCACTTTACTTTCCCAGAAAAAAATCTGGTACCCATTTAAGGCTGGGTGAACCCGGAAGCCGTCGGTTGGGATCGTACGCTACCACTTGTCCTTTGTAGACCAGTTCACTAACCACGGAGCTATCGTGGCTCCATCTTCTTATTAAATGGCCAACATATAATTACCTTCTTCTCTTGATTACAATTTATATTTTTGGATGCTTTGTCATTTCTCTTATTTCTGCACTAATCTTGAACTCATTCCGTGGTATACAAAGTATTTTCCTCAGGTATTAGTTTTCAAATACTTCCAATTTATTTTCTATTTCTTTAGTTTTTCAACTTTCCATGCTTAAGTAAGAGTGGATATACATTAGATTTGAAAATCCTGAGCTTTGTTTTTATGCCTAGTAATTTTATTTTCCATATTTTATCTAGGTCTCTGAAAGTCATTGCTACCCTCGCTATTCTGTTTCTAATTTCTTTCTTTCTATTTAAGAGTTGAAATTTCTGTTTCAATAACAATGGATGAGTGATGGTGGTGTCTTGTTAGGCCACAGATGAACCATCCATAGCAAGATGAAGGAAAACAAATCCTCCATCTTGGACCAGAACTGGAAACATTTGTTTGCCTTATAGGCTCCGTTAATAGAGCAATTCAGGGAGTGAGGAAAAGGTGAAATTTGAACACTGTTTTTTTTTCTCTTTACGAAATGTGCATGACCCCTTAGTCTTTTGTCATGGCACCCATTTACGTCATTTTTACCTGTGGTCCTCCTGTAGTATCCTGTGCCCCCCACCTCCATTGTGTCATGGCACCCATTTACGTCATTTTTACCTGTGGTCCTCCTGTAGTATCCTGTGCCCCCCACCTCCATTGTGTCATGGCACCCATTTACGTCATTTTTACCTGTGGTCCTCCTGTAGTATCCTGTGCCCCCCACCTCCATTGTGTCATGGCACCCATTTACGTCATTTTTACCTGTGGTCCTCCTGTAGTATCCTGTGCCCCCCACCTCCTTCCCCATTTAAGAAACACTGGTTTTAACATCCTAGTGAAATAATAATACTGATAATCAAAAACATTTAGAAGTTCCAGTGATTGAAGGGAAGTGATGGTTTTAGTTGCATATATTATCTTTGTATCCATCAATGAGAGATCTACTATATTTTTGGTGACTAACATGAGGCACTACCTTTCATTTTCAGACTGCTCAAAATATGGACACTCAATACCTGATTCCAGCTGCTGATATAAAGTGTGAAATGAATTATGAAGTGAGTGAGTTTGTTCATAAATCTATCTATTGACCTCTTAAGCCGTAGCCGGCCCGTAGGGCGTAGACCAAGATACTCCTTCTATCTAAATTTTTGCTCTAGCAATTTTCAATTCTTTTAAAGTTATTTTATCAAATCTCGCCATTTGTCTCTGTTCTGTGCAAGCAGCTCTATCTCATTGAGGGAGCCGATCCCTGCTGCTCTTGCCTCTCTCATCAATGTTCTTCTCAGTGTCTCTCTGGGTCTTCCTCTTTTCCTCTTACCTGTTGTTTCCCACATGAGGACTTGCTTTGCTATTCGGTTATTATCTCTTCTCATCACATGTCCAACATATGACCATCAATTACTGAAGATATTAGTGGTTGATTGGCGATTTCTCTAATTTCCTCGTTTGTTCGAATTCGTTCCACGCTATACCAAGTATTTTCCTTAGACATTTATTTTCGAATGCGTTCAACTTTGTTTCTATGTCTCTTGTTGTTTTCCAGCTTTCACATGCATACGTAAGGGTTGATACATTTGATTTGAATAGTCTAAGTTTTGTGTTTGTGCTGATGAGTTTTAATTTCCATAACTTTTCAAGGCTTCTGAAAGACAGAAAAGTGTTCATATATAGACCTGTAGTATTGAATTAGCTTGAAATACCCATAACAGATTTAGATTTGTTATCTGCAGTAACAAAAGCATTTCATTGAACTTTAGAGAGATTTGTTCCTGCACTAAACAAATGGGTCACTCATTTGATTTTGTTTGTCCCATGGATAGAACATGAAGAGTAAAACATTTCCTTAACCCTAGATTATGATCGACTCATAAAAACGACAGTTTCAACATTTTATAAATTTACAATTTGTTGCTCGTGGTTGCTTTTTTCCCCCGCAATTTACTTTCCTAAATGTTCGAGCCAGTCACCCGTGATGTGCAACAACGACCTGCCATGTTTTATTTTTTAAAATACAGCCTGCGTGTTGTGTAAAAGTCAAAGTTATCTTATTAGTGGGATTTCCTTTTTGTTGTAAGTGGGACAAAATATATTTCAATTTTTTGGGGTGTGTTTTGTAAGTTTTAGTAAAGATGAAGCAGGTAGTTTTTTAGTTGTTTTTCTCATTTTTTTTTTTTTTTTTAACTACCCACCAAATAGTTCGGAAACAATTTTATTATTTTGTTTTTCATCAGATGGCTATGTCACATCAATCAAGCAAAGCCCAGAACGTTTTAGAGGAAATAGAAAATTCAAATTCTGATGAAGAAATCGATGTAGAGAGTGAAATTGAGGATGAAGTAGAAGTTGAAATTCAAGAAACGACTGACAGTGAGACTGAAGATTTACTCTATGTTCCCGTCGACTTATCCAGTAGCTCTGACAGTGATATATGCTCTTATAAGCGTAGAAGAGTTGTAGAGTCTGAATTATCAGATGATAAATTGATCACACCCCAATATCACAATGTTGACAGTCAGAACTCATCCTCAGGTCTAGATCCTAAGATTATTCGTCCAGGTTGTGCTAGTCTTCTAGGAAAAGATGGTCACAAATGGTCAACTAAACCTGGAACACAAAGAAGTCAGACTGCTGCAAGGAATGTCCTTCCTTTTAGGGAAGGTCCACAGGATAAAGGCAAAGATGTGACAGATCCTATTGACATCTTTTATCTTTTTATCAACAATGAGATGTTGCAGGAAGTGCTTGCCTACACAAACACTGAGATAAATGCTAGAAGATTGAAGTATGCTCAACAAGCTAAAAGAATAGACAATACAACAATGAATGAACTGAAAGCATTACTGGGCCTTCTGCTGTTATCAGCGGGTCTAAAAAGTAACCATCTGCCGTCACGAATGTTGTTCAACTCTACCTACAGTGCCTCTTGTTTCAAAGCTTGCATGGGTTACGACAGATTTGAATTTATTATAAACTGTCTCAGATTTGATGAGAAAGCTTCTCGTTTAACGAGACAAATTGAGGACAAGTTCGCGGCCTTTCGAACTCTGTGGGAAAGCTTTATCGAGAATTGCAAAACTTATTATTCTCCAGGTCCGTACATTACAATCGATGAGCAATTGGTGGGATTCCGTGGTCGATGCCCTTTTAAAGTGTGTTTTCCCAACAAGCCTAACAAATATGGTATCAAACTTGTTATGGTTGTAGATACTAAAACAAAATATGTCTTCAACGCATTGCCATATTTAGGGAAAGACAATTCACCAAGAACTGAATCCCTAGCTGACTTCTATGTCAAAAAGTTAACTGAACCCATTCATGGCTCTAACAGGAATATCACTATGGACAGTTGGTTCTCGTCTGTGTCTCTGGCTACAGAACTTGCCAAGCCTCCGTATAATTTGACAATGGTTGGAACTTTGCGGGGAAACAAACGTGAGATTCCCAGAGAGCTTCATAATTCAAAGACTCGCAAAGTCGGTACATCGATGTTCTGCTTTGATGGTGATATAACTTTAGTTTCCTATAAACCAAAGAACAAGAAAGTGGTTTTTCTACTGTCAACAACTCACGACCAACCTGCCATCAATCCAACCAGTGGAAAACCAGAAATAATAGAATTTTATAATTCTACAAAGGGAGCTGTTGACACAGTAGACCAGATGTGCTCCAGTATGTCGACCAACAGGAAGACACAAAGATGGCCACTTTGCCTATTTTACAATATGCTAAATCTGACAATTGTAAACTCATATGTTATATACGTTTGCAATAATACTCGAGATAAGAAGAAAAGTTTATCCAGGCGGGATTTTACTTTGAAAATGGCGGAGGACCTCATGAATGCACATTTGCATGAAAGATTCCATATCCCAAATTTACGACGCGATGTCCGAGAATCCATCAGAGAAATTCTACACATTGAACAAGTTGTTGACATGGTTCAACCTCTAGCTGGTTCATCGCGAACAGTCTGTTCTCTGTGTCCCTCAAAACTCAGAAAAATGACAACAAACTTCTGTGTTTTCTGTAGAAGAGCTATTTGTCGTGGACATAATGTTAATGTTTGTTCTGGCTGTGTTTATTAATTGTTTTTAAATTATTTTTTTAAACTGCAGTTCTTCCAAAGTGTTATTTTTCCGAGAATTTGTACCAAAATATCAATAACTTAATTTTTATCAAATTTATGTAGGGTTGCTTTAGAAGTAAATGTTACTGCAGTTTTATAAAAACATGGGAGCCGTGATAGCTCAGTAGTTAGTGAACTGGCTTACAGAGGGTGGCTACCGGATTCACCCAGCCTTAAATGAGTATCAGATTTTTTCTGGGAAAGTAAAGTGGCATGGGCGAAATACCGATCACATTACCCCATAAAATTGTGTGCCAAAGGTCCATAAAAGTTATGGTCACTAACAAATTATTCCCTATATGCTACTTGGCGTGACGAGACACTTTACTTTTTTTTTTTACTATGTGAAAAACATGATAATCGAGGGTTAAATTATGATTACTAGTTAGTCTGTGTGTGACAGCTATTCTATGCTAGCATAAGCTTCTGAAAATTCCACACAGCAATAAAACAGGAATATCTCCTTCTTTGTTTAATGGATATTTCCATGTATGGTCCCTTCTTGTCTTGCATTTTGTTGCTTTAAAACGGGTCTCTTGTCATTTCTCTAGACTAATTTCAATATTTTTGTCTTTTGTGAAGGAGTCAGCAAAGTGATTTGCTGCCTGCTTACTTGTTAGGATTTTTCCATCTATTTTCAGTGTAATGTTGGTGTTTCTTTCTGTACCCTCATTATTAATCTGTTTTACAAATTTCCACGCTTTTCTTGTGTCTCATTCAAGACTCAAGGACTTATTTTCTCTTTCCAGCTTTTCCATCCGGCTTGTAGTTTTATCAGCATCATCAAGTACCATGCCTGCTGGTGTAGATGATCATATCTCTCCACAACTTCCGATCTCAACAGTTATTTATCATTTCTGTTGTTAATCTTTTTTTCTCTTTGCTTCCCTCTATCTCTTCATCCCTTGATTTTCAAGTTGTCACAATATATTCCAGCTGTTCCCCCTTCTCATTACATGTTCAAAAAATGATGATTGTTTCTTCCTAATATTGGAAATTAGCTCTCTTTTTGCTTTGACCTCTCACAGAACATTTTCATTATTCTTCTTAGCTGTCCATGGTACTCTCAACATTCTTCTGTAAAACCACGTCTCCACACTCCAGTGATTTTCTTGTCTGTTGTCCTATTGTCCATGATTCACATCCATATGTTAAGACTGGGTCTACATAACATTTAAGAACTCTTTTTCTTGTTTCTATTGTCAAAAATTGATTGCATAGTATTTTCCTCATTGTTTGGAAAGCTGCTTTTGCCTGAGCCAGTCTGCATCTCATCTCTTTTGTACATCTTCTATCTGAGGTTAACAAAGTTCCCAGATATTTAAATTCATTTACCTGTTTTAATATTGTTCCACTTGTCTTTATTGTGCACTGCATTGATGTCTTTTTCTTTGTTGTTACCATTACTTCTGTCTTTTTTGCAATTAATGCTGAGCCCTTTATTTTTGCTTTCTTTCACTATAATTCTAACATTTCTTGCAACTCATTTTCACTCTAGCGATTAAGACTGTATCATCAGCATACCTTAGGTTATTTATATTATGACCTCCAATTGTTATTCCAGGCATGCCCCTTATGGATCTTAAAATAATCTCACTATAAATATTAAACAAATCTGGTGACAGCACACAACCTTGCCTACCACCATGTTTTATTTGTTGAAACATTCCCAATTGATTTCCAGTTCTTATGGCTGCTGTTTGTTGCCAATACATGCTCTTTATTATTCTTAGATTTTTGCTGTATATTTTATGCCTTATATAATTTTGATTATTTCTTGGTGCTTTACTTTGTCAAATGCTTTGGTATAATCTATGAAACATAGGTATAGATCTGTTTGTAGTTTTGTGTAGGTTTATAGTTTAGCCCTTTGAAATTTGGCCTTAGCATGCTGATAGTTATTGTGGTGTTCCTGGCAAGGGTTGGTTTCTGCTTGCTTTCAAGATGTTTCCATATCATTGTGCAGTTGCTCTAGTTCACTACTCCAGTATGGTTTGTAGTGTTTCTGTGCTCCTCTAGGTATTGTTTCACTGGCAGCTTGTAGTATTTGTCTACTAATTAGTCAACTATTTTGTTGATGTGTCTTTCTGTAGTTAGATCTTTAGTCAGTACACTGGTGTAATGTTGATACATTTTCCATTCTGCCATTTTGTAATCCCATCTAGAAAGATTGCTGTTCTCCCTGACAGCTTCATTTTGCACCACTAAAAAAGACTGGTCAGTGGTTGCTGCCTCCAAGTTGTTTCCCAACAATACGTGTGATATTCCATTCCAGGTCTGGTGAATGGTAAGCAAGGTCTGGTGTAGATGTGGTATGCCATGATCTGGAATAGAATGGTCAGTGGATCTGTTGTCTGGTTTAGCAGTACAAGTCCTTTGTCGTTCTGCCAATTTTCAAGCTCTTCACCTCTCTTGTCCATATGTTCATAGCCCCAGCTCTGTGAATGGCTGTTAAAGTCTCCACATACAATTATTCTTTCTTTTAATGAAATTGTTTCTAGTGCTAGAGGGTGGTCGCTCGGACAGTTGTAGTTAAGTAAATGAAAGTCCATATTTTCTGTCCTGAGGTGCAGTATATGATATTCAGCTCCATCCATATACACTTCAAGCTGACATAAATTGATTTTGTTATTTACAAGTGCCAATTGTTGTTTAGATAGATTTCCTATAAGCAGCATTCGCTTATTTGCTCTTCATGTGGGATATTGGGAGCAGATTCTTCTGTAAGATAATCATATTTGTAATATTGGTATGGAAAGCAGATTCTTCTGTAAGATAATCATATTTGTAATATTGGTATGGAAAGCAGATTCTTCTATAAGATAATCATATTTATAATATTGGTATGGAAAGCAGATTCTTCTATAAGATAATCATATTTGTAATATTGGTATGGAAAGCAGATTCTTCTATAAGATAATCATATTTGTAATATTGGTATGGAAAGCAGATTCTTCTATAAGATAATCATATTTGTAATATTGGTATGGAAAGCAGATTCTTCTATAAGATAATCATATTTGTAATATTGGTATGGAAAGCAGATTCTTCTATCAGATAATCATATTTGTAATATTGACATGGAAAGATGTTTCATGTGAAAGCTGGTAATCCTCCAAGTCCTTAGTAGGAAATTACATGCTTTTGAAAATAAATGTCTGTGAAGAATCCCAAACATAAGTAAGAGAGATTATATTTCAAACAATTAGGTAAGAGACAGAACTAAACTATAATACATGGCAAGCTTTATAAGATAGGCATTCATGTGGAAACCATCTGATCAAAGAAGACAAAGAAGACCGAAAAAGCACTATGCAGAACAATTACAAGGAAGGTTCAATTGTGGGACTTTAAAACAATCAAGACCTAGCAACAAATCAATGTCATTGTTATGACTTCCATCTTATGTGCCGACTTTTGTCTGAGAAGAACGAACTAAAGATGTTTCCCGTTTTGGTCAACTTAAGGTCATCTGGGTAAGGACACAACACAATATTACAAAGTTTTAATTTTGAATAAGAATGGCATCTTACAGTAAGAAACGGGTCATAGTTTTGTTATTTGACAAATGGCTATCGAGTTCTTTGTGTTAGTGGCTACATAGAAATGTTGGAACATCCATATAAATGTGATTGTTTTATCGTGTAAATTGTAGTAAACATTCTTCTGCTACATTAGTTTACAAAATGAGAAGTGGAGTATAAATCTATGGAATTATTGACAACAGTTAGAGAAGATTGTAGATAGCAAATTTCATAGAAATGGTCGTTTTGAGATTTCTCAGGCAAAGTTTATTGTTTCTCAGGCAAAGTTTATTGTTTCTCAGGCATAGTTTATTGTTTCTCAGGCATGGTTTATTGTTTCTCAGGCATGGTTTATTGTTTCTCAGGCATAGTTTATTGTTTCTCAGGCATGGTTTATTGTTTCTCAGGCAAAGTTTATTGTTTCTCAGGCATGGTTTATTGTTTCTCAGGCAAAGTTTATTGTTTCTCAGGCATAGTTTATTGTTTCTCAGGCATAGTTTATTGTTTCTCAGGCAAAGTTTATTGTTTCTCAGGAAAAGTTTATTGTTTCTCAGGCAAAGTTTATTGTTTCTCAGGCATGGTTTATTGTTTCTCAGGCATAGTTTATTGTTTCTCAGGCATGGTTTATTGTTTCTCAGGCAAAGTTTATTGTTTCTCAGGCATAGTTTATTGTTTCTCAGGCATAGTTTATTGTTTCTCAGGCATGGTTTATTGTTTCTCAGGAAAAGTTTATTGTTTCTCAGGCAAAGTTTATTGTTTCTCAGGCAAAGTTTATTGTTTCTCAGGCAAAGTTTATTGTTTCTCAGGCAAAGTTTATTGTTTCTCAGGCATGGTTTATTGTTTCTCAGGCAAAGTTTATTGTTTCTCAGGCATAGTTTATTGTTTCTCAGGCAAGGTTTATTGTTTCTCAGGCAAAGTTTATTGTTTCTCAGGCATAGTTTATTGTTTCTCAGGCAAAGTTTATTGTTTCTCAGGCAAAGTTTATTGTTTCTCAGGCAAAGTTTATTGTTTCTCAGGCATAGTTTATTGTTTCTCAGGCATGGTTTATTGTTTCTCAGGCAAAGTTTATTGTTTCTCAGGCATAGTTTATTGTTTCTCAGGCAAAGTTTATTGTTTCTCAGGCATAGTTTATTGTTTCTCAGGCAAAGTTTATTGTTTCTCAGGCAAAGTTTATTGTTTCTCAGGCATAGTTTATTGTTTCTCAGGCATAGTTTATTGTTTCTCAGGCAAAGTTTATTGTTTCTCAGGCATAGTTTATTATTTCTCAAGCAAAGTTTATTGTTTCTCAGGCATAGTTTATTGTTGAAGGTTTCATTAATGAGATGATAATTATCAATATCTGGTGTTTTCTTAAAGAAAGATTAAGGCCCATTAGTGAACTCATGTTGCCAGAACAGAGAATCATTTCAGAGGAAGAGGTATGTTTACAGCACTTTGAAAAAATGACAAATAATCAACATTAAAAACAGGTAAAGATTAACAGCAGAAGATGGAAAACTAGACAGAGAAATTGACATGAGAATACAAAAAGCAAATGCTGTCACATACCAGCTTTCATCATTGTTTAGACATCCAAACATTTCTATGCCAGCTAAACAACAAATGATAAATAGCATTTTCATACCAACTTTGTGCTATGAAAGTCAAACATGGACCCTTTCTAAATCACATTTAAGAAAGATCAATACATGTGAGATGCGATGCTTGAGAAATGTAACAAACAACACAAGAAGAGATAGAATACCAAATGAAACCATAAGAAAAATAGTAGGAACAAAACGCTGCCAAGAATATATAGAACAACAACAACTTAAATGGTTTGGCCACCTGGTCAGAATGAATCCTTATCAATCACCATCAAGGGCGTTCTTCTCGAGAATGCATAGAAAAAGACCAAGAGGAAGACCCAGAAGAGGATGGATAGATGCAGTGACAGAGACATGTAACAACAAAGGAAAGTTTATTCAGACAGTTCGAGCAGCTCAAGAACGAAAAATTATATAAACCACGACACCTTTTAGGTATCAGTGAAAGAGAAAAGAAGAAGAAAAACAGGTAAACATACTTCTTCTCCTGAAATTATTCGCTTATCTATCGCCTCGGAAGTTTCCCTCTATAATAATATTTATTTATTATTACTATTTGTCTGCCAGAACAGACATGGTTTGGAAAAAAATAGAAGGTGCGCATATGCAATCTTCACACTCAAACAGCTAATAGAGAATATATAATATAAGGAGAATCTTTCTGTAGCATATGTGGACCTAGAGGAAACTTTTGATAGAGTGGATAGAAATGTGTTACGACAACTATTGGCTCAGTATGGAGTATAGTAGCCTCCGTCAGTCATAGTTGACTATAGTAGCAACTGTCAGTCATAGTTGACTATAGTAGCAACCGTCAGTCATAGTTGACTATAGTAGCAACCGTCAGTCATAGTTGACTATAGTAGCAACCGTCAGTCATAGTTGACTATAGTAGCAACCGTCAGTCATAGTTGACTATAGTAGCAACCGTCAGTCATAGTTGACTATAGTAGCCTCCGTCAGTCATAGTTGACTATAGTAGCCTCTGTCAGTCATAGTTGACTATGGATTTTTCAGCGCCCCTAGAAATGTTATTTTTTCTTTTCTTTCGCCGTGTATTCTCTTTCTCTATGAATCTGTCTGCTTCTTATTTGAGGTGAACCTTTAGAGTGTGTATCCAGAGATTGCGGTCTGCAATTTGTCTTCCCATGCTGCAGGGTTTATGTTTAGAGTCTTCATGTCGCGTTTACACGTATCTACAAATCGAAGTTTTGGGCGCGAATTATGGAGTAAGTAGCCATCTTATTGGATGCTGCAAAAGTTGATACAGAGATTGTAGAAGTGTAATTAAAACAAAGGAACATCAAGGATATGCAATAATGTCTGGAGTTACACAAGAATGTGTGTAATCTCAGCTCTTGTTCATCACTTACATCAATGACATATGCAATAATGTCTGGAGTTAGACAAGAATGTGTGTAATCTCAGCTCTTGTTCATCACTTACATCAATGACATATGCAATAATGTCTGGAGTTAGACAAGAATGTGTGTAATCTCAGCTCTTATTCATCACTTACATCAATGACATATGCAATAATGTCTGGAGTTAGACAAGAATGTGTGTTATCTCAGCTCTTGTTCATCACTTACATCAATGACATATGCAGCAAGGCCAAGCCACAAAATGGAGATGTCAGTGAACTAGCCCTGGCTGGTGATCAAGCTCTAATAGGTTACAACAAAACCAAACTTCAAAAACATTGTCCATTAATATTGAGTTATTTGCGAGTCATCATCATTACACTCCGAACATGTCCATAGGTGCTCAGATCCCCTCCTCAGCAAGTCCTGCAGTGTCCAGCGACTGACGACTCCAGTTCTGTGTTGGTTGATAAGTCTTCTTACACGCCCACTAAGTTTCTTATTTCTTGCTGTGCCCATCTTAACTCCCATCTCTTTCATCTGAAGAAGTGGCATGGATTTGTGGTAGTCGAAGTCCTGTGCTCTTCCCACATCTCGGAGGGCATTGATGATGTCCGCCTGATCCATTGGTTGACCGTCCTCAACGACAGCGCAGCTAGCCAACCTGTCCGTTCTTTCATTTCTCCGTACTCCCGAATGTCCAGGGACATAGACAAAGGTGACCTTACATATTTTTTACTTCAGCAAGGACTCTAACCATTGCATGCATACAGAGCCCGCCTCCACATTTTTTTTTATCATGCTCATCGAATCACTCAGTATACATGCGTGGGTGTAGTCTTGTGACTCTAACCAGTTGAATGCCTTGGTCACTGCCATCACCTCCATCGTCATGCTACTCGTGGTCATGACGTATGCACCACTGTCTTCTTTGACTAGTTTGCCTGCGCAGCGTCCATTAATAAAGTATGCAGAATGTATAACATGAAAATATGCACTGATAAAACAGAAGTTTTAAACAATAGGAAGACAACATTAGGTGTTAAACATGTTTGTATAACAATACAGTATAAACCAAGTGACAGTCATCAAATATCCAGGAACAATCTCTGAACTTGGCAAAATGGATAAAGAAAAATAGATGTTCTTTGTTAGTAAATATTGAGACAACTAGTCTCTATACTTCAGGTCAAGGTAGTACCTATCATCACAAAGAAACATTTGATACAGATTATAATCATCCCCACATTGTGCTATCAGTGACAAACATGGTCGTTCACAAATAAACATAAAAGTAAGTCGTCACTACAGAGATGAGATATTTGAGAAAACTGCTTGTAATGACCAGATGAGACAGAATTAGAAACAACGTTTTTATGAGAGAGATTGGTTCAATTCAGAACTACATACAGAGACAACAAATGAAATGGTTTGCTCGTGTGGAAAGAACACCAAGAGGTTCTTTACCATCATCATGTGCCATACTGGTTGGCGTAGGCGATCATGTCCTTCCACAATCTTCTATCTACAGTGCATCATATTAGTTCTGTTGTTGACTGTTTTCCATGCCATGGCACCAAGGTATCCAGTATTTTCTCTCTTTGTCATCCATGATCTCTCTTTCCTTCTTTTTTGCCAGTTGTAACCAAGTATACCAACTTTCCTCTTCTCATGATGTGCCCGAAAAATGTTGATTGTTTCTTTCTGATGTTTTTTAGGAGCTCCCTTTTTTTTCTTTACTATCTATCTATCTATTGTCCTTTCGAGCCGAAGACGGCACTTAGGGCAGAACCACAATCTCAAAAACAGAAACCTTGCGTGCCAAAGGGGCACATATTGCAGAGATCACTGCTCTAAAATATATGGCGTTGTTTCCATAACAATACTTTTTACAATAACATCTTGTCAAGCCATCAATCAACCTCCTTAGTCGCTTCTTACGACATGCCTGGAAGGTCACAGTGTCACTATTCTTTACTTCCCACATAATGAGGCCCCGGCAACACACGGGAGCAATATTAAAACAGGTAAATGAATTTAACTACCTGGGAACATTGTTAACCTCAGATAGTGGATGTACAACAGAGGTGAGATGGTAGATGTACAACAGAGGTGAGATGGTTGATGTACAACAGAGGTGAGATGCAGAATGGCTCAGGCTAAAGCAGCTTTCCAAAAAATGAGGAAGATACTATGCAATCCATTTTTGACAATAGAAACAAGAAAAAGAGTTCTTTAATGTTGTGTAGAGCCAGTCTTAACATATGGATGTGAATCATAGACAATAGGACAACAAACAAGAAAATCACTGGAGATATGTGGTTTTACTGTGTGTCACTATTTTCTTTACTATTCAAAACATATATTAAACAGGAGATGGGAGAAGTCTGTGATAGAGCCAAAGTAAGATGGCCTGACAACATTTGCGAAACAACATCAATTCTTTGAGTTCACCCAGTAACTAAAGGAATATGTGAACCTTTTTTGTCATCCACCCTTAAAAGGACCACAAGTTGGTGTTGGTGCATTGTGTTGTGGTGTACATTAGAATTGCACATTTGGCCCAACACATCTGACTTCAGTAGTACATTTTAGGTTTTGTGTAATTCTGGTTTGCCAATCCTGGCACAAACCATCAGCTATGAGTTGTTGATAGCTTTCAGCTTTGTTGCTATTGTGTGCTTTTTTCTCTCTCTTTCTCTCTCTCTCTCTCTCTCTCTCTCTCTCTCTCTCTCTCTCTCTATCACTCTCTCTCAACATTGATGGTCTTTAAGAGGGACAGAAAGGCAAGATCTATATGTTTATGATCACAATGAAATATGTTGTTAAAATTGTACATTCGAAATGTTCCAAAATATTGTTTCTAGGATCAGATGGTGAAGGAGGAAGCAATTGAAGAGGAAGAAAGTGATATGGCCACAGTCGTGAAAGGAGAAAGGACCAATTCTCCATCTCTTTCTTGTTCTGACACTAGTACATTTATGTGTAAGTTTTTGCTTCTTGACATTTGAGTCTGTATTCACATTTTGGTTACATTTAGTTGACTTGAGTGTGTGAGTTTTTGCTTGTCAGTGTAGTCTGTATTCACATTTTGGTTACATATAGTTGGCTTGAGTGTATCTGTTTTTGCTTGTCAGTGTAGTCTGTATTCACATTTTGGTTACATTTAGTTGACTTGAGTGTATCTGTTTTTGCTTGGCAGTTGAGTCTGTATTCACATTTTGGTTACATTTAGTTGACTTGAGTGTATCTGTTTTTGCTTGTCAGTGTAGTCTGTATTCACATTTTGGTTACATATAGTTGACTTGAGTGTATCTGTTTTTGCTTGGCAGTTGAGTCTGTATTCACATTTTGGTTACATTTAGTTGACTTGAGTGCATCTGTTTTTGCTTGTCAGTGTAGTCTGTATTCACATTTTGGTTACATTTAGTTGGCTTGAGTGTGTCTGTTTTTACTAGATAATTTGATGCTGACTTTTATTTTGTTATATATCTCATTTAACATTGCCATCATTGCTATTCATTATGACGGAAGTCACTAATGATATTCTATCCCCTTTGTGTAGATTGTGAGCAATGCCAGCTGAAATATGAAGGATACTGCCCGGAACATGGGCCTCACCTCTGTTCTGATAGTGCTGAGGTAAAGTACACATTTACACCTAACAAAACATTAATATTTGCCCATAATGGCATCATCAAGTATCATGCCCACTGGTATACTTTACACGTTTCTCCATAACTCTCTATCTCCTCAGTTATTTATCAATTCTGTTCTTTAATTTTCTACCAACCAATTTTTGTTGTTAGTTCAGAAATGATATAACTTAATGTTCTATATGCAGACCAAATTACATGAAGCAATCTTTATTAGTTCTGAGATATGGCAAAAATGATATAACTTAATGTTCTATATGCAGACCAAATTACATGAAGCAATCTTTATTAGTTCTGAGATATGGCAAAAATGATATAACTTAATGTTCTATATACAGAACAAGTTACATAATGCTATCTTTATTAGTTTCTGAGATATGGCAAAAATGATATAACTTAATGTTCTATATACAGAACAAGTTACATAATGCTATCTTTATTAGTTTCTGAGATATGGCAAAAATGATATAACTTAATGTTCTATATACAGAACAAGTTACATAATGCTATCTTTATTAGTTTCTGAGATATGGCAAAAATGATATAACTTAATGTTCTATATACAGAACAAGTTACATAATGCAATCTTTATTAGTTCTGAGATATGGCAAAAATGATATAACTTAATGTTCTATATACAGAACAAGTTACATGATGCTATCTTTATTAGTTTCTGAGATATGGCAAAAATGATATAACTTAATGTTCTATATACAGAACAAATTACATGATGCTATCTTTATTAGTTTCTGAGATATGGCAAAAATGATATAACTTAATGTTCTATATACAGAACAAATTACATGATGCTATCTTTATTAGTTTCTGAGATATGGCAAAAATGATATAACTTAATGTTCTATATGCAGACCAAATTACATGAAGTAATCTTTATTAGTTTCTGAGATATGGCAAAAATGTCAGTCTAAATTTAGAGATTTTCTACACAAAATACTACATTTTCAGCAAAATGAGCTGTAAATATGTTATTTTTGGGCACAAAAATTAATTTTCCTGAAATCTGAAACAATTATGTTTCTCATGAATGACAGGAAACTGCCTGAAATATAAGATTAGAAATAAAGAACTGAGAAAAAAAGCTAGGAATAGACCCCTCCATAGAATATATATATATATAATAAATGGTTTGGCCACATGACAAGACTGAAAGATCAAAACACAATGAGCCTTCAATAAATGTTGTGAGAACACCAGACCCAAGGGCCAACAATGAAAAAGACTATATAAATGACCACTCAGTCCTTCAATTGCAGTTTAATGTAACTTAGAACATCCAGTCTGAAGTTGGATGGGCCGTGTATCGCCAAGAAAAAGGCAAAAACCCTGAGTTGATAATGGCCTAATTTCCTTACTGACTTTCAAAAATAAAAATGTATGACCTTCTCAAGATTTTTGTCTGCTTATATAATTATTGAGATCAATACCTATTTTCATCTTCTAATCTCTCTCTACTCTCAGGTAGGTCAGGGTGAAGATTGCAGTCAAGAATCTACCCCTCGGTTTCAGGAAACAGATAACCAGTCTGAAGAAATATCAGAACATGCGATGTTTCATTCTCATGTTTATGGAACGTATAATGATGACGTACAGCGTGCAGATCAAGTAGTACATATAGAAGAGAAACCATACAAATGTGACGTATGTGGTAAATGTTTTGCTCAGAGCAGTTATCTAAGAGTCCACAAGAAAACACATACAGGAGAGAGGCCACACGTATGTGATATGTGTGGTATAGGTTTTGGTAAAAGTGGACATTTACAGAGACACAAGAAGACACATACAGGAGAGAAACCTTACAAATGTGATGTGTGTGGTGCAGATTTTGCAGAGGGTGGACATCTAAATGAACACAAGAGGATACATACTGGAGAGAAGCCTTTCAAATGTGACGTGTGTGGTAAATGTTTTTCTCGGAGTGGACATCTGAAAAGTCACAAGAAAACACACACAGGAGAGAGACCTTACAAATGTTATGAATGCGGGGCAGATTTTGCTGAGAGCGGAAACCTAAATGTACACATGAGAACCCATACAGGATATAAACCTTACAAATGTGAAGTCTGTGGTGTAAAATTTGCTCAAAATGGATCTTTAAGAGATCACAAGAAGATACATACAGGAGAGAAACCTTACAAATGCGATGTATGTGGTGTTGGTTTTTCTCGAAGTGGGCCTTTGAAAGAACATAAGAGAACACATACTGGAGAAAGACCGTACAAATGTGAAGTGTGTGGTTCATTTTTTGCCTTTAGTGGACACCTAAGAATACATAGGAGAACACATACGGGAGAAAAGCCATACAAATGTGATGTATGTGGTGTAGGTTTTGTTCAGAATGGACATCTAAAAAGACATAAGACAACACATACAGGAGAGAAACCCTACAAGTGTGATGTATGTGGTGCAGGTTTTGTTCAGCGTGTACATCTTAAAAGGCACCAGAAAACACACACTGAAGAGAAGCCTTGCAAGTTTGATGCTTGTGAAACAGATTGTCTTGAGAATGAACATATAGAAGACAAATCACAGACCAATATAGATGATTTAACATAATAATCCATGCATGCAGCTTCAAGTATTGGAAATAATGTTGATTTTGAAATCAACATATGTGAAAGACCTTATTACTATGATGTATACTGAATTAATCACTGGAGTCTGTAGAAATGTGGTTTTACAGAAGAATGTTAAGTAATGAAAATGTTCTGAAAGAGGCCAAAGCAAAAAGAGAGCTAATTTCCAATATTAGGAAGAAACAATCATCATTTTTTGGCCATGTAATGAGAAGAGAACAACTGGAATATATTGTAACGACTGGGAAAATAGAGGGAGGAAAAGATATTAGACAGCTTCAGAGAATGGCTTGGCAGAAGATCAACAATAGAAATGATAAATAACTGTCATGATTGAAAGTTGTGGAGAGACATGATCACCTACGCCAGCAGGCCCGGTACATGATGATGATGTTACTGAATTAATTTCTTTCTGTGTAACTTTTGGGAAGACTGTGACCATGTTCTCATGTCTTTAGAGAGTGCCATCACTGGAATCGTTTTTCTGTGTTGTGACAGCTTTTGATATTTTTTTCTTTAATTCATTCAAGTGAATTGAAGTTGGAAATGTGACAGTGTGGGCACTTTCTTCACGCTGATGCCATCGGAATTGTCACCTACACAGCTGAGTCACCTACACAGCTGAGTCACCTACACAGCTGAGTCACCTACACAGCTGAGTCACCTACACAGCTGAGTCACCTACACAGCTGACTTGGCTCTCACTGGAGTTTGATCTTACTAATGCCATAACCAACAATGCAAAATGGCTGCACGTTTTCCTGTTTTTGCAGAAATTAACGTAGTCACTTGAACCATTTCGGTTGCTTAGTTTGTTTTAAATGTGTGTTTTTGAGGAAACAAGTGAGGAAGTGACTGCACTCTCTTATCAACCGAAGTAATTTGGAATTGTTGCCTATTCTACGAATTAAGGCTGCGCGGTAGTTGACCTTGTCAACCGAATTAGTCAACATGCTTTGACAGGAGCTGTGACTTGGTGTATAACAGATATGGGGAATTCTCGACTCCAGTGAAACTGATTCCATGAAAAGAAGCGATTTCAAGACATCTTCTAATGTTTAGTTCTGCCTTGTTTCTTTTACTGCTGCTTACACATGTCCCTAAAAAAGAACAATGATTATTCCTTATATAAACATTATGAATGTTTTACGCTTTGTTTAATTCTTGTTTACTTATCCTTCTATCATCCAGCATTTCTCTGGGAGCTCTGGCTTGTCTTTATATATGTCCAGAGCTTCTCAAAGAATGTGAAAATAATCACATAATAATGTATGTTACTGCATCACTGTACAAGATGGAACAAAATAACGTTTTGTCTTCAAAGTCTTCATCTGTGAAGAAGATTAAAAACAAAACAAAGCAGAACAATTTAACACATAAGGGGGCGAGAAATTATATTTTATACTGATCTATACTCAGAAGCTGGGGGACTGGTTGGTCCCGAGGCAAGATGCCGGCCTCGAGACAAAGAGGTTGTGGGTTCAAAACAACAGTTGGGATTTTTATTTATGATTTCTCTCTGCAGCAACCACCCCTGGTCTCAGCAGCAAGGCCCAACTTGAAATGTCAGTTACTCATCGACGGAAAAAATATGAGTACCTCCGAAGTCAGAGTTATCTGCCTATGTGGCGAGGGACCCCTGTGCACACGGCTGCCATGGAAAAATGGATTAACGTGCAAAATTCAGTTCCTAGTCTCTAGGCACTTCGTCAGAGGTAAAAATCCGGCGAACAAAAAAAATACTCAGAAGTTAAAGGAAAATGTATTTATAATGTAAAAGACTCGGCCTGGCTTCTAATTGGTAAGGCAGATGAAGAAGTGAGCCAGCCACCAAACCTCATGAAGCTGGGACAGCACAATTGCTAACACTTTATTACATATCTACAATTGCTATGGGACTACATTAACCTATATTCAGAAAGAATTAAAGTCTTCCAGGAAAGATGGAGGCAGGCCTATTTAGAAAGTAAAAAGGTAAAGTAAAAGTAAAGTACACCCGTCATGCCAAGTGACGTATAGGGAATATGGTGTTAGTGACCATAAATTTTACAGACCTTCGACACATGATTTTTGGGGTAATGTTGTCGGTATTATACCCGTGCCGCTTTATTTTCCCAGAAAAAATCCGGTACCCATTAAAGGCTGGGTGAACTGGAAGCCGTCGGTTGGGATCGAACCCTACCTCTTGTCCTTTGTCGTTCAGTTCACTAACCACTGAGCTATGCTGCTCCCCTATTTAGCGAATGCCTACATTAAAATGTTTTTTGGTGTTTTGACAGGTTTTATTGTGTTTTTTTTTTATTTATTTGAGTGATCTGGAGTTGGAAGTGACTGTGGGCACTCTCTTTTCGGTGATGATTTGAAATTATTGAAAAAAGTGAGGAAGATACTGTGCAATCCATTTTTGACAATAGAAACAAGAAAAAGAGTTCTTAAATGTTATGTAGAGCCAGTATTAACATATGGATGTGAATCATGGACAGTTGGACAACAGACAAGAAAATTACTGGAGGCTGTAGAAATGTGGTTTTACAAGAGAATACCATGGACAGCTAAGAAGAGTAATGAAAATGTTCTGAAAGAGGCCAAACCAAAGAGAGAGCTAATTTCCAATATTAGGAAGAAACAATCATCATTTTTTGGACATGTAATGAGAAGAGAACAACTGGAATATGTTGTAACAACTGGATAAATTGAGGGACGAAGAGATAGAGGGAAGCAAAGAGAAAAGATACCAGACAGTTTAAGAGAAAGGTTTGGCAGAAGGTCAACAACAGAAATGATAAATAACTGTCAAGATTGAAAGTTGTGGAAAGACATGATCACCTACGCCAGCAGGCTTGGTACTTGATGATGATGATTTAAAATTGACTCCCATGTAGACGGGCTTGGCTCGCACTGAAGCTTGATCTTGCTAACACCAGCCAACAATGCCAAATCAAAATGGCCATATGCCACTCTGTTTTTGCAGAGACTAACGCAGTGACTTAAACCATTTTTGTTGCTTTGTTTTAAATGTTTTTGTTTTTTTTTGCTTTTTTTTTTTTTTTCGAAAAACTGGAGTGATGAAGTGACTGTGCACTCTCTATTCTATGGAGGTAATTTGAATCGTCACCTGTGCACTGATTAAAGCTTAACGGCAGTTGACCTTATCAACAGAATTTGCTGCTGTCCTTTGACAGGGGCTGTGACATGAGTAGGGTGGATATGGGGAATTTTCGACTGCAATGATACTGGCTTCATTAACAGATCAGAATAAATCTTTACTGGGGTATCCCATTTTGAGAAGCTATTAAAGGAGCTCTATTCTGAATTGTCTATCCAGCAGTTTTTTTTTCTCCCGTGTGTTACTGGGGCCTCATTATATGGGATGTAAAGAATAGTGACACTGTGACCTTCCAGGCATGTCGTAAGAGGTGATTAAGGAGGTTGATTGATGGCTTGACAAGCTGTCATTGTAAAAAGCATTGTTATGGAAACAGACCATAGATTTTAGAAGCAGTGATCTCTACAATATGTGCCACTTTGGCACGCAAGGTTTCTGTTTTTGAGATTGTGGTTCTGCCCTATGTGCCGTCTTCGGCTCGAAAGGACAATAGATAGATAGATAGTTTTTTTTTAAGAACTTTGACTTGCCCTTTTTTCACATATGTGACACTTTTAAGAGTTGTGAATTGTACATTTAGTGTTGTGATTCTTAAAAGTTATTAATCTTCTCCTTTTTACCATTGGTGTGTCTAAAAGTGCACCTTCTGTCATTTTCTTTCATTAAAGCTTCCAGTAATGTATTTGCTGTAATGTATTTGTTGTAACATGGTTGGTTACACAGAATGTGGATCACATAGTCTTGGTAGCGGATTTGCAGAGTATGTATGCTACAGAAGATTGACCGACAGTATCTGCGGCAGGAGTGGACGCAGCTCTTGGATGACCCTAAAGTGATTGCGTTACCTGTGATGTACTGTCCAGGGCATGCTGGTGTACACGCCAATGAAATAGCTGATAAGTTCGCTGGCAACTCTTGGATGACCCTAAAGTGATTGCGTTACCTGTAGTGTACTGTCCAGGGCATGCTGGTGTACACGCCAATGAAATAGCCGATAAGTTCGCTGACAGCTCAGGCATTGAATGTGACCTTACTCTTCACAAAGAGGACATATCCAAGTTTGTTCTTCATTCCTTAAGTGAAGAGGATGAGAATAGATTGGACATTGATGTATATATTGAGAGACTGAGGTGTCTAAAGGTGGAAAAGGGGGTCTGGTCGACCAGGAGTGCTTAGTGAGAAAAGCAGATATATGTATAATTAACACCTTACAAGGTCAATCAGTCCGCGTACACTTCAAGAAATGCTGTGACAGGTAATGGAGTGGATATGGGGATGCCCCAACTGCAATGGAATTGATTCCATGAATTGAATAGAATTTTAAGAGTTGTCAATTGTACATTTAGTGTTGTGGTTCATAAAGGATATTAATCTTCTTAGATTTTACAGAAACTAACATCGTTGCTTAAACTGTTATGCTTGCTTTGCTTGTTTTAAATATGTGCTTTTGAGGAAACTAGAGCGACGAAGTGACTCTGCACTCTCTATTCCATGGAAGTGATTTGGAATCGTCACCTACAAATATGTGCTTTTGAGGAAACTAGAGCGACGAAGTGACTCTGCACTCTCTATTCCATGGAAGTGATTTGGAATTGTCACCTACAAATATGTGCTTTTGAGGAAACTAGAGCGACGAAGTGACTCTGCACTCTCTATTCCATGGAAGTGATTTGGAATCGTCACCTACAAATATGTGCTTTTGAGGAAACTAGAGCGACGAAGTGACTCTGCACTCTCTATTCCATGGAAGTGATTTGGAATCGTCACCTACAAATATGTGCTTTTGAGGAAACTAGAGCGACGAAGTGACTCTGCACTCTCTATTCCATGGAAGTGATTTGGAATCGTCACCTACAAATATGTGCTTTTGAGGAAACTAGAGCGACGAAGTGACTCTGCACTCTCTATTCCATGGAAGTGATTTGGAATCGTCACCTACAAATATGTGCTTTTGAGGAAACTAGAGCGACGAAGTGACTGTGCACTCTCTATTCCATGGAAGTGATTTGGAATCGTCACCTACAAATATGTGCTTTTGAGGAAACTAGAGCGACGAAGTGACTGTGCACTCTCTATTCCATGGAAGTGATTTGGAATCGTCACCTACAAATATGTGCTTTTGAGGAAACTAGAGCGACGAAGTGACTCTGCACTCTCTATTCCATGGAAGTGATTTGGAATCGTCACCTACAAATATGTGCTTTTGAGGAAACTAGAGCGACGAAGTGACTCTGCACTCTCTATTCCATGGAAGTGATTTGGAATCGTCACCTACAAATATGTGCTTTTGAGGAAACTAGAGCGACGAAGTGACTCTGCACTCTCTATTCCATGGAAGTGATTTGGAATCGTCACCTACAAATATGTGCTTTTGAGGAAACTAGAGCGACGAAGTGACTCTGCACTCTCTATTCCATGGAAGTGATTTGGAATCGTCACCTACAAATATGTGCTTTTGAGGAAACTAGAGCGACGAAGTGACTCTGCACTCTCTATTCCATGGAAGTGATTTGGAATCGTCACCTACAAATATGTGCTTTTGAGGAAACTAGAGCGACGAAGTGACGCACTCTCTATTCCATGGAAGTGATTTGGAATCGTCACCTACAAATATGTGCTTTTGAGGAAACTAGAGCGACGAAGTGACTCTGCACTCTCTATTCCATGGAAGTGATTTGGAATCGTCACCTACAAATATGTGCTTTTGAGGAAACTAGAGCGACGAAGTGACTGTGCACTCTCTATTCCATGGAAGTGATTTGGAATCGTCACCTACAAATATGTGCTTTTGAGGAAACTAGAGCGACGAAGTGACTGTGCACTCTCTATTCCATGGAAGTGATTTGGAATCGTCACCTACAAATATGTGCTTTTGAGGAAACTAGAGCGACGAAGTGACTCTGCACTCTCTATTCCATGGAAGTGATTTGGAATCATCACCTACAAATATGAGCTTTTGAGGAAACTAGAGCGACGAAGTGACTCTGCACTCTCTATTCCATGGAAGTGATTTGGAATCGTCACCTGCGCACTAATTTGGGCTGCATGGTAGTTGACCTTGTGAACAGAATTTGCCACCGTACTTTGACAGGCAGGAGCTGTGACTTGAGTAGAGTGGATATGGGGAATTTCAGACTCCAATGATGCTGATTCTATAAACAGATCAGAATAAATCTGTCCTATCTATACTGGAAGAGATCGATCACTTTATCTATCTTGGAAGTCACATTGATCAAGAAGGGGAAACAAGTAGAAAAATTAGAATCAGAATAGCTAAAGCAGCAATGTTTTTCAGACGCCTTGAAAAGTTGTGGAAATCAAAAGTCATCAGCACAAACAAAAAACTTAGGCTATTCAAATCAAATGCACTATCAACCCTTACGTATGCGTGTGAAAGTTGGAAAACAACAAGAGACATAGAAACAAAGTTGAACGCATTCGAAAATAAATGTCTATGGAAAATACTTGGTATAGCGTGGAACGAATTCAAAACAAACGAAGAAATTAGAGAAATCGCCAATCAACCACTATCTTCAGTAATCAAGAAAAGACGATGGTCATATGTTGGACATGTGATGAGAAGAGATAATAACCCAATAACAAAGCAAGCCCTCATGTGGGAAACAACAGGTAAGAGGAAAAGAGGAAGACCCAGAGAGACACTGAGAAGAACATTGATGAGAGAGGCAAGAGCAGATGGAATCGACTCCCTCAATGAGATAGAGCTGCTTGCACAGAACAGAGACAAATGGTGAGATTTGATAAAAGATCTTTACAAGGATTGTAAACTGCTAGAATAAAAATTCAGATAAGAGAAAGAGTATCTTGGTCTACGCCCTATGGGCCGGCTACGGCTCAAAAGGTCAATAGATAGATAGATCTATAATGGGGTATCCCATTTAAAGAAGTTATTGAAGGAGCTCTATTCTGATTTGTGTCTATCCAGCCGTTTTTTAAGAACTTTGACTTGCCCTTTTTTTTTTTTTAAACCTATGTGACACTCTTTTAAGAATTGTGAATTGTACATTTATTGTTGCGATTCTTAAAATATATTAATCTTCTCAGTTTTACCATCGGCATATCTAAAAGTGCACGTTCTGTAATTTTCCCCAATTAAAGCTTCCAGTAATTGATCTACTTTGTGAATCATTCTGTAAGTGACTGGAGATGTATATTGAGTTTTAGAGAGAACAAGAATCTCAGATGTATCTCCTTTACTGAATTTACTCTTATTTGTTTTATTAACTCTTAAGTATGATACCTGTCTGTAACTCTCCCATTTACGATACTGTAGTAAAAATTACTACCACTTAAATGTTACATTAGATGCTCTAAAAATAGTATTTTGTTCTCTTCTTTTAATAGTCTCTCTTCTTTTTGATAGTATTTTAGTCCATATTTTGTATATAATATATATAGTATTTAGAACTTTTGACACACAGCCATGTATTTACACTAGGAGAGACAAGGGGGCTCGGATTCCCTTGCTCATGTTGATTTATGATGCAAAATTTGACAGGATATTTTCTAATTCTATCTTTTTACTGTACCCATCTCTTTTTGCTGTTGATGCTTTCAGCATTCCAGTGCATTTTTTTGAGTGGTTATGTATCTCACAAAAAAAAGAAAAGAAAAAAACCTACATCGATAACAATAAATTCAACATTCAGGGGCCACCAGAAGTATAAATGCAACACACAGGGGCCACCAGAAGTATAAATTCAACACACAGGGGCCACCAGAAGTATAAATTCAACACACAGGGGTTTTTCAGAAGTATAAATTCAACACACAGGGGCCACCAGAAGTATAAATTCAACACACAGGGGTCACCAGAAGTATAAATTCAACATTCAGGGGTCACCAGAAGTATAAATGCAACATTCAGGGGCCACCAGAAGTATAAATTCAACACACAGGGGTCACCAGAAGTATAAATTCAACACACAGGGGTCACCAGAAGTATAAATTCAACACACAGGGGCCACCAGAAGTATAAATGCAACATTCAGGGGCCACCAGAAGTATAAATCCAACACACAGGGCTTCTTCTTCTACCTTTTAGCTCCCAGTGGAGCATAGGTCTTCAACAAACACTTTCCAAGTCATTCTGTTTTTTGCAATTCTTTTAAGATCATTCCATGTCTTCCCCATCATCTTCATCTCTGCTTCGATCTGTCTTCTCCAAGAATTCCTTGGTCTTCCTCTTTGTCTTTTCCCCTGGGATTCCAAAAAAGGGCCTGTTGTGTAATACTCTCAGTTGGCTTCCGTAGTGTGTGTCCTATCCATCGCCATCGTCTACGCTGTATCTCTTTATCCACTGGTATTTGACCGGTACATTTCCATAATTCCACGTTAGTGACTTTGTCCTGCCATTTCCATCCCTTTATTCTGCGTAAGCATCCATTAATGAAAGTCTGTACCTTCGTGATTGTCAATTTTGTTATTCTCCATGTTTCACAGCCATATAATAGGACCGACTTAACATTTGAGTTGAAATTTTTTATTTTTGTATTTAACATAATTTCTTTGGATTTCCATATGTTTCCCAGTGCAATGAAAGCTCCTCTTGCTTTTGATATCCTTATTTTGTATCATTTTCTGTTCCTCCCTCTTTATCTATATTACTGCCCAGATATATGTAAGATTGTACGTCTAGTAGAGGTATTTCTCCTAGTTTTATTTGGTTATTGCCAACTGTCTTAATTCTCATAATGTTGGTCTTATCTCTATTAATCTTTAATCCTAGCTGTTGTGATCTCTCATCTAATATACTCATTTTTATCCTGCATCTGTTGATGGCTGTGTGATAGGAGAGCTATGTCATCAGCAAAGTCTAAATCATCAAGTTGTTTGGTCAGTGACCACTGGATCCCATTTCTGTTGTTTTGAGTTATTTTCATAATCCAATCTATGGCCAGTAGAAAGAGAAATGGGGACAGAAGGCATCCTTGCCTTACTCCTGTTCTTATTTCAAATGCTTCTGTAAGCTGTCCTTCATGCACCACTCTACATTTTGTTCCTTCATACATTGTTTTTATCAGGTTAATAAACTTTATGGGGATTCCGTAATGACTCAGCAACTTCCAAAGCATTCTTCTGTCTAAACTATCAAATGCCTTTTCGTAATCTATGAATCCAATATAAAGTGGGGATTTTAGTTCTAAACTTTGTTCAACTATTATACGTAGAGTGGTTATTTGATCAGCACATGATATGTTCTTCCTAAAACCTGCTTGGTCATCTCTCAAGTGTTTCTCTATAGCCTCCTTTAGTCTCTCCAGAATGATTCTGCCTAATATTTTTCCTGGCACTGATAGCAGCATAATTCCCCTACAATTTGTGCACTCCTGTAAACTTCCTTTCTTAACACACAGGGTACCAGAAGTATAAATCCAACACTCAGGGGCCATCAGAAGTATAAAACCAACACTCAGGGGCCACCAGAAGTATAAATCCAACACTCATGGGCCACTAGAGGTATAAATCCAACACACAGGGCACCAGAAGTATAAATCCCACACTCAGGGGGCACCAGAAGTATAAATCCCACACTCAGGGGCCACCAGAAGTATAAATCCAACGCTAAGGGGCCACCAGAAGTATAAATCCAACACTCAGGGACCACCAGAAGTATAAATCCAACACTCCAGGGCCACCAGAAGTATAAATCCAACACTCAGGGGCCACCAGAAGTATAAATGCAACACTCAGGGGCCACCAGAAGTAGTAATTACAAAAATACACAGAGGGGGAGGTAATGTTTGACCATGATGAAATGTCAAATTTGGTAGAATTTGTATTTTAATGTGGTCATTTTTACTGTGGTATCGTAATCTAGGGTTTCAATCTGTTTCTCATGTTTTAACTTTGCTGTATAAAAATATGAAGCAAAAATTGAGACTTTTTAATTGAATAAATTTTTATTAACTAAATCTTCATTGCTTTTTTTTTTCTTTTCTTACTGTTGTCATTGTAAGTTATGTGATATGTTTTGTTATATTCATCTACTAAATCATTAAAAATATGTTTTGTTATATTCATCTACTAAATCGTTAAAAATATGTTTTGTTATATTCATCTACTAAATCATTTAAAATATGTTAGCAGCCTAACTTGGATATATTCCCCTGGACATGCTGGAGTTTTCTTTTGGAATCTCCAGGGGAAGAGACAAAAAGGAAGACAGGTGGAAGCAGAGATGAAGATGATGGAATGATGTGGAATGTTCTTAAAAGATGGCAAGAAACAGAACTGCTTGGAAAATGTTTGTTGAAGATCTATGGTCCACAGGGAACTGAAAGTGTTTGTTGAAGACCTATGGTCCACAGGGAACTGAAAGTGTTTGTTGAAGACCTAGGGTCCACAGAGAGTTGAAAGTGTTTGTTGAAGACCTATGGTCCACAGGGAGTTGAGAGTGTTTGTTGAAGACCTATGGTCCACAGGGAACTGAAAGTGTTTGTTGAAGACCTATGGTCCACAGGGAACTGAAAGTGTTTGTTGAAGACCTATGGTCCACAGGGAGTTGAAAGTGTTTGTTGAAGACCTATGGTCCACAGGGAGCTGATAGTGTTTGTTGAAGACCTATGGTCCACAGGGAGCTGAAAGTGTTTGTTGAAGACCTATGGTCCACAGGGAGCTGAAAGTGTTTGTTGAAGACCTATGGTCCACAGGGAGCTGAAAGTGTTTGTTGAAGACCTATGGTCCACAGGGAGCTAAAAGTGAAGACCTATGGTCCACAGGGAGCTGAAAGTGTTTGTTAAAGACCTATGGCTCCACAGGGAGCTGAAAGTGAAGACCTATACTCCACAGGGAGCTGAAATGTGAAGAAGACATGGGAGTTTGTGAATCTGAGATGTCTGGCAAGTCTGCCATTGCCAAGCAAGCTAATAATGGACACGTATGACACTTCAAGGAGTTTAAAAATCTCTCATAGGATGACGTTTGTGAAAGATGTCTGGTCCACATTGCACAAAATGTTTGTTGAAGACGTATGACCACAGGGAGTTTAAAACAAAATGTTTGTTGAAGATATATGGTCCACAGGGAGCAGAAAATGTTTGTTGAAGATATATGGTCCACAGGGAGCAGAAAATGTTTATTGAAGACCTATGGCTCTACGGGGAGCTGAAAGTGTTTGTTGTAGACCTATGGCTCCACAGGGAGTTGAAAGTGTTTGTTGAAGACCTATGGCTCTGCAGGGAGTTGGAAGTGTTTGTTGATGACTATACTCCACAGGAGCTGAAAGTGTTTGTTGAAGACCTATGGTCCACATGGAATTGAAAGGGTTTGTTAAAGACCTATGGTCCACAGAGAGCTGAAAATGTTTGTTGAAGACCTATGGCTCTACAGGGAGCTGAAAGTGTTTGTTGTAGACCTATGGCTCTATGGGGAGCTGAAAGTGTTTGTTAAAGACCTATGGCTTTACGGGAGGCTGAAAGTGAAGACCTATGGCTCCACAGAGTGCTAAAAGTGGAGACTTATAGCTCCACAGGGAGCTGAAAGTGAAGACCTATGGCTCTACAAGGAGCTGAACGTGAAGATCTATGGCTCCACAGGGAGCTGAAAGTGAAGACATCTGGCTCCACAGGGAGCTAAAAGTGAAGACCTATGGCTCCACATGGAGCTAAAAGTGAAGACCTATGGCTCCACAGAGAGCTAAAAGTGAAGACCTATGGCTCCACGGGGAGCTGAAAGTGAAGACCTATGGCTCCACAGGGAGCTGAAAGTGAAGACCTATGGCTCCACAGGGAGCTGAAAGTGAAGACCTATGGCTCCACAGAGAGCTAAAAGTGAAGACCTATGGCTCCACAGGGAGCTAAAAGTTAAGACCTATGGCTCCACAGAGAGCTAAAAGTGAAGACCTATGGCTCCACAGGGAGCTGAAATGTAGAAGAAGACACGGGAATTTGTGAATCTGAGATGTCTGGCAAGGTCTGCCATTGCACAAGCAATCTTAATAATGGACACGTATGACACTTCAAGGAGTTTAAAACACCTCTCATAGATGACGACAGTAGTGACTTTCCAGTGATAGAACCGTGGAATGAGCTCCAGCAACACCATATTCCTTATATAAATAGTCTACGGCACATTTTTTTTCTTATATGAGAGTCTACATTTTTCCTTATATGAGAGTCTACATTTTTCTCTATATCAGAGTCATGGTGACCTCTCGGGGTGGGTGGTGGGGGTGTTGTGAAGGGGTGATCTCTCGTGGTGTGGTGCTCGGGGCGTCGGGGTGAGCTATCGCGGTGGGGGACCTGTTATGATCAAAGACCATATTTCTATGTGAAAACTTGAGTGCAAGACTGACAGGATCGCGTTAATGACTAACATCCGAACGATAGAATGTCATTTACCAGGGAAAGAAGTGAGTAGTATTTTTATAGGGTGTTTATAAAGTCTCACTACACTTGGTATCTAGTCAATTGAAAAAATGTTTATGACGTCATCACAATATGTGCTCAATGGTAAGTTCACTTGTTGCGACAGTTTTCTTAATGACTTGTCTGGACTTTTAAGGATTCTGTCTTGGTATCTAAACATATTTCATCATTCACAGCAGGCCTACCAGATCGTGGAGCATCTTCCACATTTCCAGTAGCAATAAACTTATTCAACAAATTTCATTGACAGTGGAGCACATATTGTGATGACGTCATAAACATTTTTTTTTCAAATTGACCTAGATAGTGTATTTTATATGTATTAGTCTTTGTTTTGACAGAGGGGACATAAGTAGCTGTCATGTGTAGTAGTAATTGTTATTGTTGTTGTAGGTTAGAAGTTGGAGTAGTAGTAGTTAGTTGAGTAGTAGTAGGTTAGAAGTTGGAGTAGTAGTAGGTTAGAAGTTGGAGTAGTAGTAGTTAGAAGTTGGAGTAGTAGTAGGTTAGAAGTTGGAGTAGTAGTAGGTTAGAAGTTGGAGTAGTAGTAGGTTAGAAGTTGGAGTAGTAGTAGGTTAGAAGTTGGAGTAGTAGTAGGTTAGAAGTTGGAGTAGTAGTAGGTTAGAAGTTGGAGTAGTAGTAGGTTAGAAGTTGGAGTAGTAGTAGGTTAGAAGTTGGAGTAGTAGTAGGTTAGAAGTTGGAGTAGTAGTAGTTAGAAGTTGGAGTAGTAGTAGTTAGAAGTTGGAGTAGTAGGTTAGAATTGGAGTAGTAGTAGGTTAGAAGTTGGAGTAGTAGTAGGTTAGAAGTTGGAGTAGTAGTAGGTTAGAAGTTGGAGTAGTAGTAGGTTAGAAGTTGGAGTAGTAGTAGGTTAGAAGTTGGAGTAGTAGTAGGTTAGAAGTTGGAGTAGTAGTAGGTTAGAAGTTGGAGTAGTAGTAGGTTAGAAGTTGGAGTAGTAGTAGGTTAGAAGTTGAAGTAGTAGTAGGTTAGAAGTTGGAGTAGTAGTAGGTTAGAAGTTGGAGTAGTAGTAGGTTAGAAGTTGGAGTAGTAGTAGGTTAGAAGTTGGAGTAGTAGTAGGTTAGAAGTTGGAGTAGTAGTAGGTTAGAAGTTGGAGTAGTAGTAGGTTAGAAGTTGGAGTAGTAGTAGGTTAGAAGTTGGCGTGTATTAGAAATGAGAGGTTTGGATGAAGAATTCCCACAGAAGTGAAAGAAAACTAGACAGGACGGAACAGAATAGTCTACAGCGTTAAAAAAAATATGTTTTTTTAATGAAGAATACCCACAAGATGCATGGGATCGTGTATACAAAGATGGATCGGCAGAGAATACAGTAACGAATGGGGGAGCAGGAGCATACACAGATTACCCAAATATCTTCATAATCATTGAGTGCTGTCTCCGCATCGTAGTTGACTACCATGGAGCGCCATTCTGCCCTGTCTCTTGCTTAATGGTGCAGGTTGTCATATGATGACCTGTTTATCTTTTAATGTTAGTCTTGATCTGCCTCTATTACCCTGTATTTTCCCTCCAAGATTATTTTTAGTAGGCTGTTATGTCCTTTAACATGCCCCAAAAATTTCATTTGTCTTGTTCTAATTGTGTTCAGTAGTTCTCTTTTCATTTTTAGTTGTTTTAAAACTTCATCATTCGTTTTCTTCTCTTACAACCCAATTCTATCAATTCTTCTATAAATCCACATTTCAAAGGCTTCAATTCTCTGTTCTGTTTTCTTGTCTAATATCCATATTTCTGCACCATATAGGAATATTGTGAAGATATACCATTTTGCTATTCTTAGTTTTAGCCCTGATGTTATTTGTTTTCATGTAAGTATATTTTTCATGGCATTAAAATTACTTTTTGCCATTCCTATTCTTTTGTTTATTTCAGTTGTACATTTTCCATCACTGGTTATAGTATGTCCAAGGTAGTTGTAGTTCTGAACTGTCTCCAGGTCTATTCCTTCAACTCTGATATTTTCAGTGGGTTTCAGTGTGATATGATTTATTCTTCTTTATGTCGTGTGTTCGCGGTTCGTCAGGCAAACATATATTTCAAATGGCGCCGGCCGGAATGTCCGTCTCAAATGTAAAAAGTCTGTGACGGTGGATGAGGCGGAAGAATCAGAAATGATCAACGGCCCAGAAAGCGAATACAGCAAAGTGTGTGGTACACAAGAGACATATACAGGACACGAAAGACGAATATGACAGACTACCGTGAAAGAGATCGGAGCCTCATCACGTAACATTCCAAAGAAAGCTATGGAGAGGAATTCGTACTGTTGTCATAGGAACGTGCTAAAAATAACTACATGGAATGTTAGGACTTTATACCAAGAAGGAAAATTAGAAAATCGTATTGTAGGAGCAGGACGATTACATATATATTTTAGGCATATCATAAACAAGATGGAAAGAAAGTGGATACATACAATACTTCAGGCGAACGAAAGACTGAATGAAGAACTTAGAACAATGTCTAGGAACAATTCCCGCCATCGAATATGTAAAGAAACAACAGATAAAATTGTTTGGCTACATGAGACAGAAACAAATGCAACTCAGCGTGCCTGCTGTACTTATTTTTAAAAAACGCTACGAGAATACTGGCGCGAGGGCCGACCATGAAAAAGATGGATTGATGGAATATTAGAAACACTAGGAAACAACAGCAAGAGAGGTCATCAGAAGAACAAAAGAAGGATTGATGGAATATTAGAAACACTGGGAAACAACAGCAGGAGAGGCAAACAGAAGAACAAAAGATGGATTGATGGAATATTAGAAACACTAGGAAACAACAGCTGGAGAGGTCATCAGAAGAGCAAAAGATGGATTGATGGAATATTAGAAACACTGGGAAACATAACATCAGGAGAGGTCATCAGAAGAGCAAAGGATGGATTTACGGAATATTAGAAACACTAGGAAACAACAGCTAGAGAGGTCATCAGAAGAACAAAAGATGGATTGATGGAATATTAGAAACACTAGGAAACAACAGCAAGAGAGGTCATCAGAAGAACAAAAGATGGATTGATGGAATATTAGAAACACAAGGAAACAACAGCTGGAGAGGTCATCAGAAGAACAAAAGAAGGATTGATGGAATATTAGAAACACTGGGAAACAACAGCAGGAGAGGCAAACAGAAGAACAAAAGATGGATTGATTGAATATTAGAAACACTAGGAAACAACAGCAGAAGAGGCAAACAGAAGAACAAAAGATGGATTGATGGAATATTAGAAACACTAGGAAACAACAGCAGGAGAGGTCATCAGAAGAGCAAAAGATGGATTGATGGAATATTAGAAACACTGGGAAACATAACATCAGGAGAGGTCATCAGAAGAGCAAAGGATGGATTTACGGAATATTAGAAACACTAGGAAACAATAGCTGGAGAGGTCATCAGAAGAACAAAAAAATGGATTGATGGAATATTAGAAACAATAGGAAATATAACAGCAGGAGAGGTCATCGGAAGAGCAAAAGATGGATTGATGGAATATTAGAAACACTGGGAAACATAACAGCAGGAGAGGTCATCAGAAGAGCAAAGGATGGATTTACGGAATATTAGAAACACTAGGAGACAACAGCTGGAGAGGTCATCAGAAGAGCAAAAAAAAGGATTGATGGAATATTAGAAACACTAGGAGACAACACCTGGAGAGGTCATCAGAAGAACAAAAGATGGATTGATGGAATATTAGAAACACTAGGAAACAACAGCTGGAGAGGTCATCAGAAGAGCAAAATACCGCAAACTCTTCCCTTTTACCCTAAGCTAAAAGACAAATGGGGAAGAACAAAATACTATTTTTTTTAATGTCAGCATGTAGCAGAGATCGTTGCAGGTGCTGTTTCTATGTGCTATATAAAAAAAATGTTATAATGCTGGACTCTGTCCCTTTTTTTTTTTATTTCTTAGAATATAGACTACACTGTCTTCATCACATGACGTCTTGAGAGCATTCCAGAACTTGTGTAGATCTCATCATCATCAAGTACCGGCCTACTGGCGTAGGTGATCATGTCTCTCCACAACCTTCGATCTCGGCAGCTATTTATCATTTCTGTTGTTGACCTTCTGCCACGCCATTCTCTTAAATGTCTGTTATTTTTTCTCTTTGCTTTCCTCTATCTCTTCGTCCCTCAATTTTTTGAATTGGTATTCTCAACATTCTTCTGTAAAACCACATTTCTATAGACTCCAGTGATTTTCTTGTCTGTTGTCCTATTGTCCATGATTCACATCCATATGTTAAGACTGGCTCTACGTAACATTTAAGAACTCTTTTTCTTGTTTCTATTGTCAAAACGGATTGAATAGTATTTTCCTCATTTTTTGGAAAGCTGCTTTTGCCTGAGCCATTCTGCATCTCACCTCTTTTGTACATCTTCCGTCTGAGGTTAACAAAGTTCCCAAATATTTAAATTCATTTACCTGTTTTAATATTGTTCCAGAGTCATGATTATACAAAGAAGTTACGACGGTGGTTTTCTGTTGCCTTCCGTCGGTTTGTTTACGGTTGGCTCCGCTAGCCTTTGACTAAAAAGTCTCACCCACAAGCCAGCGGGGTTGTTTTGCTTCATGGTACCCTCCCTTAGCCTTTTACTCTCCCGAGCTTACCTGCAAGGCAGCAGGGCAGCCACAGGTTGTAATGTTTACTGCATACAGTAGCAGGTAAAAATTACCCGACCTGACCAGATCTAATATTCTGTATTCTGAACAATAATTCATTACAAGGAAAGGCATACTATGTTTGCTTCGAGAGCACCTGCAGTAGCATTGTTAGAATTTGCAAAAAACAAAAAACAAAAAAAAAAAAACATATTTTGAAACCTCAACAACGACAAGGTGCTTTGTTATGAATTGAGCACGTGAAAATTGTGACATTTCTGTGGCTGAAGTTTCTGAACATCATATCTGGCAACCTGAAGAGCTACGTCATTTCCGGTAGCCATTTAGCGGCGCAGAAATATCTCACGTCGTTTTGTTTCTTCAGGCTCACAAAATCCATAGGTAATCGGTCTTCTTCCTCAGCGTGAAGCCAAGACAGGTGCTCTAAGATTTTTACATAAATACAAATCTAGTCTGATATCTTCTTTATCATATTTTACTCGAGTCTTTACGCTTCATTCAGAATTCTTAAAATCTTCAATCGTGATTCAGTGTGGAGCTACGCTCCGCTACTCAACTGGTCGGCCAGCGAGACTTCAACTTCAACTCACTCTATAGAAAATTATTCAAAGTCTGAAAGTGTAATAATTTTACTGGTCTTTATCTACGCCTTAATGTGAATAAGTATAATAAAGAAATGATAGATTTATGATGTATGTGAGAACTTACAAAGGCTTGAAAATCACAAAAGTGTCGAGAGAAAGGAAAAAATATAGAAAAAAAAACTTAAACTATAACAACGGTATGGATGATTATTATTGATGATAAAGCTTCACGTAACAAGTGGACAACACAAACCAGAACGACGTTTCGGCTCAATGGGCCTTCAGCAGGAACAATCATGCATGATACAACACATACAGATATTATAATATATTTTTTAAAAATATTTTGTATATTTTTTACTTTAAAAAGTTTTGTTTTATCTCCCTGTGAAGTAAATGTCTTCAACAAACACTTTCCAAGCCGTTCTGTTTCTTGCTTGCCATTCTTTTAAGATCATTCCATGTCTTCCCCATCATCTTCATCTCTGCTTCTATCTGTCGCATCCAAGAATATTTTGGTTTTCCTCTTTGTCCCTTGTCTGGGGATTCCAAAAAAGGGCCTGTCATGTAATACTCTCAGTTGATTTCCACAGTGTGTGTCTGATCCAGCACCATCGTAAATATGGTGTTAGTGTCCATATTTTTTAAATAAACCTTTGGCACATTAGTTTTTGGGTAATGTGGTAAGTATTATGCCAGTTCAGTCTTTACTTTCTAGGAATGTCAAGTACTCATCTGAGGCTATGTAAACCTTGAAGTTGTTGATCGGAATTGAACCCAACATCTTGTCTTTACTAGTCCAGTTTGCTAACCACTGAACTATCACAGCTTCATATATGTTGAATAGATATGATGGTCCTCTGTCTAGCTTGACCTATACTGATATATCACTTTCAATGTACACAACTACTGTCCATTATCACGTAAAGCTGTCACCATACCACTTTTTTCTTTTTTTTTTTTTATTGCTAATATCATCAGCTTTACAGCAGCTTCGCATCTTGATGCCTTTACTTCTTTACACAACTACTTGTTGGTCTTTATAAAACATTAGATTTCCGTTCAATATGGCAGATAGGCAGCAGGAATCATTGAGACTCAGTCTGAGAGGTGTTCCTTGTTGCTGTTTTCTCATTTTCAATTTCGACTTGCTGCTGGAGCTACTGAGTTTAGTGCTCTGTGCACACCGTGAGCTGTGTTTTTAATCCAGATGTGTGTTTTTATATTCCGATTATTTAAGGTGAATGATGATATCATAGGACAATGGACAGTTCAGTTGCATTCACTTTCGGTGCTACATGACCTTATGTCTTTTGGCATGTGCTGTGGCTGCTATGAGGGGGACTGCAACTGCCTTTCTTTGTTTGGATCGTTCAATGAGCTGAGTTTTAATTAGGATGATTCCACAGGCACGGGCGGTTGAGTAATTATGGATTTCAATTTGTTTGCTGTGATACTGGGGCCTTCAAATAACCATATAAAGCATTTTTAACATATGCACTAGATGAGGTGAAAACCCCCATATCTATAATTATTTTCCATAAAATCTGATGCTGTATGCAGTCAAATACTCTTGAGCTATCAATAAAGCAGATAAACAGATTTGTGTTGCGTTTGCCAATTATACTTATCATCATCAAGTACCGGGCCTAGTGGCGTAGGTGATCATGTCTCTCCACAACATTTAATCTCAGCAGCTATTTATCATTTCTGTTGTTGACCTTCTGCCAAGCCATTCTCTTAAGCTGTCTGTTATTTTTTTTTTCTTTGCTTCCCTCTATCTCTTCGTCCTCAATTTTTCCAGTTGTTACAATATATTCAAGTTGTTCTCTTCTCATTACATGGCCAAAAAATGATTGCGATTAATGATTATACAAAGAAATTACGACGGTGGTTTTCTGTTGCCTTCCGTCGATTTGTTTACGGTTGACTCAGCTAGCCTTTGACTAAAAAGTCTCACCCACAAGGCAGTGGGGTTGTTTTACGTCGGGGTACCCTCCCTTAGCCTTTTACTCTCCTGAGCTTACCAGCAGGGCAGCCACAGGTTGTGCTGTTTACTGCATACAGTAGCAGGTAAAATTACCCGACCTGACAGAATATACTTATCATATTAAAGATAAAGTCTCTCTTACTTTAAGGTTCTTTGGTTATGGACGGCCTTGGTATCGCTGCAAACAAATTAAAATCCATAATTGCTCAACCGCCCGTGCCAGTGGAATCATCCGAATTACTATCTCATCTCCCAAACAAAGAAAGGTAGCTGTAGTCCCCATCATAGCAGTCTCAGCACACGCCAAAAGACATAAGGTGAAACTGCACAGAAAGTGAACACAGCCAACTGTTCCCTGTCGTACGATACCATCATTCAAGGTTCACTTAGCTGTAAGTGTTTAATAGAGATTTCTTTTTTACTGGAAAAGGAAGACTTATCGTTAATAGTGCTGACCATTCTACTCAGAAAAGTGTCAACCGTCAAGTAAAATATTGGGACTGTCACCATATTCTTTGTATGTCATTCTCAGGACATGATTAGGTTATTGTCACTGGCACCATATTCCCTATATGTTGTTTTCAGGGATGACTGGGTTATTGGCACTATCCCCATACTCTCTTAATAGTATATGTTGTGTTTAGAACATGACTAGGTTATTGGCTCTATCTTCATATTCTCTCTATATATTATATATAGAAGTTACATAAGATGTATACATATTCTCTATATGTCATGTTCAGAGCATGACTGAATTATTGGCACTGTCACCATGTTCCTTATATGTCGTGTTTAGAACATGACTGCGTTATTGGCACAGTTGCCATATTCCCTATATGTAATGTTCAGAACAGGACTGGGTATTGGCAGTCACAATATTCCCTATATGCCATGTTCGGAACATGACTGGAGTATTGGCACTGTCGCCATATTCCTTATATGCAATGTTCAGAACATTACTGGTTATTGGCACTGTCATCATATTCCTTAAATGCCATGTTTAAAACATGACTGGGTTATCGGTACTGTCACCATATACCTCATATGTCATGTTTAAAACATAACTGGGTTATTGGTACTGTCACCATATACCTCATATGTCATGTTTAAAACATAACTGGGTTATTGGTACTGTCACCATATACCTCATATGTCATGTTTAAAACATAACTGGGTTATTGGTACTGTCACCATATACCTCATATGTCATGTTTAAAACATAACTGGGTTATTGGTACTGTCACCATATACCTCATATGTCATGTTTAAAACATAACTGGGTTATTGGTACTGTCACCATATACCTCATATGTCATGTTTAAAACATAACTGGGTTATTGGTACTGTCACCATATACCTCATATGTCATGTTTAAAACATAACTGGGTTATTGGTACTGTCACCATATACCTCATATGTAATGTTCAGAACATGACTGGGTTATTTGGCACTGTCACCATATTTTCTATATGCCAGGTTCAAAACATAAATGCTGTTTCTTTCTTTCTTGTGTAAGTAAATTAATTGCTGTGTTAAGGTCATAAATAGTCTAGAAAAATATAAATTTGTGATGAAGCTTAAAAGTGAGTGAATTATTTTATTTCTGTAAAATGACAAAGCATGCATTTAAGATGAATAATGGTGTCCTAACATCAGATGGAAGATGCACCACAGAAATAAAAAGCAGAATAGCTCAGGCCAAAATAGCATTCCAGAAAATGAAAATATCTTATGCAACAAATCTATGTCAATAGAAATGAGAAAGAGAGTTCATCTGCGCTATATAGAACCAATTCTGACCTATGGAAGCGAATCATGGATAATAGACAAACAAATGAAAAGACGATTAGAGGCCACAGAGATGGGATTTCTCAGAATAATGTTGAGAGTTCCTTGGACAGCTAAAAAGACCAATGAGGAAGTTCTCAAAGAGGCCAACACTAAAAGGGAGCTCTTAAAAACATCAGAAAGAAGCAATCAACATTTTTTGGGCACATCATGAGAAGAGCAAAGTTGGAATACTTGGTTACAACTGGCAAAATAAAAGGAAAGAGAGATCACGGACGACAAAGAGAGAAAATACTGGATAGCTTGGTGTCATGGCATGGAAAACAGTCAACAACAGAACTCATACGATGCACTGTGGATAGAAGATTGTGGAAGGACATGAACGCCAACCGGTACGGCACATGATGATGATGATGAATGGTGTCCTACAATTATAATTGATTTCTATTCAAAGTTCCTATACAAACTGCTAATTAAATGCTGGAGAAACGGAGAAATACCTCATGATATGAGAAATGCCAAGATTTTAACGCTGTACAAGAATAAAGGAGACAGGGGCGACTGCAATAATTACAGGGGCATTTCTCTCCTTAGCACAACAGGCAAAGCTTTTGCTAGAGTCGTACTTAATCGCCTGCATAGACTTGCAGAATGGGTGCTTCCCGAGTCCCAATGCGGTTTCAGACCCGGAGATCAACCATAGATATGATCTTCACTCTTAGACAACTGCAGGAAAAATGTCGGGAACAAAATATGCCTCTCTATATTGCCTTTGTGGATCTCACAAAGGCATTCGACACAGTAAACAGAGATGGTCTCTACAAGGTGTTAGAAGGCATAGGCTGCCCTCCTAAATTACTTAGGCTGATAATTTCCTTCCATGAAGACATGAATGGCAAAGTCCATTTTGATGGGAGTCCATCAGAGAATTTCAAAGTCAACAAAGGAGTGAAACAGGGATGTGTCCTCGCCCCCACCCTTTTTGGTATATTTTTGCTGCCCTCCTAAATTACACCTTCGAAAACAGCTCAGGAGATATTTACATTTGCACTAGACCAGATGGCTCACTGTTCAACCTAGCACGACTAAGAGCAAAAACCAAAACAAATGTTTGCCCTACTTAAAGAATTTTTATTTGCTGACGATGCAGCCCTAGTCGCTCATAGTGAGGCCACCCTACAGTCGCTGATCAACAACCTGGATAAAGCATGCGACCTTTTTTCACTGTCAATAATGTTCAGAAGACAGTAATACTAAATCAAGGTGACTTCAAACCTCTATCTATTACTCTAAAAGACTGCCCACTAGAATCAGTACAGAAATTTACATATCTTGGATCCACAGTTACGCAAACCATCTCTCTTGATGAAGAAATAAACTGTCGAATTGGTAAGGCAGCTACGACCTTCGGCAAACTCACAAAAAGGGCATGGAACAACACGAAACTAACTCGAAAGACTAAACTCCTAATATATCAAACATGTGTGCTTAGCACACTACTATATGGATCCGAAACCTGGACAACATACTCAAACCAGGAAAAAACTAAATGTCTTCCACATGCGATGTCTCCGCAAAATAATGCAAATCAAATGGCAAGACAAAATAACCAACTTAACTGTCCTGCAACGTGCTAAGACCCTAACAATCATGTCGATGCTCAGAAGTCGAAGGCTAAGATGGCTGGGGCATGTCCAACGGATGGAAGAAAAACGCATTCCTAGGCAAATACTAATGGTGAGCTAAAACACGGAAAAAGACAAATCGTCAGACCTAAACTACGATATAGAGATATCTGCAAATCATCTCTGAAAGACTTCTCCATCTGTGAAAACGACTGGCAACATCTGGCAAGTGATCGCACATCATGGAGAGCATGTATAAGGAACGGTATAACAACATTTGAGACTGTGCTAAGACAGGACTTAGAAGAGAAGAGACTCATGAAAAAGGATGGTAAACCCTGTGGATCAGCGAGCCTGACCTGTTCATTATGTGACCGCGTGTGTTTGTCAAACATTGGTAGAATTAGCCACGAGAGAAGCTGTTCGGCAAAAACAATACCTCAAAAAATACGCAATAGCCTCCATTAGACCGCCTGACAAGACGAAAAGGGCCATATATATATATATATATATTCAAAGTTATTCCTATATTACTGTTATCATCTCTTCTAATGTTTTTGGGCTTTATAGATAGTAAGACCATTCTGTTGTCATCCATCAGCAGTAACGGTCAGACACTGGGCACTCTCTCCCATGGCTAATTCTGCTAATGCTTTGAGCTCCATGTCCAACAGCAGAATTATTGAAACAAAGTAAAGGTAGAGTATGAGACTTGAATCGGCATCTTAGCACGCCTGTTTTCACCCATATGTGCTCCGCCACCTATCCAGAAGAGATCGGAGACTCCTGGAAAGTTGCTTCAAGCATCGAAACTCACAATGCGAGGCGACATTCCTCACCTTCCCAGGGTACTACCCTGGTACCCATTTCTGCCAGCAGCTGGCTCAACCGCGGAGGTATTTTTTTCCAACCATGAGTACAATTCACACTGTTTCCAGTGGGAATTGAACACGGGTTGTCTGAACAATACATCAGTAGCCCAGTCGGGTGGTTTTTCCCAACTAGGTTTCCAACGTCCCAAAGTCAAGATCCTTTCATACATTAAGGAGTATGGAATATTACTTCATGGGAGATCACAAGAACTGAAACTGAAAATAAATAGAGATAAGACCAAAATCAAGAGAATTAATGCAGGTGGCAATAACCAAATAACAGTAGGAGAAATACCTTTACTAGACACAAAATCTTACATAAGTCTGGACAGTAATATAGACAAAGGAGGAGGAAACAGAGAATGATATTAAAATAAGGATAAAAACAGCAAGAGGAGCATTCGTTGCACTAGGAAACATGAAAAAAAAATACAAATTTTAAACTTCAATGTTAAATCAGTCCTAATATACGACTGTGAAACATGGAAAACAACAAAAAATGACAATCACGAAGATGCAGACCATCATTAGTGGATGCTTGCGCAGAATAAAAGGATGGAAATGACAGGAGAAAATCACTAGCTTAGAACTACAGGAAAGCACCAGTCAAATATCAGTGGACAATTTGATAGAATGAAATGGTGATGCTGGATAAGACACACACTGTGGAAGTCAACTGAGAGTAGAACACGATAGGCCCTTTTTGGAATCCCCAGGGAAGTGACAGAGAGGAAAACCAAAATATTCTTGGCGAAGACAGGTGGAAGCAGAAATGTAGATAATGGGGAAGACATTGAATGATCTTTAAGGAATGGCAAGAAACAGAATGGTTTGGAAAGTGTTCATTGAAAACCGATGCTCTACAGGGAGGAAGAAGAAGAATGGCACATTTTTTAATGGGTGATCGGTGATGTGGCCAGTGTCTGTGCCAGTGCCCCAACTTTCCAAGAGACTGCGTGAACCCTGAAGGCAATGTTGTTGTGAAAAAAAGTTATTTCTTTGGGAATTAAAACCAAACACTTTTGATCAATAATGAGTGCACTAACTACTCAGTCATCATTGCTTCCTGCAACACAACTAACAGGACATACTAATATCCTAAGGTCTCTTTTTTTTTTCTGTACTTTAACTGCATCTTTGTTTATTTTCAAATTTTGTTACTCCGATTTTTAGATTTTGTTGTTCATGCATTGTGATCCTCTGCCAAATTATCCCATAATTTTTTAATTTTTTTTCGATGTTCACCAGCATTTCGCCTAAGTCCCCAGTGACTAGGAACTAGATTTTGCATGTTCCGCTTTTTCCATTTTTTTCCTGGCAGCCATGTGCACAGGGGTCCCTCACAGCACAGGCAGATAACTCCGTCTTTGCAGGTACTCATATTTTTCCGTATATGAGTAATGACATTTCAAGCTGGGCCTTGCTGTCGAGACCAGGAGTAGTTGCCGCAGAGAGAAATCATAAATAAAAATACCAACCGGTGCAGCTGGGATTTGAACCCACAACCTCTCTGCCTCGAGGCTGGCATCTTGCCTCTAGACCAACCAGTCCCCCAGTCATATTTTTATCTCAGTTTCTGTTACTTAACTTCATTGTCACAGTATTTCATATAATGAACTCTCATCTTACTCTCCCACAGAAGGAACATGGAGACAAACAGTCTAATACCAATTTGGAATATAAAACAGGAACCAGATTACAAAGTGAGTTGAGTGGTTAGTTTTAAAGGTTATTAATAGCAGGATGTACTTTACACATCTGGTCATTTATGCACGGTTTTGTTAATTCAGTGGGTGCCAGCTCTGTAACAGTGGAGGTGAAAATGTGTAACAATGAGGTGAGTGAGTGATGAGGAGCACGTGGGCACTTCACGGGAAGAAAGTGGGGAAGTGAGCTCAGACAGAATAATGGAATTTCTGTGACTGTTAAGAGGGTTCAGTTAGAAATGGGCAGAGGATGTAAGGGGATTTGTGATTGGTCGGAGGCGAAAGATATAGTCAAAGTACAAGGTTAGGAATAAAGAATTTCTTTTCACTCAGGTGGACGGCTGGGGAGGTGACTGCGGGAGAAACCTCAATTTTAGATTAGACGGTAGGCCATGGCTCATGGAGGCCAAGAGGGACTAAGAGTTAGTCCAAAGAGTGTCTAAACATTTGACTAGAAAAGAAATTAGTCTCGTGGTTAAGTCGAGACGACATTGTGTTCAGTTAGGGATTAGATAGGTTCCAGATAAAGTGGAATTTCAGTGTGGACAAATAGAGTGGGTGGAGGCATGGTTGTAGCGACAGTGCCTACAGGACATTTCATGTGTGTGAGCAGCCGAGCGCAGTGTAAGTCGCCGGTTGGTTACTTTTACATTGTGTTATTTGACAAGTTACCTGTTAATAAACTCAAGTTCATATTTTGGGTGGACATTGTGAACAGTGAATTATTGTCAGTGTGTTGTTATAGATGGTGTGGTGAAGTACGAAAGTCAGGGTCGCGGAGAAGACTTTGTTCTCAGATTTCTGCGGGCTGTCATATCAGAAAGTCATGTGAAGTACACCACATAAAAAGATCACAAAGGGAAGCTGAGTCAGTTTTCCTGGCCATTCAAAAGCTGCTGTCTCAGTCAAGTAGGAGGCAGTAGTCAATAAGCAAATCACGGGTCCAGACCAGCAAGATTTGTCAGGGCCAACAATTAGTACAGCGAGCGCCAGATTCAACGAGGCAGCGAAACGGGTCAAGCAGAACACAGTCGCAGAATCTGCAAAAGAGTCGCACAACATTGTACCTATAAAGGCAGTGGCGTTACAGCCCTTTCACTGGTGTGACACATTAACATTAAAAATATGCGAGAACTGTACATCTCCACATCAAATGTTAACCACCCTGGAGAACCATTTTACTCCATCTCTTGCTTTGATTGTACAATTTGTTGTATATTCATCTGTCCACCTTTGTATATTGCCTCTGCCACATCTACCTTGTACCTTTCTTTTAAATATATGATTTTAGTATGGTTTTATTGTGTCTCTTTGCACATCTAACAATTTTAGTTAAATTGTGTTAATTTGTTCTTTTTTTCATTTTCAGCTGAAGCAGAACTGTTGTTTTCTTTACCTTCTACCCAAATCTCTCAATTTTTTTTTTTATAGATCCACATTTCAAAATCTTAAAAGTTTTGTTGACACTAGATTACGACACCTCAACTGAGTCACATTTTTATGACACATTTGTCAAAATGATAAACACCTATTGTTATATTTGGAGTTTGGAATATAGTATTTTCTTTGAACCTTTACCACAAAGCTTTGTATTTACCCAAGAAGAGACATGGGAATTGGATGCGGTAATCATTTCCTGGCATAGATTCGATTATTGGCCTGAAAATTAGACCACATAGTGGTGTGGCTACCAGAGGTGCTACATTGTCTATTAACATATCGGCTGTCAGTCCGTCCATAATTCCAGCCATATGTTCGGCTTCTTATCATCGTTCGCTGCCTATCCCATGTTACAAAGGTTTATTTGATGTCTCGCCAACAGCTGAAAAGATTTCCCTCGTTATAGAAAAAAACAATTTCTTGAAAATTAGACAAGTTTATTTAAAAAAAAAAAAGCCCGGTTTTTACGAGGCGCATTTGGTGTAAAAAAAAAAATAATAATAAAATTCAATGTCAAAGAAAACAACTCAAAGGTCACCAGAAGTAATAATTAAGAAGGTATAGGGAGGGGGGAAATGTTTGCCAGCTGCAAACTGTTGAATTCCAAGAATTTGTATTTTGAGTTTGTAATTTTTACGAAGGTGTTATAATCTTGGGTTAAAATACTGTTATAGCTTGTGTTTGTTTTCAGTGGGATATTTCTTCTCACATTAACCAAACGACAGTTCTCATAATGTACTCACAGGCATGATAGTCAGAATGATCATGGGACAAAATTAACTTGTTTCATTTATATGTTATATATCCTGGCCTATCATCAATAGCCAGCAAAATTGGGCTTGAGGTCAATCATGAAAAGACTAAAGTCATGAAAAGTTTAATTCCAACAAGTGACAAAATATACATGGAAAACAAACCAGTAGAAGAGATCGATCACTTTATCTATCTTGGAAGTCACATTGATCGAGAAGGGGATACGAGCAAAGAAATTAGAATCAGACTGGCTAAAGCAGCAATGTCTTTCAGAAGCCTTGAAAAGTTGTGGAAATCAAAACTCATCAGCACAAACACAAAACTTAGACTATTCAAATCAAATGTACTATCAACCCTTACGTATGCGTGTGAAAGCTGGAAAACAACAAGAGATATAGAAACAAAGTTGAACGCATTCGAAAATAAATGTCTAAGGAAAATACTTGGTATAGAATGGAACGAATTCAAAACAAACGAGGAAATTAGAGAAATCGCCAATCAACCACTAATATCTTCAGTAATAAAGAAAAGACGATGGTCATACGTTGGACATGTGATGAGAAGAGATAATAATCGAATAGCAAAGCAAGCCCTCATATGGGAAACAACAGGTAAAAGAAAAGAGGAAGACCCAGGGAGACACTGAGAAGAACATTGATGAGAGAGGCAAGAGCAGCAGGAATCGGCTCCCTCAATGAGATAGAACTGCTTGCACAGAACAGAGACAGATGGCGAGATTTGATAAAATATCTTTAAAAGAAAACTGCTAGAACAAAAATTCATATAGGAGAAGGTGTATCTTGGTCTACGCCCTGTGGGCCGGTTACGGCTCGAAAGGTCAATAGATATATATATATATATATATATATATATATATATATATATATATATATATATATATATATATATATATATATATATATCAGTATAGCTTCTTTTTTTTTTAAACTATTTTTCACTCTGGCATTCGTGTGCTCAAGTGTCCCTCACCATACAGGCACATATTCTCTGAATTCAGATTCAGAGGTGCTCTTTTTATCAAGAGTCAACATATTTTAGGGTAGATTTCTTTCCTATTAATTTTGACAAGTTTTAAAAGTAAAAATGTCAAGGTGTGTACATATTAGGTGCAATTAGATTTATTGTATTCTTTTTTTGGTTTCATTATTCCATTACTTCCTGTACCAATATGCAACTTGACAGTTTTATTTGTTATTTATTAATTTTTTTTTTTTCAGGTTTCCAGAAATCTAGAAACTGAGAGTCTTTTAGCATGTGGTAATATAAAACAGGAACCTGATTATGAAGTGAGTTGAATCTGATGGTATTAAAAGTCAAGGGCATATATTGAAGTGTGAAAGGATTTCACATACAAGGTGTCACCAGGTGCCTCTGTGTTCTTTTTAGTGTTTCTCTAGATCGGTCTCTTTTTCTTTAACCCTCTGGTTCTCATTTCAAGTCCTGCTTTGAGATTCTTTTGTTGTCTCATCTCGTCACATAGCTAACATATGACCACCTTCTTACAGCACTAAGTGCGTATTAGAAATAATAAATACACAGAAGTTTGCATGTGATATTAGCACACATTTGCAGATCAAATAGTTCTGTCAAAACCTGAATGATAAATCTGGAGTTGAAAAATTTACTCTTGTGATGGATCCTCTAAAGCTGAACAAAAACAATAGTCTGTTGCAGGAGCTACTGAATTAGGTGCTCTGTGCACACCGTGAGCTGTGTGTTTCATCCGTTTTGATCATGTTTCGATATTCCAATTGTTTATGATGAATGATGATATCGTATGGCAGGGAACAGTTGGCTGTGTTCACTTTCTGTGGGGTTTCGCCTTATGTCTTTTAGCATGTGCTGAGACAGCTATGATGGGGACTACAGCTACCTTTCTTTGTTTGGGAGATGAGTTAGCAATTCGGATGATTCTCCTGGCACGGACAGTTGAGCAATTGTGGATTTTAATTCACTTGCAGTGATACTGGGGCCTTCCATAACTAAGGACCAAATAATACAGTAAAATCCACTTATAATGAGACTGGTTATGACGAAAATCCTAATATAACATCAATTTTTAAAATTCCTGAATTTTTTTCTTCTTCATTCTATGTCTTAAAAAATCTTTTATAACACTATTATGCAGCCTGCAAATTGGTTGTAACACATTTTGTAAAATTTTCCCATTAAAAAAAAACTTAACTGTGTGTATTTTGCTTGTTGGTGTGTATTTTGCTTGTTGGTGTGTATTCATGTGGCCATGCAGGCTATGTATGACTCTTAGGCCTACTTATACACTGCAATGAGTGGGAGAGAGGTATGGTTTGGGAATACAAATATATACAGCAGAACGTGACTGCGGTTGGAGAAATGGCTGTTTTTTTTATTTGAATACTTCAGTGGCCAATAGGTTTTCTTCATAAAGGCTGAGCATTGGCGCACATAAAGGACTAGAGGTCGGTTTCGATCCTGACCAACGGCTTCCAAGTTCACCCAGCCTTAAATGGGTACCGATTTTTTCTGGGAAAGTTAAGCAGACGGGCATAATACCGACCACATTACCCCAAAAATCATGTGCCGAAGGCCTATAAAAATTATGGTCACTAACACCATATTTATTCCCTATACGCCACATGGCGTGACAGGGGCTCTTTACTTTTTTTTTACTTATTGACGCACATGAAATTCTCTAAACACTTGTTCAGATCTATTGGTAAGTTATTAAATTTATTGTTGCAATGGCTTTCATTACTGGGAAGAAAAGCAAGTACATATCACTTGAGACAAATGATAATAAATGAATATTATTATAGAGGGAAACTTCTGAGGCGAATCGTATTAATTCAGCGAATCATAGGAGGAGGAGTTATGTTTACAGCACTCAGAAAAAATGATAAATAAACAACAGAAAAAAAGCAAAACAATATGTGGTCCGAAGCAGGATCAAACACGTACTCCTTGGCACAGCATCTTGCCACATGAAGCCAAACGCTAGGGAACACTGCCAATTCGGCTAAAAAAATAGCTATCATTGGTGATGTCTTTCATGCAGGTGTTCTCATGACTATAGCATAAGGTTACGATCACAGCTTGGGAATAAATTGTGTATCTGTATTTTCCTATTAAAGCAAGTATCTCCCAGTAGGGCTGAATACTTCCGTTGCAGACAACAAACATTTATAGGAAGAAACTGCATGAATAGTAGTTTCCAGTGGTTTATAGACTGGAGACAAATAATAATAAATGAATATTATTATAAAGGGAAACTTCCGAGGCGATAATTCAGCGAATCATAGGAGGAGAGGGAGCCGCGATAGCTCAGTGGTTAGTGAACTGGACTACAAAGGACAAGGGGTAGGGTTCGATCCCAACCGACGGCTTCCGGGTTCACTCATCCTTTAATGGGTACCAGATTTTTCCGGAAAGTAAGGCGGCACGGGCTTAATACTGACCACATTACCCCGAAAATCATGTGCCGAAGGTCTGTGAAATTTATGGTCACTAACACCATATTCCCTATACGTCACTTGACGTGACGGGGGTACTTTACTTTTTTATAGGAGGAGAAGGTATGTTTACAGCACTCGGAAAAAATGACAAACAAACAACGGAAAAAAACAATATATGGTCCGAAGCAGGTTTGAACCCGTACTCCTTGGCACAGCGCCTTGCCATGAGAAGCCAATCGCTAGGGAACATGGCCAATTCAAATACCTAAAAATGTTTATTTAAAATGGTTATTCTGTAACTTGTTCTAAACATAGAAATAATTTTTTTCAGACTCAAAGAGAGAATGAAGAGTCATGTGAAGAAGAGGAAAGTGAGATGTCTGCTGTCAATATGAGGACAAGGACATGTTTCTCATCTCTTTCTTGTCCTGAGACTGACAGTTTTCTGTGTAAGTTTTTGCTTGTTATAATGAGTCAGTGGGTAACTCAATAAGTTATGAAGTAAGTGGGTAACTCAATGAGTTATTTTGATGACATTAAAATGGTTGTATTTCTTCTCACTTGTTCAGTTTATGTTGGTCATTGTATCCTAATAATTAGAGGCCACAGAGATGCACTTTCTCAGATGAACATTGACGAGCAAAAAAAACCAAGATCATTCTCAAGGAGGCCAACACTAAAAGAGAGCCCATTAAAACATCACAAAAAAACAATTGGCACTTTTCAGGCACATCATGAGGAGAGGAAAATTGGAATGCTTGGTTCTTCTTCTTCTTCTATCCTTCCTCTGTTGCCGTTGGCGTCGAGGGGAGAAACAATCTGCGATTCTTTGCTCTTCTGTTGGCATCTTCTGATGTTATTCCTCCTAGTGACTCTAGTATTCCATTTATCCATCTCTTTCTCGGTCTTCCTCTTAATCTGACGTTTTTGTAGCGTTTGTTTATGGCTCTTTGATTCATTGTTAGTTCTTTCTGTCTTGTTATGTGGCCGAACCAATTTATCTGTTGTTTCTTTATGTATTCGATGGCTGGTTCAATTTCGAGTTTCTTCCTCAGGTCAGTGTTTCTTACTCTGTCCCTTAAGCTGTTTCCTGTCATTCTTCTGACACATTTCATTTCGGTGGTCGTTATCTTTCTTATTGTTCTAGAGTCCAGCGTCCAATTCTGGCACTGATAGCACAGAGTGGTAGAAAAATTGATTTGTATATTGCCCTTTTGCTTCCGTAGTTATTGCTTTGTTTTTCAATAGTGTTGATACTTGGCCTATAACTTGGCATGCTTTGTTACACCTTATATCTATCCCTGTTTCTTGGTTATTGTCTTGTGTTAGCATGCTACCCAGATATTTAAAATTGTCAACTTGCTTCGAAGATATATTATCTATTATGATGTTTAGTTTTTCTTTCTTTCTCGCTATTGCCATTACTTCGGTTTTGCTTATGTTGATCTTCATGTTGTATTGTTTACACGTGTTGTTTAGCCTGTTCATATGTTCTTGTAGGTCCTCAGTTGTTTCATGTATCAGACTTGGTCGTCTTGGTTACAACTGGCAAAATACAGGTTGTTGTTGACGGATTGCCACGAGATGATGCGGGAAGGTTGCCCTTTGACTCATTTGATGTGGCGGGATGTAATGACTTTCTTGACATTCCCAGCTCTTACTGGAGAAGTTGGAGTTCATATATCCCAGGCTGTGATGGGAAACTACTAGTCCAGCCCAGAGGTACTGCAATACTGGGTCCTCTATATCAGTAACAGCCACCACTACAGGAACACGGCGATCCTAGCTTTTGTTAACCAGTCTGTTTTGATGCAGACTTTTACCAGGGGAGACCACGAGGAGGTAGAACTGCTAGGTCTTGATCAGCTGATGGTACGCCGACCCTGCTATTGCGACCACAGGTCGCAGGCACTTCTGCTCCTCCGGCAAAATACTGGGAAAGGAGAATGTGGATGATAAAAGAAAAAAGATACTAGATAGCTACTTATTGTCTATCTATTGACCTTTCGAGCCGTAACCGGCCCATAGGGCATAGACCAAGATACACCTTCTCCTATATGGATTTTTTGTTCCTACTTATTGTGGCAAGGTAAAAGTTGACACAAAAGTATTGAAACAATGTGCTGAGGACAAAGAGCTACAAAATGAGATGATTGCCTGTGAGAACTGGTATGACACATGATGATGATGGTCATGCTTGTGCCCCATTTTGTACTGTAATCCTTGAAGGCATTTATGTTTTTGAAAAAACACTGATTGTAACTCATTTCTATGTTTAGATTGTGAGAAATGCCATTTGAGATATGAAGGAGACTGTCCTGAGCATGGACCACTCATTTGTGCTAATAATGCAGAGGTAATGTACACTATTATAGCTACTGAAACTACAGTTATTCATTAAAATTGTCCTATGCAATTTTTAGTTATTGTTACACAGTTAATAGTCACTCACTCAACTCATACAAATGTTATATATGGTCATCATCAAGTACCGGGCCGCTGGCGTATGTGATCATGTCTCTCCACAACTTTTGATCTCGACAGTTATTTATCATTTCTGTTGATCTTCTGCCAAGCCATTCTCTTAAGCTGTCTGGTATTTTTTCTCTTTGCTTCCCTTTATCTCTTCGTCCCTCAATTTTTCCAGTTATTCTCTTCTCATTACATGGCCAAAAAACGATGATTGTTTCTTCTTAATATTGGAAATTAGCTTTCTTTTTGCTTTGACCTCTTTCAAAACATTTTCATTACTCTTCTTAGCTGTCCATGTTATTCTCAACATTCTTCTCTATATATGTTCACTGAGCTTAATTGGGTTAGGGGGCAAGCTCCAAATGATCTATCTGGTAAGATGCTTGCCTCTAGACTAAAAGGTCCTGGGTTTCTTCTTCTTTCTCATCAGTGTTCAGGTCTTGTAATCATGTGAACTTGATTCTTTGTCCTGTTTCATGATGGTAAGAACAAACATCATCATGGCATACTGTGAGCTGGCTGGTACTCGTATGTGTGTAGTAGTGAAGGTGAGGGTGTGGTGAGAGAAGTAAAGGAGGGGACAGTTTGGAGAAGGTGAAGAAACATAGTTTGGGGGACAATCACGAGAAATCCGGGTAGAACTGTGTTCAGAGAAAGAGCAGGAATCTCGTGATTGAAAATAGTGATAAACATGGGAAGTGAGTGGATGACGTAGTAGAAATCTATTGATGGGGAGACTAAGGAAGTGAGTTTTGATTGGTTAAAGGGAGGAATATAATCACCTACAAGGGGTTAGAAAGGAGCTCTCCACCAGAAAAAGTGACATGTGGCTGAGAAGTCAGTGATGGTCATGTAGGTAGGCGTTAGCCTATAGTGACAGTGAGCTCAAGTTCAGCATAGATATTGATCGATAGTTAGAAGCTATGTAGAAGAGAATCTCTTGTACTTAAGAAGTAGTGAAGCCATAATAGAGATAATTAGTTAGGAGGCTAGAAGCCCAGTACAATTGTGGTTAGGAGTACCCTTAGTTAGGCTGAGAGAGAGTGATGACATAATGCGATATCATCAAGTAGAAGTTGCGATTTTCCTGATCCATATGTGTAAATAGCTGAGCGGAAATGTATACCCGCTCGCATTGAGAGTCTTCTAAGAGCGCCAGTGGATGCACATCCAGTTACACAGAACCTGGGAAGACGGGCTACCTCTAACACTGCTCAGGATAACAACCGTTATCATCAGTGTCAACATAAATTAGCAAACGGTTTATAAACACCACGTTATAAACAAAGAAAGAACCAAAACGGTTATATGTGCATGTGTCCAGATTTTTCCCCATAAACTTGCATCATGGCTGACACACTCTGTCTTCAGCAGCTAGTTCTGGGTTTGAATCTTGCCACAGGCGTTTTTTTAAATCTGGTTTCTTCAAGATTTTAACCTCCCCTATATTCTGTGTAAGTGGTGATCTCTGCAATATGCGCCATTTTGGCACGCAAGGTTTCTGTTTTTGAGATTGTGGTTCTGCCCTATGTGCCGTCTTCAGCTCGAAAGGACAATAGATAGATATTTTGGGTAGTGAGATCTGATTTCTAGACCTCTTTGATAGCAGTGAAAAACAGGAGGTCTTGTATGTGCATGGGGAGAGAGGTGAACGGGCTAATAAATGTTGGTGGCAGGGAGCCAGTAGTGGGGTATAACTCTCCTACAAGTTATGGTGACAGCTTCACATAAAGGGAACACAACCAAATACTGACGTTTCGGCCCTCATGCGGCCTTCTTCAGAAAATGAGAACAATAAACAACAATGAGAAACAGATAACTCTGTAGAGGAGCTCTAATATAGAGAGGTTTCAGTGCACGTTTCTCTAAATGTAGATTGTCTTTGGTTTTGGTGTGGCGATTTAATCTCACCATGGCTGCTCGCTCTCTTCTTTAATGACTGTGCTCATCGTTCGTTTAGACTATCAAATTTACGTACTTCGCGTTGTGTCAGATTCGTTCGTCGGGTTGGAATATAGCACACAGTCTACATGAAATGGTTTGTACACGCAAGTTTCTCGTATAAAAGAATAGTACGCCTTTATTGGCATAGTCCAACAAACAGAAGTGCGTGAATATACAAAACCCAGCGGCCTGGCATCGCCACTTGGGATCAAAGTAAATGCTAAGGAAATATCATTTACCTCCAACTCTTGTGATCACTCTCAAGAGTCTTTCATCTTACACTAACTCACTTCTCACTAAAAGAGCGTTTGCTCAGTCCTAATAACTTAGCTCAACTGTGTCATCCTGGTTACTTAGTTCCCATCTTGTCTCTCTCTCTCTCTCTCTCTCTCTCTCTCTCTCTCTCTCTCTCTCTCTCTCTCTCTCTCTCTCTCTCTCTCTCTCTGCAATCAAGACTCAGAGTAGGATTCCAGACTCTCTCATGAAGTCAGCTGTCTGTTTAAGTGAGTCCATTGCCCCATATACTGATTGAATACTTGTTAAAACGTTGCACTGTGTTCTGCACCAGTGGCCCAGTGCATCCGATTTCTGCCAGCATTTTATTCAGTAATAAAGAGTTTTTGCTCAGATACTGCTGCAAGAGCCTAACTTAAATCCACTGTATCTTTCTATTTACTTCATTTCCATCTAATTTCCTCTACTTGTTTGGAAACTCCAGCCTACCCACCCTTAACTAACAAAGAGCGTTTGCTCGATTACTGCCACAAGGGCCCAACGCCCTAACAGCGTGGCCAGTCCCCTATTTCCTTAGCTTACATGTGATTTCTCTTTCTGTAGACCCTCTACACAGCCTTAAATATATCATACCTCAGCCAATCAAAAACTACCTAAGTAATTTCCCAGCCAATGAATTCTCTTTATGTCATAGCCTCTATCTTACCTAACACTTCCCTTATTCACTCCTCCATGCTTCTCACCAGCCCCCATAATCATGAGACTTTTCCATCTCTACACACCCAAACAACAGTCCACCAATCATCCCATGAATGTCACTTTCCCCACACATACAATGGTTTTCTCAATTCTCCTTACACAGTCCCTAACTCTATTTTTTCCCTACATCCTTACATTCCCGGTTACACATATATGCCCACCAGACAAATTTAGTCATTGCTTTACCTAATGACTAATGGTACCATCAACCTCGTCCTACCATGTACACACCACTCATAACAACATCACATTCATCCATCCTTTATTCAGTATCTTTCTTAATCAATGATTGTTCATCCTTTCATTCCTCTCTGCTTCTCACCAGCCCCCATAATCATGAGACTTTCCCCATCTCCACTCACCCAAACAACAGTTCAATCACCCATGAATGTCACTTTCCCCACACATACGATAGTTCTCTCAATTCTCCTTACACTGTTCCTAACTCCATTATTTCGCTACATCCTTACATTCCCAGTTACACATCTGCGATGATAGGGACAGGCAGGTCGAGGAGAAGTAGGCAGAGGGGCAAGACATGAAAATGTGTGTATATTGAACCCTTGGCAGCTAATAGTGTAAAAGAGGAGGACAAAGTAGCCACTTCCTATACAAAATTGTTCAGCAACTAAAAGAGTAAAAGAGGAGGACAAAGTAGCCACTTCCTATACAAAATTGTTCAGCAACTAAAAGTGTAAAAGAGTAGGCCAAAATAGCCACTTCCTATACAAAATTGTTCAGCAACTAAAAGAGTAGGCCAAAATAGCCACTTCCTATACAAAATTGTTCAGCAACTAAAAGAGTAGGACAAAATAGCCACTTCCCATACAAAATTGTTCAGCAACTAAAAGAGTAGGACAAAATAGCCACTTCCTATACAAAATTGTTCAGCAATCTAAAAGTGTAAAAGAGTAGGACAAAATAGCCACTTCCCATACAAAATTGTTCAGCAACTAAAAGTGTAAAAGAGTAGGACAAAATTGTTCAGCAATCTAAAAGTGTAAAAGAGTAGGCCAAAATAGCCACTTCCCATACAAAATTGTTCAGCAACTAAAAGTGTAAAAGAGTAGGACAAAATAGCCACTTCCTATACAAAATTGTTCAGCAATCTAAAAGTGTAAAAGAGTAGGACAAAATAGCCACTTCCTATACAAAATTGTTCAGCCACTAAAAGTGTAAAAGAGTAGGACAAAATAGCCACTTCCTATACAAAATTGTTCAGCAACTAAAAGTGTAAAAGAGTAGGACAAAATAGCCACTTCCTATACAAAATTGTTCAGCAACTAAAAGTGTAAAAGAGTAGGACAAAATAGCCACTTCCTATACAAATTTGTTCAGCAACTAAAAGTGTAAAAGAGTAGGACAAAATAGCCACTTCCTATACAAAATTGTTCAGCAGTTAAAAGTCAGCCCCTACTGAAGACAAATGTGTTAGACCGAAAGGTGCAGAAGTCACTGCTTGCCATAGACTGGTGACACAACACATCCTCACACACTTTACCGGGTGAACGCTGAAGAAGAATTTAAGCAGTCACTACTTTAACCCATACATATGTGAATATGGTCATACGACATTGACAGTCACCTAAATAACCCTTTGAACCTAAAGCCATATCAATCAACCTAAGCATTATTTTATTATTTATTGTTAACCCCAAGAGTTAGTTTGATGTGTGAGAGAGGAGAGTGGGATAGGACCTTTATCAGAATTTGCTATTTATCCTGACATAAGCAGTCAACTATGATTCACTGGTCACATTCAGCCCAGGTGTTCTTGAATGTCTTATCCAACACTTTGCTTCTATTGAAAAGTGAATGTTTTAAACTGTGTGCTCCGTCACTTTTGTGGACTTATTTGAGCCTCATGAAATTGGGGGAGGTGGGGTGTAGGGAATTCCACACAAAAGGAAACAAATCGAACACTCAGGGGTCACGTAGTAAATAACGACCACATCACCCAAAAATGTGCCGTAGTCATAGAAAAATATGGTCACTAACACCATATTCCCCATACGACTAGCGAGGCGTGGAGGGAACCTTTACTTTTACTTACTATAGTAATCTGGGGTTTAAATTCAACAACAACAACAAAACAGTTTAAAATCTTCAGAAATGTTCACTTCACTATTGAATTAGTTCATGATTTATGTTCATATTTGAATTTCCATCTGTTCTCAGGAAAGCCAAGGTGAAGGTCCAGATTCCAGATCCCTTGTTCAAAAAGTGGACAGCTTGTCTAATCAGATACCAGGAAGGGAGAAGCTGTTTCAATCTCTTGTTTGTGAGAGTTACAGGGGTGATCATCTTAGAGCTGAACAAAGATCACATACAAAAACACATACAGGAGAGAAGCTTTACAAATGTGATTTATGTGGTTCTGGGTTTGCTGAGAGGGGAAATCTAAGAAGACATAAGAGAACACATACAGGAGAAAAGCCATATAAATGTGATGTATGTGGTACAGCATTTGCTGAGAGCGGAAATCTAAAGAGACATATGAGAACACATACAGGAGAGAAGCCGTACAAGTGTGATGTGTGTGGTGTTTGTTTTGCCAATAGTGGACATTTGAAAGATCATATGAGAACACATACAGGAGAAAAGCTTTACAAATGTGATATGTGCGCTGCAGAATTTATACAGAGTGCTCATCTAATAAAACATAGAAGAACACATACGGGAGAGAAGCCGTACAAATGTGACATGTGTGGTGAAGGTTTTGCTCAAAGTGGCAGTTTAATAAAACACAAGAGGACACATACAGGTGAGAGACCGTACAAATGTGATGTATGTGGTGCATGTTGTTCTGAGAGTGGACATCTGAAAAGACACAAGAGAATACATACAGGAGAGAAACCATACGTATGTGATGTATGTGGATCAGGTTTTTCTGAGAGTGGACATTTAAAGAGACACAAGAGAACGCATACTGGAGAGAAACCATAAATTTATTGTGTTTGTATTGTTGATTTTGCTCAAAGTAGGCATCTAAAGAGCACATAAGAATCCATGCAGAAATGGATGTCATGATTAATAAATGAGCAGAGACTTCCGGACAATATGGCAGATAGGCGACACAAACCATTGAGGCTCTTTTGAAAAGTGTTCCTTGTTGCTGTTTCGTCATATTCCAAGTACGGCTCGCTGCCGGAGCTACTGAGTTTAGTGCTCTGTGCGCACCGTGAGCTGTGTTTTTGATCTGGATCATGGTTTAATTATTCCAGTTGTCTACAATGAGTGATAATATTGTGTGATGAAAGACAGTTTGGCTGTGTTCACTTTCAGTGTGGTTACGCCTTATGTTTTTTGGTGTGTGCTGTAGCTGCTATGATGGGAACTACAGCTGTCTTTCTTTGTTTGGACCCTTCAATGAGATGTTAATTCGGATGATTCCACTGGCACGGGTGGTTGAGCAATTATGGATTTTAATTCATTTGCAGTGATACCGGAGCCTTCAAATAACTACTACAACTGGATATCATGCATAGTGTTTGCCATTGATACTTCAGTTCATTTGCTTGTTTCCATCTTTCCATGAGAATAAAATAAACATGCCTCTTCTATTAACTCTTTCCATACGGAAGCTTTTTATCGACACAACGGAAGCGATTTTAGAGACAAAATTGTTCATGGTTTTAAGAACCAATCTACATATTTATATTTATCTAATATATAACATAATATATATGAATGTTTAGATAAGTGAACAAGTTAAAAGATTTCACCAATATCCAGATGATACAAGACATGTAAAAAGAATATGGTTTGATGGCGTTCACATTAATCAAATTGAGCGTGGCGCACTATGCGAGTGAACGTACGTTGCCGTAATCGCATTGGCGCATAGTGCTGCGAAACGTATGGAAAGAGTTGTATCTTAAAATTTAAAAACTTTTGTGGTTAAAAATTGAAAGTTGCATCCCCTGAAACTCTAATGTTTGCCGATTTGTACCTTTTTATTATGAGCAGAAGCTATTACTAAAAATAAACAGGATAAATCTGAAACAATTGCAGCTCATCAAATACTTTGGCACAATAATATCAGATGGAAGATGCGCCGCAGAAATAAAAAGTAGAATAGCTCAGGCCATAATAGCATTTCAGAAAATGAAAAATGTTTTATGCAACAAATCTATGTCAATAGAAATGAGAAAGAGAGTTCATCTGTGCTATATAGAACTAATTCTGACCTATGGAAACGAATCATAACAGTAAACAAAGAAATGAAAAGACGATTAGAGGTCACAGAGATGGGATTTCTCAGAAGAATGTTAAAAGTTCCCTGGACAGCTAAAAAGACCAACAAGGACATTCTCAGAGGCCAACACAAAAAGAGAGCTCCTAAAAAACATCAGAAAGAAACAATCAACATTTTTCGGGTACATCATGAGAAGAGGAAAGTTGAAATACTTGGTTACTACTGGCAAAATACAGGGAAAGAGAGAAAGTGGACAACAAAGAGAGAAAATACTGGATAGCTTCGTGTCATGGCATGGAAAACAGTCAACAACAGAATTGATACGATGCACTGTGGATAGAAGATTGTGGAAGGACATGATCGTCTGTGCCAACTGGTATGGCACATGATGATAAACTATTACAGTATTATTCAAATATAGATATCTATTTTCGCTAAGTGTTGAACTTTCAAGAAGAAAAAATTATTGTGATGGTGCAGACTCCAGGGTGTAGTGTGCAATTACTGAAGCTGGTATACTATCAAAATCCTTAAGGGTGTTGCATATATCTTATATAGAGTGTTAGAACATTTATTACACAAATTTTGTATCTATAATTTGCTTTATTACAAAACAATAAAAATAATATATCTGTTGTTGGTTCTTGTAACTTTTATTACAACTTTTCATGAATTAAAAGATGTGTATATTTCTGTCCATTCTTGTTGATGTTGCCCATTTCTTGATTTATTTGTACTTGTATATGACCTTTGGCACAGTTGGTGGCATGCAATAAGTCAGTAGTTTGGTAAAATATTAGTGTCTTATGCTGGATGTTGTTTTACTGGACAGATTTTCTTGTGGCTGAAAATGCCAAAATTGGATAGACAGATCCAACAGCAGAACGAACAAAATGTATTTGTGGTGCCTGGCCTTGTCTCCTTTCTCCTGCTGTTTTTGTCTTCTAAATTTGACATCAATGCCTCTTCAAATGTTGTGGTGCCGTTTTTTTGTTTTTGTTCTCTGTGTGAAATGTTCTGATGCCAGACTTTCCCAGCTTCCATCATTGGTTCACTCAAGGATGCCTTGCAAATATACTCAACACTTCGTATTTAGCAAAATCGAATCCACACCTTTACCCATTATCCCGTTATATCTGCTAAATAGTGTGGGGGGGCAGTCTTCCGCTCCCAAAATCCTCACACAGACAGAATCCTCAAAGACCGCAAATTATATCTCCCTTCTACACTGGAAGGAAAATGAGGAAGATCAATTCCCTTTTTGGCTGTTATTTTACTTGACTTAACCTGACTCAGTGCCACAGGTTGATGTGAGCGCAAGCTCTTAGACCTCAGATAATCTATGTTGTCTTGTAATCTATCTATCTAGTGAATCATGGACAACAGACAAGGAAATCACTGGAGTCTGTAGAAACGTGGTTTGGCCATGTAATGAGAAGAGAACAGCCGAAATATATTGTAACAACTGGGAAAATTGAGGGATGAAGAGATAGAGGAAAGCAAAGTGAAAAAATACCAGACAGCTTAAGAGAATGGCTTGGCAGAAGGTCAACAGAAATGATAAATAACTGTCGAGATCGAAAGTTGTGATCAGACATGATCACCTATGCCAGCAGGCTCGGTACTTAATGAATGAAAATCTATCTATTGTCCTTTTGAGTCAAAGACGACACTTAGTGCAAAACCACAATCTCAAAAATAAACCTTTACGTGCCAAAATGGCACATATTGCAGAAATCACTGCTTCTAAAAACTATGGTTCTGTCTCCATAATAATACTTTTTACAATAACAGCTTGTCAAGCCATTGATCAATCTTCCTAGTCGCAGTTTACGACATGCCTGGAAGGTTACAGTGTCACTATTCTTTACTTGCCATGGAACTTGTACTGCAATTACTCATCATCATGAAGTGCCATCTCCGCAATGGTTAGCTACCATGGATTGCCATTCCACTCTGTTTCTTGCTTTGATTGTCATAGATTGACTTGTCCATCTTTTGATGTTACTTGTCCATGTTAGTCTTGGTCTGTCTCTGCCTCTTTTACCTTGTATTTTCCCTTACAATATTACTTTTAGAAGGCTGTTGTCTTTTTAACAATCCCCAAAAATTTCATTTGTCTTGTTCTAATTGTATTTAGTAGTTTAATTTTTAGTTGTTTTAAAACTTCATCGTTTGTTTTCTTTTCTCTCCATCCTATTCTACCTATTCTTCTATAAATCCACATTTTAAATGCTTCAATTTTCTATTCTGTTTTCTTGTTTCCATGTTTCTGCATCATACAGGAATATTGAGAAGATGTAACATTTTGCTATTCTTAGTTTCAGCCCTGCGGTTATTTGTTTTGTTGTTAGTATATTTTTCATGGCATTTAAATTTATCACATGGCACTGCAATTACTCATCATCATCATGTGCCATACCGGTTGGCGTAGGTGATCATGTCCCTCCACAATCTTCTATCTACAGTGCATCGTATCAGTTTTGTTGACTGTTTGCCATGACACCAAGCTATCCAGTATTTTCTCTCTTTGTCGCCCGCGATCTCTCTTTCCTTTTATTTTGCCAGTTGTAACCAAGTATTCCAACTTTCCTCTTCTCATGATGTGCCCAAAAAATGTTGATTGGTTCTTTCTGATGTTTTTTAAGAGCTCCCTTTTTGTGTTGGCCTCTTTGAGAACTTCCTCATTGGTCTTTTAGCTGTCCAGAGAACTTTCAACATTCTTCTGAGAAATCCCATTTCTGTGGCCTCTAATCGTCTTTTCATTTGTTTGTCTACTGCAATTACTAGGTCTTCTATATCAGTAAATCCCACCACTATGAAGAATATGGTGATCCTTGTCTCTGTTAGCCAACCTATTTTGATGCTAGCTGTTTCCAGGGAAATTAACTTGAAGGTTGATACAATGTCTTGGTCAGATAATGAGCTGTCAATCCTGATATTGCAACCTCAGTTTGCAAACACTTGATTATGAGGCAGACTACAAACATCCTCATGACACTGTAAATGAACTACAGATGTTTCCAGGTCAATGTGGATGGGCTACAGATGTTTCCAGATCAATGTGGATGGACTACAGATGTTTGCAGATCAATGTGGATGGACTACAGATGTTTGCAGGTCAATGTGGATGGACTACAGATGTTTGCAGATCAATGTGATGGACTACAGATGTTTGCAGATCAATGTGGATGGACTACAGATGTTTGCAGATCAATGTGGATGGACTACAGATGTTTGCAGATCAATGTGGATGGACTACAGATGTTTGCAGATCAATGTGGATGGACTACAGATGTTTCCAGATCAATGTGGATGGACTACAGATGTTCTTAGGTCAATGTAGATGGACCCTAGATGTTCTCAGGTCAAAGTACATGGACCATAGATGTTCTCAGGTCAATGTAGATGGACCCTAGATGTTCTCAGGTCAAAGTACATGGACCATAGATGTTCTCAGGTCAATGTAGATGGACCATATATGTTCTCAAGTCAATGTAGATGGACCATATATGTTCTCAAGTCAATGTAGATGGACCATATATGTTCTCAGGTCAATGTAGATGGACCATATATGTTCTCAAGTCAATGTAGATGGACCATATATGTTCTCAGGTCAATGTAGATGGACCATATATGTTCTCAGGTCAATGTAGATGGACCATATATGTTCTCAAGTCAATGTAGATGGACCATATATGTTCTCAGGTCAATGTAGATGGACCATATATGTTCTCAGGTCAATGTAGATGGACCATATATGTTCTCAGGTCAATGTAGATGGACCATATATGTTCTCAAGTCAATGTAGATGGACCATATATGTTCACAGGTCAATGTAGATGGACCATATATGTTCTCAAGTCAATGTAGATGGACCATATATGTTCTCAGGTCAATGTAGATGGACCATATATGTTCTCAGGTCAATGTAGATGGACCATAGATGTTCTCAAGTCAATGTAGATGGACCATATATGTTCTCAAGTCAATGTAGATGGACCATATATGTTCTCAGGTCAATGTAGATGGACCATATATGTTCTCAAGTCAATGTAGATGGACCATATATGTTCTCAGGTCAATGTAGATGGACCATATATGTTCTCAGGTCAATGTAGATGGACCATATATGTTCTCAGGTCAATGTAGATGGACCATATATGTTCTCAAGTCAATGTAGATGGACCATATATGTTCTCAGGTCAATGTAGATGGACCATATATGTTCTCAGGTCAATGTAGATGGACCATATATGTTCTCAGGTCAATGTAGATGGACCATATATGTTCTCAAGTCAATGTAGATGGACCATATATGTTCTCAGGTCAATGTAGATGGACCATATATGTTCTCAGGTCAATGTAAAACACTGTAGACAGTACAGATGCTCCAAGGACAATGTATGTGAGCACTGTAAGGCTTTTCACACACTTACTCTGATTACATCACATTGGCTACTCGTCCCTACTAACGTAATCAAGATAAAAACAGATTGCACGTATATACAGAAAACTTGGGTTTAATATAATAAAGCGGGTAGGGATCGATGAGGGAAGGCAGCCTGGAATGTTGAGCTATATTAGCAGCAAAATGGCAGAAGTCATGGCTGTACTTTTTAAGAATTAAATGCAAATAGGAAAGGAGAAATGGGCACAAAAATACGGCATATAGAAAACGGTATGGTTAAAGACTTACGTAATAAGTGGATAACACAAATTAGGACAAAATAATAAACGTTCAGAGAACACTAAACTCAAGGGCCGAACACGAAAATTAGGACGAATTAATAAACGTTCAGAGAACACAAAAAACTCAAGGGCCGAACACGAAAATTAGGACGAATTAATAAACGTTCTGAGCACACTAAACTCAAGAGCCGAATATGAAAATTAGGGCGAATTAATAAACATTCCGAGAACACCAGACTCAAGGGCCTAACAATGAAAAGATGGATTAATGGAATATTAGAAACACTATGAAACATAAAAGCAGAATAACAACAGGCCGCAGATTATATCTCCCCTCGACTCTGAAAGGCAAATGAGGAAGGAAAGAAGAATTGATTTCGCAGACCACTCACTGTTTATTTAATGTTTCCACGTCTATTTAATAAAAGTAGTTATAGTTAATGTATGGTTTCGGTATCACTGCAAACGAATTAAAAATCCATAATTGCTCAACCACCCGTACCAGTGGAATCATCCGAATTAACATCTCATCACATTGAAGGATCAATGAAGCAAAGTAATGCAGCTGCAGTCTCCATCCTATCAGCTACAGCACACGCCAAAAGACATAAGGCCAAGTGGCACTGAAAGTGAACGCAGCTGAACTGTCCTTCGTCATACGATATCATCATTCATCGTAAGCAATCTGAATATAGAAACACATGTCCGGATGAAAAGCACAGCCCACGGTGTGTACAGAGCAATAAACTCAGTAGCTCCGGCAGCAAGCCGGACTTAAAATATGAGGAAACTGCAAAAAGGTACACTTTTGAGACAGAGCCTGAACGGTTCGTGTGGAATATTCGCTATATTGACCGGAAATCCACTTCAAGCATAAAAGACATTACATGATTGAAAATATAGATATAAATCCATCTGTTTGTATCAATATCTTTATCCCTGTATCCGAGTTTGTGTACAGTCAGAAAGAATGACTAACACCATATTCCTGATACATCTAGCAAGGCATGAGACCTTCATATTTTGTTTCTACGCCATGTGTATAAGCCTCCATTTCTTTACCACTTTGTAACCCACCGCGTCTTCACCTTTTTATAAGCCTCCACGTCTTTACGCCTTTATGAGCCTCAATGTCTTTATCCCTTAATAAGCCTCCATGTCTTTGCATCTTCTATATGCATCAAAATGGTATATCTTCTCAACATTCCTGTATGGTGCAGAAACATGGACATTAGACCAGAAAACAGAACAGAAAATTGAAGCCTTTGAAATGTGGATTTATAGAAGAATAGGTAGAATTAGATGGAAAGAAAAGAAAACAAACGAAGAAGTTTTAAAACAACTAAAAATGAAAAAAGAACTACTAAACAAAATTAGAGCAAGACAAATGAAATTTTTTGGTCATGTTAAAAGACACAACAGTCTAATAAAAGTAATATTAGAAGGGAAAATACAAGGTAAAAGAGGCAGGGGCAGACCAAGACTAACATGGACGAGTAACATCAAAAGATGGACAAGTCAGCCTATGGCAACCTGCACCATCAAAGCAAGAGACAGAGTGGAATGGCGCTTCATGGTAGCCAACCTTCGATGCGGAGAGGGCACTCGATGATGAAACACAATTAACACAAGTCAAATGAGATTTGGGGGCATGTTAAAATACACAGCAGGCTACAAAAAGTAATAAATAATAATACATAAATATTATTATATGGGGAACTTCCGAGGCGATAATAGGGAATAATAGAACAAATAAGTATGTGTTAGCACTCGGAAAAATTAACAGACAAACAACAACAGAAAAAAACGAAGAACAATATATGGTCCGAAGTGGGATCGAACCCGTACTCCCTGGCACCGCGCCTTGCCACGAGAAGCCGAACGCTTGGTACACTGCCACGCAGCCAACTAAAAAATTGGCTATTGTAGTAGTGTCTTCCACGAAAGGCGCTCTCAATGACTATAGCATAGGGTAACGATCTCAGACCGGAAATAAATTGTATATTTGTACTTTTCTATTAATGCAAGTATCTCCCAGTAGGGCTGAATACTTGTGTTGTAGACAAACATTTATAGGACGAAACAGCACGGATAGTAGTTTCCAGTGGTTATATACTGGTAACAAATAATAATACATAAATATTATTATATGGGGAACTTCCGAGGCGATAATAGGGAATAATAGAACAAATAAGTATGTGTTAGCACTCGGAAAAATTAACAGACAAACAACAACAATAATATTTATGTATTATTATTTGTTACCAGTATATAACCACTGGGAACTACTATTCGTGCTGTTTCGTCCTATAAATGTTTGTCTACAACACAAGTATTCAGCCCTACTGGGAGATACTTGCATTAATAGAAAAGTACAAATATACAATTTATTTCCGGTCTGAGATCGTTACCCTATGCTATAGTCATTGAGAGCGCCTTTCGTGGAAGACACTACTACAATAGCCAATTTTTAAGTTGGCTGAGTGGCAGTGTGCCAAGCGTTCGGCTTCTCGTGGCAAGGCGCGGTGCCAGGGAGTACGGGTTCGATCCCACTTCGGACCATATATTGTTCTTCGTTTTTTTCTGTTGTTGTTTGTCTGTTAATTTTTCCGAGTGCTAACACATACTTATTTGTTCTATTATTCCCTACAAAAAGTAATATAGGAAGGGAAAATACAAGTCAAAAGAGGCAGAGCCAGACCAAGACTAACTTGGACAAGTAGCATCAAAAGATGGACAAGTCAGCCTATAACAACCTGCACTATCAAATAGAGTGGAAAGTTTCTCCGTGGTATTCAACCTTCGATGCGGAGACGGCACTCAATGATCATAGACCTAAAAAGATGTCAATTTGATCCACGTTAAAGTCAATTAAAAAAAAATTGTTTTTGGGCTTAATGTAAAAAAACAAACTGTCATGTACATAGCGTGACGACTGCACTGTAGTATGCACCTTTTTTGTTTAACCAGCGATCACACATTTTCCCGCAGTCCCAACTGGCATAAGACATAAGGGCGAATGTCGCAATATATAAACCTTTTACTTTTAACTTAGTGCTTGACTCAGGTTTTCTGAATGATGCCTGGCAATATGTCTATCTATTGTCATTTCGAGACGAGGACGGCACATAGGGCAGAAATTATAGACTCATGTATTTGACGATCTTTCAACTGTCAGACCTTGCGCAGGACCTGCATTGTTATTGATTTATTTGCGGGTCATCATCATTGCACTCCGAACATGTACATAGGTGCTCAGATCCCCTACTCAGCAAGTCCCGCAGTGTTCAGCGACTGACGACTCCACCTGCATTGTGTCTCGTCATACAGTTCTGTTCCGGACGAGATGCTAAATCTCGACAAGGTAGCCGATGCCTGCTGTTGTTGCTTCTCGCTTCAGTTTTTTTTTTTTAGCGTTTCTCTAGGTCGGCCTCTTTTTTGTTTACCCTCTGGTTTACATTTGAGAACCTACTTTGAGATTATTTTGTTGTCTCTTCTCATCACATGGCCAACATATAATCACATTTTCATTTTTCTATAGTTAATATTTTTGGATGCGTTGTGATTTGTCATATTTCTGCACTTTTCTTGAACTCATTCCACGATATACGAAGTATTTTTCTGAGGCATTTATTTTAAATGCAATCAGTTTATTGTCAATTTCTTTAGTTGTTTTCCAGCTCCCGCATGCATAAGTAAGGGTGGATAACACGTTTGATTTTAAAATACTGAGCTTTGTTTTTATGCTTAAATGTTACTAATGTCTACTCCTAAAAAAGATAACGTACAATAGAATTTACTGTAGGCCTAGTGTTTCTAATATTTCATCAACCCATATTTTTCGAAGCCGACTTTTGAGTCTGGTGTTCTCACGTTTATTAAATACTCTGTATTTTATGTTTTGATCCTTCTGTCATATCATGTTGTCAAACCATTTATTTTAACTGTTGTTTATTTATGTATTCAAATGCGGAAACTATTCCTTGTTTTTTTTTTTTCCCTCAGCTGCTCATGTTTGATGTTATCTGTCGGGCCGCTTATTCTGTAACTGACATTGTTTTTTTAAATGTCACCTGGCAACGGCTCTACTATAACAGTTACGTCATATCCGGTGTTTTTGGCTTGCAAACCAAGACCAGTACTCCTGGCAATCCTATAGGTGATTAGTCTTGTGGGATGAATAGTCGACAATATTTTGTTTTAGTGGTTGTTGTACGAATATACACATAATCTGAAACTTTCAGTGAAATTACAATCTTATTGACAGAACTTCTGACAAATACTTCTGTAGTAGTTTACGTATTCTGTAATGTAAAGTTACAACACCTGTCAGAAAACACTCATATATATGATAATAGTAGTCATTGTCATACTCAAGTGTGACCCATGGGACTGTTAGTGTAACTTAATTAAGTCTTTGTAATTTAACTGCAATTGTTTTAGAAGTAGTCAAGAAGTGACTCACGCAGTGGTCAAGTGAGAATGGAACCAATGATTGGTTTCGTTTATCATCATCATCGAGTGCCATCTAATCTCCACAAGGAAGGTTGGCTACCATGGAGCGCCATATTAACTGTCTCTTGCTTTGATGGTGCAGGTTGTCATAGGCTGACTTGTCCACCGTCTGATGTTACTCGTTCATGTTAGTCGTTTATAGAACTAAGAAATGAAACAGAAAAGACACTAAAGGTAAAAAGTTAATTTAATCATTATGATACATGTAATATTAAGCAGATAATGATTATCATTAATGCATGGAAAAAGACCAAGAGGAAGACCCAGAAGAAGATGGATAGATGCAGTGACAGAGACATGTAACAACAAAAGAAAATCACTAATTCAGACAGTTCGAGCAGCTTAAGAACGACAAATGATATAACCACGACACCTTTTAGGTATCAGTGAAAAGAGAAAAGAAGAAGATGGATAGATGCAGTGACAGAGACATGTAACAACAAAGGAAAATCACTAATTCAGACAGTTCGAGCAGCTCAAGAACGACAAATGATATAACCACGACACCTTTTAGGTATCAGTGAAAAGAGAAAAGAAGAAGATGGATAGATGCAGTGATAGAGACATGTAACAACAAAGGAAAATCACTAATTCAGACAGTTCGAGCAGCTTAAGAACGACAAATGATATAACCACTACACCTTTTAGGTATCAGTGAAAAGAGAAAAGAAGAAGATGGATAGATGCAGTGACAGAGACATGTAACAACAAAGGAAAATCACTAATTCAGACAGTTCGAGCAGCTCAAGAACGACAAATGATATAAACCACGACACCTTTTAGGTATCAGTGAAAAGAGAAAAGAAGAAGATGGATAGATGCAGTGATAGAGACATGTAACAACAAAGGAAAATCACTAATTCAGACAGTTCGAGCAGCTCAAGAACGACAAATGATATAAACCACGACACCTTTTAGGTATCAGTGAAAAGAGAAAAGAAGAAGATGGATAGATGCAGTGATAGAGACATGTAACAACAAAGGAAAATCACTAATTCAGACAGTTCGAGCAGCACAAGAACGACAAATGATATAAACCACGACACCTTTTAGGGATCAGTGAAAAGAGAAAAGAAGAAGAAGAATGATTATCATCTCACTTCCTTATCTATTGAACTTGGCTCTCATAACAATAACATAATCATCTGATTTAATCGGGAGTTTGCTGTATAGGTTGTCTGCAGCAATCAATCCCAGCTGGTCTCAGACCATGTCTGCTATGTACTAATCTTTTTTTTATAAGTCTGTAGACTCTTATTTACTTGGAACTATTACAATGCACTCCATGATAATAGTCTTCTCTAGGCACTATACCATTTCATGTGACTGAAATGTTCTATATATCTTGTTCTTCATCAATGATCATCATCATCACCGAGTGCCGTCTCCACATCAAAGATTGGCAACCATGGAGCGCTATTTTGCTGTCTATTGCTTTGATGGTGCAGGTTGTCATAGGCTGAATTGTCCACCATTTGATGTTACTCATCCATGTTAGTCTTGGTCTGCCTCTTTTACATTGTATTTTCCCTTCCAAGATTACTTTTAGTAGGCTGTTGTGTCTTTTAACATGCCCAAAAATCTCATTTGTCTTGTTTGAATTGTTTTTAGTAGCTCACTTGTCATTTTTAATTGTTTTAAGACTTCATCATTTATCTTTTTTTTCCTCCATCCAATTCTTCCTTTTCTTCTATAAATTCACATTTCAAAGGGTTCAATTTTCTGTTATACTTTCTTGTCTAAATGTCCATGTTTCTACACAATACAAGAATCTTGAGAAGATATAACATTTTGTTATTTTTAGTTTTAGACCTGGTTTTGTTTGTTTTGATGTTAATATATTTTTCATGGCGTTAACATTGCTGTGCATGTCGTAAGAGGCAACTAAGGAGATTGATCGATGGCTTGACAAGCTGTCATTGTAAAAAGTATTGTTATGGAAACAGCGCCATAAGTTTTGAAAGCAAGGATCTCTGCAATATGTGCCATTTTGGCACGCAAGGTTTCTGTTTTTAAGATTGTGGTTCTGCCCTATGTGCCATCTTCGGCTCGAAAGGACAATAGATAGATAACATTGCTGTCTGCCATTTCTATTCCTTTGTTTATTTCAGTTGTACATTTTCCGTCGCTGGTGTCCAAAGTAGTTGTAGCTCTGAACTGTCTCCAGGTCTATTTCTTCTACTTTGATGTCCACTTATGAAAATAATGCACAGTTAAACTATCCATTAAAAAAAAAAAAAAAACTACTTGATCTTGGTCATTTTACTGGCTTCAGCTATTCCTAAATCAAACAAATCAAAATGCTGTAAGCAGCTTTTATGAGATTATTTGTTATTTGTTTATGGAAGGCTCCGGTATCACTGCAAACGAATTAAAATCCATAATTGCTCAACTGCCCGTGCCAGCGTAATCATCCGAATCTCATCTCTCAAGCAAAGAAAGGTAACTGTAGTCCCCATCGTAGCAGTCTCAGCACACGCCAAAAGACATAAGGCGAAACCGTGCAGAAAGTGAACACAGCCAACTGTTCCCTGTCATACGATATCATCATTCATCGTAAACAATTGGAATATCGAAACATGATCAAAACGGATGAGACACACAGCTCACGGTGTGCACAGAGCACTTAACTCAGTAGCTTTTATGAGATTGTGGTTTTCAACTGCCTTTGAGGGGGTCTTTTAATATAAATTGCTGCAGAAAAACTCTGTTAATTCAGAAAACTGAACAATATTTTTCAAACTTATGAAGGAATGTATAATAAATCCAAATTGGTTAACTAGAGCTGAATAATTTAATTATTATTTTCATTTCTGCTAATACTGGCAAACAGCAAAACAACATTGAAAGAGGAGTAACATCCTCTAGGAGCATCCAAGTGGCACATGGATTCATATATACGTCAAGCACCTTGCCTCCTACAAGAAATGAAAAAGCTGACAGACTTGCCAAAAATTATAGTAAAATCAAATACAGGCAGAAGGTCTCTACAATAAAATTGGCTGTAGCTGGCCCATATGGCATAGACCCAGATAATCTTTCTTTTATCTAAATTTTGTATTCTAGCAGTTATCAATCCTTCTAAAGATATTTTATAAAATCTCGCCATTTGTCTCTATTCTGTGCTAGCAACTTTATCTCATTGAGGGAGCCGATTCCTATTGCTCTTGTCTCTGACATGAGCATATATATATATAAAGGGCATAAATATATTATTAATTATTACTGATCATTACAATCTGTTACCAAATTCTTAGATATTGCAGCATTTATGTAACTAAATGCTGATTGTCTTTTACTCGTTGTTAGGCATTCAGAAATATGGAAACAAAGAGTCTTATGCCAGTTTGGACGATGAAAGAAGAACCTGGTTGTGAAGTGAGTTGATTAGTTACTTCTAAAAGTAATTTATTATTAACAGGTGTACTTAAGTGGTATGTCGTGAGGCATACAGAGACTCACTATGAATATACTTATTTGTTTACTGTAACTGGGATATTTTACCAACACTATCACAGAACACAGTCAAAATCTGTATGTAGCCTTTGTAGACCAGAAAAATGCATTAATTTTGAAGTTAAAACAGGAATTAGTCAGGGGTACATACTATCAAACATATCATTGGATACAATGGCTACGGGTTGAAATCTCAACATTGGCCGTAAAATTTTTTCTCTTCGCTTCTGTGACTTCACCCTTCCCCAGTATCTGGATAGTGAGATCCAATATCTAGCCCCCCTGTGTACACTCTGCGTACGTTAAAGAACCCTTGCAGTTAAAATCCAAATAGAGTAGATGAAATATGGTTGTTGGTTCTTCTACTTTTCAGCTCCCTGTGGAGAATAGGTCTTCAACAAACACTTTCCAATCATCCTGTTTCTTGCATTCTTTTAATGGTTCTTGCTTAGACAAAGTTAAAATTCAAATAGAATAGATGAAATATGGCTGTTGTTTAGACAAAGTTAAAATTCAAATAGAGTAGATGAAATATGGCTGTTGTTTAGACAAAGTAAAAAATAGAGTAGATGAAATATGCTGTTGTTTAGACAAAGTTAAAATTCAAATAGAGTAGATGAAATATGGCTGTTGTTTAGACAAAGTAAAAAATAGAGTAGATGAAATATGCTGTTGTTTAGACAAAGTTAAAATTCAAATAGAGTAGATGAAATATGGCTGTTGTTTAGACAAAGTTAAAATTCAAATAGAGTAGATGAAATATGGCTGTTGTTTAGACAAAGTTCAAATAGAGTAGATGAAATATGGCTGTTGTTTAGACAAAGTTCAAATAGAGTAGATGAAATATGGCTGTTGTTTAGACAAAGTTAAAATTCAAATAGAGTAGATGAAATATGGCTGTTGCTCGGACAAAATTCTTAAAGCAATAAAAAATCTACCTCATCTGAAGACAAATGTGTTGGGCCAAAAGGCATATATGTCATGGTTTGTTCTAATCTAGTGACACAACATCGCAAATGGGTGAACACTGAAGAGAAGTTTGAATAACTCATTGGCATAGTTATTCTGGTAAGGTAAGGTAAAGTAAAGTAAAGGTACGAGACTTGGATCGAAGTTTAGAATATTTTTATTTTTTTCCTCATATGTACTCTACACCCTATTCAGAAGTGTTCAGAGACTCCTGTCTAGTGTCACCTCAAGTATCGCAACTCATGAGTGAGGCACCATTCCTCACTTCCAAAAGTGCTACCTTGGTACCCATTTCTGCCAGCAGCTGGTTCATCCATAGGGGTTTGTTTTTTTCCGACACGAGTACAATTCACGCTGCTTCCAGCTGGAATCGAACATGGGTTGTTCGAACGTCGGTAGTTAGGGGAGTAGTTTTCCCAACTAGGCTACCGAGGCCGCCACATTAAAAAAAAAAAATATTAGTTTATTATTATTATTAACATGAAAATCAACATCAACAAAACAGAAGTCATGAATGTCGCAAAAAATAAACAGAACATCAACATAACTATAGAAGGCAGACAACTAAAACAAGTAGAGGAATTCAAATACCTAGGAAGTCTAATGACAAACGATAATTCTCAAACAGCAGAGATAGAATCAAGATGCAACAAAGCTTGTCAAATCATTGGACAGTTATCACCACTATTGTCCAACAAGGAAATAACTCTGGAGGCAAAACGAGCACTATACAATACAATCTTCGTCCCAACGTTGTGCTACCAATGCCAGACCTGGACCCTAGATGCAAGAACAATAAGAATAACCTCTACAGAGATGAAATGTGTTAGACGAATGACAGGAGACAGTCTGAGAGATAAGATCAGAAATGAAGAACTGAGAAAAAAGCTAGAAATAGCCCCCGCCATAGAATATATAAGGAAACAACAGATAAAATGGTTTGGCCACATGACAAGGCAGAAAGATCAAAACACAACACAACGGGTCATCAACAAACGTTGTGAGAACACCAGGCCCAAGGGTCGACCATGAAAAAGATGGATCGATGGAATATTAGAAGCACTAGGAAACATAACAGCAGCAGAGGTGAACAGAAGAGCAAAAGACCACAAATTATATCTCGCCTCGACGCTGAAAGGCAGATGAGGAAGGAAAGAAGAAGAAGAAGATTATTATTAGTTTAGGTCAATGAATTTAAATATTTGGGAACTTTGTTAACCTCAGACGGAAGATGTACAACAGAGGTGAGATGCAGAATGGCTCAGGCAAAAGCAGCTCCAAAAAATGATGAAGATACTATGCAATCCATTTTTGACAATAGAAACAAGAAAAAGAGTTCTTAAATCTTATGTAGAGCCAGTCTTAACATATGGATGTGAATCATGGACAATAGGACAACAGACCAAAAAATCACTTTATTCTGTAGAAATGTGATTTAACAGAAGAATTTTGAGAATACCATGGACAGCTAAGAAGACTAATGAAAATGTTCTGAAAGAGGTCAAAGCAAAAAGAGAGCTAATTTCCAATATTAGAAAGAAACAATCACCAATTTTTGGCCATGTAATGAGAAGGGAACAGCTGGAATATATTGTAACAACTGGAAAAATTGAGAGATGAAGAGATAGAGGGAAGCAAAGAGAAAAAATACCAGACAGCTTAAGAGAATAACTTGACAGAAGGTCAACAACAGAAATGATAAATAACTGTCGTGATCGAAAGTTGTGGAGAGACATGATCACCTATGCCAGCAGGCCTGGTACTTGATGATGATTAATAGTTTATTCTGGTATTTCACACAACTGACATGTGACGTTACGCTTCATTTTCAGACTGCCAAAAATATGAAAACACAGAGCATGGTACCAGATGGAAATGCTAAAATAGAGCCAGTAAGTAAGTTGATTACTTCATAGTCCAGGGTGGTAATAACATAAAATAGTGACACTGTGACCTTCCAGGCATGTCGTAAGAGGCGACTAAGGAGGTTTATTGATGGCTTGACAAGCTGTCATTGTAAAAATGTTTTGTTATGGAAACAGCCATAGATTTTTTAGATAGATAGATAGATGGATGGGTGGGTGGGTGGAATAAAAAAAAATGCTGTAATGAAGGCTGCACATTTAGTGGTGTAGTGTTCAGACTTAACTTCATCAAAGTTCAAGTCTATTGATCACATGTTCTATCTGGCAATCACTTGATGACTATCATCATCATGTGCCATACCGGTTGGCGCAGGCAATCATGTCCTCCCATAATCTTCTATCTACAGTGCATCGTTTCAGTTCTGTTGTTGACTGTTTTCCATGCCATGACACAAAGCTATCCAGTATTAAAGGTCTCAGTCTGAATAGTAAGAAAACAGAAGTAATGGTTATATCAAAGAAACATTCATCACCATTATGCAGCATAAAAATAAACAGGACAAATCTGAAACAAGTGCACCGCGTCAAATACTTGGGCACAATAATAACATCAGATGGAAGATGCAACACAGAAATAAAAAGCAGAATAGCTCAGGACAAAATAGCATTTCAGAAAATGATAAAATAGTTTATGCAACAAATCTATGTCAATAGAAATGAGAAAAAGAGAGTTCATTGGTGCTATATAGAATCAATTCTGACCTATGGAAGTGAATCATGGAGAGTAGAAAAACAATTGAAAAGACAATTAGAGGCCACAGAGATGAGAATTTTCAGAAGAATGTTGAAAGTTCCCTGGACAACTAAAAAGACCAATGAGGAAGTTCTCGAAGAGGCCAACAAAAAAAGGGAGCTCCTAAAAAAACATCAGAAAGAAACAATCAACATTTTCGGGCACATAATGGGAAAAGGAAAGTTTGAATACTTGGTTACAACTGGCAAAATAAAAGGAGAGATCGCAGACGACAAAGAGAGAAAATACTGGATAGCTTGGTGTCATGGCATGGAAAACAGTCAACAACAGAACTGATATGATGTACTGTAGATAGAAGATTGTGGAAGGACATGATTGCCTACGCCAACCAGTATGGGACATGATGATGATGATGAACTTGACTCTGTCCAGTTTCATAATAAACGGGTAGTAGCATCTTCATACTATTATCAAATATTATTTGATGGGCCTAAATGTTTCTCACACCAACACCTCGTTATAAGCTTTAACAAATGAAATGTTTGATATTGATACAAAATGCTGATATTGCAGGAAATGGAGGACAAATAAACAGATAAGATAATCGGCTGTCAGATTAAAGGTTAGCTAACACATAAGCTACCCACCCAATTTTTCATTGTCTTATCTCCAAATCAAAGATGAATTGGAAAAGAAATATGGCGGAAATCAAAATTTGGCAGAAGCAAACATTGAGAGAGCTAATTTTATGTCAAAGCTATAAAAGAAACAGTGATTAGCATTTGGGATGAACAGTCACATCAAATTAGACATTAGATTCAGAGATACAGTAAAGAAAACATTACAAATTTAGACTTTATTTGGGATTCCAGATGTAGAGAAACATTCAGTGATGTTTTAGCAAAGAATTATTCAGAAGATTTATTTCAAAGGAAGTTGTTTAGCTATAGGAGATACTTCAGGTCTTAAAAGTTCTTACTGCTCAGGGAATCAAGGTTTGGAATATATAGATTGATACAGAAATCATAGTATCATGCTTGTGATTTTATGCAAAGTACAAGAAGTTATGTGGATGTAATTACAAAACCTGGGGGAGTGTCAAATAGCAATGGCACTAGCCTAGACACGAGTACAGTGGCCATAATTTTTCTTTTACCACTGTACATTTTTTGGTGATGTGATTGCTGTTACACAAGGCCGCCTTCACTTCCAAGAAAAATCTCTGGTACAAATTTTTAGATGCTAGGCGAACCCTGAAGTCTTGTTGGTGCCAAAAAAAAAATCTGGCACATCTGGGGATCGAACCCAGACCAGGAAATGAGCAAACTAACCATTCAGTAGCGGAGGTTCCAGTAAAGAATGCGTTGTATTAGAATTCAAGATCTGATATATTTTATGTATATCTGTGAATACACACGATTTGTTTACACTGCTATGTCTATCTGTGAATACACACGATTTGTTTACACTGCTATGTCTATCTGTGAATACACACGATTTGTTTACACTGCTATGTCTATCTGTGAATACACACGATTTGTTTACACTGTTATGTCTATCTGTGAATACACATGCTTTGTTTACACTGCTATGTATATCTGTGAATACACACGATTTGTTTACACTGCTATGTATATCTGTGAATACACACGATTTGTTTACACTGCTATGTATATCTGTGAATACACACGATTTGTTTACACTGCTATGTCTATCTGTGAATACACATGCTTTGTTTACACTGCTATGTCTATCTGTGAATACACACAATTTGTTTACACTGCTATGCTTATCTGAGAATACACATACTTTGTTTACACTGCTATGTCTATCAGACAATACACATACTTTGTTTACACTGCTATGTCTATCAGACAATACACCTGCTTTGTTTACACTGCTATGTCTATCAGACAATACACATACTTTGTTTACACTGCTATGTCTATCAGACAATACACATACTTTGTTTACACTGCTATGTCTATTAGACAATACACCTACTTTGTTTACACTGCTATGTCTATCAGACAATACACCTGCTTTGTTTACACTGCTATGTCTATCAGACAATACACCTACTTTGTTTACACAGCTATGTCTATCAGACAATACACCTACTTTGTTTACATTGCTATGTCTATCAGACAATACACCTACTTTGTTTACACTGCTATGTCTATCAGACAATACACCTACTTTGTTTACATTGCTATGTCTATCAGACAATACACCTACTTTGTTTATACTGCTATGTCTATCAGACAATACACCTGCTTTGTTTATACTGCTATGTCTATCAGACAATACACCTGCTTTGTTTATACTGCTATGTCTATCAGACAATACACCTGCTTTGTTTATACTGCTATGTCTATCAGACAATACACCTGCTTTGTTTATACTGCTATGTCTATCAGACAATACACCTGCTTTGTTTATACTGCTATGTCTATCAGACAATACACCTGCTTTGTTTATACTGCTATGTCTATCAGACAATACACCTGCTTTGTTTATACTGCTATGTCTATCAGACAATACACCTGCTTTGTTTACAGTGCTATGCCTGTTCTAAATGGATAACATGATTTTCCAGGGTCTGGCTGTGAAGGAGGAAGTAAATGGAGAAGAAGAAAGTGATACATCCACTACGATGAAGATTAGAAGTGAAAGTTTCCCTTCTCTTTATTGTCCTGAGAAGGACAGCTTTCCTTGTAAGTTTTCATTTATTGTCTATAGAGTGTGCATTCATGCTATTTAATTGGTTTGAGCTAGACCTGGACTCTAGACTCAAGAAGAATATGAAAAATAACCACTGCAGAATTGTAATGTGTAAACGAATAACAGAAAACAGCCTGAGAGAAAATATTAGAGATGAAGAGCTGAGAGAAAATATTAGAGATGAAGAGCTGAGAGAAAATATTAGAGATGAAGAGCTGAGAGAAAATATTAGAGATGAAGAGCTGAGAGAAAATATTAGAGATGAAGAGCTGAGAGAAAATATTAGAGATGAAGAGCTGAGAGAAAATATTAGAGATGAAGAACTGAGAGAAAATATTAGAGATGAAGAGCTGAGAAAAAAAACCTATGAACAACTCCTGCCACTGAATACATAAAGAAACAGCAGATAAAATGGTTTGGCCACATGATGAGGCAAAAAGAAAAAAAACACTACTCAACGAGCGTTTACTAAATGTTACATGAACATCGGGCACAGGAGCCGACCACGGAAAAGATGGATTGATGGAATATTAGAAACACATAACATATGATGAAACCAGGAAAATAGTAAAAGACATGCAAATAAATCTCCCCTTGATGCTGTAAGGTAAATGAGGAAATAAATGGGAAGAGGAACCTGATTGTATCTGCTTTTACTTGATAAGATAATGTAGGAAAATTGTGTCTTCTTTTGCATCCATTTTATTTGCCATCCTGGCAAGTCAATATAATTAAAGAAACAATAAAACGATATCTATTCATTGTGTTTAGATTGTGAGAAATGGCAGCTGCAGTATGAAGGAAGCTGTCCTGAGCATGGTAGTCTCCTATATATTGACAACGCAGAGGTAAGCACCCATTTTTTAGTCAACTGAACAAGTCCATTAATCAAAATAAATGTCATAGAGATTTTAATTATTGATTATGAATGTGACAGTAACCAACTTAGACACGGAGGTGTTTTATCACATACAAATGTTGGTTGTGATCATACAACAGGAACAATCATTCACTGAAATTATCACTTACAGATGTTAGTTGTGATCATACATCGGGAACAATCATCCACTGAAATTATCACTTACAGATGTTAGTTGTGATCATACAACAAGAACAATCATTCACTGAAATTATCACTTACAAATGTTGGTTGTGATCATACAACAAGAACAATCATTCACTGAAATTATCACTTACAGATGTTAGTTGTGATCATACATCGGGAACAATCATCCACTGAAATCATCACTTACAGATGTTAGTTGTGATCATACAACAGGAACAATCATTCACTGAAAATATCACATACAAATGTTGGTTGTGATCATACAACAGGAACAATCATTCACTGAAAATATTACTTACAAATGTTGGTTGTGATTATACAACAGGAGCAATCATTCACTGAAATTATCACTTACAAATGTTGGTTGTGATCATACAACAGGAACAATCATTCACTGAAAATACCACTTACAAATGTTGGTTGTGATCATACAACAGGAACAATCATTCACTGAAATTATCGCTTACAAATGTTGGTTGTGATCATACAACAGGAACAATCATCTACTGAAATTATCACTTACAAATGTTGGTTGTGATCATACAACAGGAACAATCATTCACTGAAAATACCACTTACAAATGTTGGTTGTGATCATACAACAGGAACAATCATTCACTGAAATTATCACTTACAAATGTTGGTTGTGATCATACAACAGGAACAATCATTCACTGAAATTATCACTTACAAATGTTGGTTGTGATCATACAACAGGAACAATCATTCACTGAAATTATCACTTACAAATGTTGGTTGTGATCATACAACAGGAACAATCATTCACTGAAATTATCACTTACAAATGTTGGTTGTGATCATACAACAGGAACAATCATTCACTGAAATTATCACTTACAAATGTTGGTTGTGATCATACAACAGGAACAATCATTCACTGAAATTATCACTTACAAATGTTGGTTGTGATCATACAACAGGAACAATCATTCACTGAAATTATCACTTACAAATGTTGGTTGTGATCATACAACAGGAACAATCATTCACTGAAAATGTGACATAAAAGTATGAATTATGATTGCACAACCAAATCTTCAATCTGAAATTTGAGAAGCCCAAAATAATGTGCAATTTCAACATTTGGATCATGATTTGTTTTCACATTTTAAATTTCATCTGTTTCAGATAGGTCTAGATGAGGGCTACAGTCAAGATTCTAACTACCAGGTTCAGGTAACTGACAAATTGCAGAGAGACCTTCCAGAAAAAGATAATGTGTCAGAGTTTCCAGATTCTGAGACTTGTGATGGTGATGATGCGACCCAGAGTGTAGATCAAAGAAAACAGGATGGAGCACGTACAGAAGAGAAGTCTTACAAATGTGATGTATGTGGAGCACATTTTTCTTGGAATGAGTCTCTAAAACGTCACAGGGTAACACATACAGAAGAGAAGCCGTACAAATGTGACGTATGTGATGCTGGCTTTTCACGGAATGATTCTTTAAAACGTCACAGAATAACACATACAGGAGAGAAACCTCATAAATGTGATGTATGTTTTGCAGGTTTTATTGATGGTAGTAATCTAAAAGCACATAAAAGAATTCATACGGGAGAGAAACCCTTCAAATGTGATGCATGTGGTGCAAGCTTTACTCACAGCAACAGTCTAAAAGCACATAAAAGAATTCACGCAGAGGAGAAACCTAACAAACACGGTGATGTTTCTGACAGTTTTTATCACAATGGACATCTAAAAAGCAATAGGCCAATACATTCAAGAGTGAAGTCTTGCCAATGTGATGTGGGTGGTGCAAGTTTTTCTCAAAGCTGCAGTCTGATACGACACAAGAAAACACATACTGGAGAGGAACCTTATAAATGTGATATGTGTGGTGTCGGTTTTTCTCAGAATAGTTCACTAAAACGCCACAGGATAACACATACAGGGGAGAAACCTTATAAATGTGATGTATGTGGTGTGGGTTTTACAGACAGCAGCTATCTAATATTACACAAAAGAACTCATACAGGAGAGAAGCCGTACAAATGTGATGTATGTGGTGTATGTTTTTCATGGAATAAGTCTCTAAAATATCACAGAATAACACATACAGGAGAGAAACCTCATAAATGTGATGTATGTGGTGCAGGTTTTACTGTCAGTAGCAGTCTAAAGGCACATAAAAGAATTCATACGGGAGAGAAACCTTACAAATGTGATGTATGTGGTGTATGTTTTACTCACAGCAACAAGTTAAAAGCTCACAAAAGAACTCATACTGGAGAGAAGCCATTCAAATGTGGAATGTGCAATGCTGTTTTCTCTCGGAATGGATCTCTAACAAGGCACTGGTTGACACATACAGGAGAGAAACCTTACAAATGTGACGTGTGTGGTGAATTTTTTTCTCGGAATGGTTCTCTGAAACGTCACAGGATGACACATACAGGAGAGAAACCTGTTGATGAGTGCGCTGCAGGTTTTCCTAACAGTAGTAGTCTAATGACACACAAGAAAGCTCATACAAGAGAGAAGCCTTATCAATGTGATGTGTGTGGTGCAGGTTTTATTCATAGTTACCATCTAATAACTCACAAAAGAACACATACAGGAGAGAAGCCTTACAAATGTGAAGTGTGCGGTGTCGAATTTACTCGCAGTGACAATCTAAAAACGCACAAAAGAACTCACACAGGGGACAAGCCTTATAAATGTGATTTGTGTGATGCTTGCTTTGCTCACATTAACAGCTTAAAGTTGCACAAAATAACTCATACGGGGGAGAAGAATTACCAGTGTGATTTGTGTGGTGCATGTTTTGCTGTCAGTTGCCGTCTAGTAGCACATAAGAGAACACATACTGGAGAGAGGCCTTTCAAATGTGATGTGTGCAATACTGGGTTTTCACAGAGTGGATCTTTAACGAGACACAAGCTAACACATACAGGAGAGAGACCTCACAAATGATAGGTGTGTTGTACATTGATTTCCAGTAGCAATTTTTATTTAATTCATTTTTTTTTTTTCGTTTGCCAGCTTTTACCTCTGACGAAGTACCTAGAGACTAGGAACTGAATTTTGCGTGTTAATCCGTTTTTCCCTGGCAGCCATGTGCACAGGGATCCCTCGCCTCACAGGCAGATAACTCCATCTTCGGAGGTACTCATTTTTTTTCTGTCGATGAGTAATTGACATTTCAAGCTGGGCCTCGCTGCCGAGACCAGGGGTGGTTGCCACAGAGAGAAATCATAAATAAAAATCCCAACCGGTGTGGCCAGGATTTGAACCCACAACCTCTCTGTCTCAAGCCGGTGTCTTGCCTCAAGACCAACCAGTCCCCCCAGTAGCAATTTAAAAAAATGAAAGAACTGATATAGGAGATAAGCCTTTCTTCTTCTTTTCTCTTTAACATTCATTTGTCAAATTGGCGTGTGTTGTGTCACTAGTTTATAGCCACGATATCTGCACCTTTCAGCCTAACATGTCAATCTTCAACATAGATAGATTTGCTGACCTACTTTTGCCCAGGCAGCTGCCATTTTGGTCTACCCTTTTCAACTTAAACTGCCAAAAGTTCTAGTACACCCTGTGTTTCACCGTTTTCTGAGACGAAGAAACCATGAGTTTCATTTTTAATAATTCCCACAACCTGTGGTGGTCGTTGAACCCAGGAGTTTCCTTCCCAGGGGCCAATGCCATACCTCTAGACCAGCAGTTCCACAGAAGCCTTTCAAATATGGAATGTGCTGGATTTTTCAGAGTGGATCTTTAATGAGACACAATTTAACACATGCAGAAGAGAAACCTTACAAATTTTATCTGTGTGGCATACATTCTTTTTTGCGTTCGCCAGCTTTCACCTCTGGCGAAGTCTTTATAGATAACATCTATAGACTAGGAACTGAATTTTGCATGTTAATCCATTTTTCCCTGGCAGCCGTATGCTCAGGGGTCCCTCGGCACACAGGCAGATAACTCCATCTTTGGAGGTACTCATATTTTTTTCTGTCCATGGGTAATTGACGTTTCAGGCGGGGTTTCACTGCTGAGACCAGGGGTGGTTGCATCACAAAAAGACAATTCTTACAGGTGAGAAATCTTACAAATTTGATGTGTAAAGTGCAAATTTTGCTCTCATTAAGGGTCTAAAATTGCACAAGGGAACTCACAATGAAGAGAAACCTTTTTCTCTCTCTCTGTGATCAAGACTCAATCAGAGTAGGATTCCAGACTTTCTCATCTGTCTGTTTAAGTGAATCGATTGCCCCATGTAGTTTCTCTTCAAGGGAAGTGGGAAAGAAACATTTTAAATGTGATGTATGTTGTGCAGATTTTGTTCACTGTGACAGCCTAATAACATGCACAAAACAAATCATACAATATTGAAGCCTTACAAATGTGATGTATGCAGTACAAGTTTGCTCAGATTGCAAATGAATATTTCTCAGGAGAGCTTATACTGGAGAGAAGCCTTCAAATGTGGCAGGTGCTTGCTAGGTTTTCTCATAATGGATTTCTAAAATTTTACAGCATAACACATACAGTTACAAAAAAATAAAAATAACGCGCCAAGTGGCATATAGGGAATATGGTGTTAGTGACCATAAATTTTACAGACCTTCAGAACATGATTTTTGGGGTAATGTGGTCGGTATTACGCCTGTGCCGCTTTACTTTCCCAGAAAAAAAATCTGGTACCCATTTAAGGCTGGGTGAACCCGAAAGCCGTCGGTTGTGATCGAACCCTACCCCTTGTCCTTTGTAGTCCAGTTCACTAACCACTGAGCTAAATGTGGCAGGTGCTTGCTGGGTTTTCTCATAATGAATTTCTACAATTGTGCAGAATATCACATACAGTAGTGGTTTCCAATACATGGGTTACAACCACTCAAATGGTTTGGATAAGGATTTTCTGTAGGAACATCGAGCCAATGTGAGCTATGAAAATTTTATAAAAAGACTTTTAAAATTAAAAATCATGTCATTGAGAGAGATTTTTTCACGTAAATATGTAAATGATCTTTTGTTTGTCGGGTTTGAATTACATTATACTGAAAAATCTATTTTCGATGTGTTTTCATTTCTATCTATCTATCTATTGACCTTTCGGGCCGTAGCCGGCCCATAGAGCATAGACCAAGATACAACTTCTATCTGAATTTTTGTACTAGCAGTTTTCTTTTAAAGATATTTTATCTATTACTGTTTTCATTTACCGTATAATTATAAAGCTTATTTTTAATGTATTGGGATCGCAGGTCACTTTGATCCTATAAAATGGGGTCACGACTCGAAAAAGGTTGGGATCCGTGGACATATGGATTGAGAAACCTCACAAATACAATTTGTTCGATTTAAGCTTTTGTCAAAAGTGGACATTTAAAAAACATAGTCAAGCAAGAGAATCCATACAAGAGAGAAGCTTAAAAATCCAGAAAACATCAGATATAGAACAGTCTTACAGGTGTGATGAATTATTAAGATATTGTAATGTCATCAAAATCTACAATAGTGGATACACTGGAGAATGATTTTAATGATGTTATAAATTAAATTAATTTTCCTCTGTGTTACCGGGGCCTCATTATGAGGGAAGTAAAGAATAGTGACACTGTGGCCTTCCAGGCATGTTGTAAGAGGCAACTAAGGAGGTTGATTGATGGCTTGACAAGCTGTCATTGTAAAAAGTATTGTTATGGAAACAGCGCCATATATTTTAGAGTAGTGATCTCTGCAATATGTGCCACTTTGTTACGCAAGGTTTCTGTTTTTTGAGATTGTGGTTCTGCCCTATGTGCCGTCTTCGGCTCGAAAGGGCGATAGATAGATAGATAAATTAATTTAGAAGTTTGGAGGTGAAGGCACGCCTCACAGCAGCAGAATTGAAAGTTGTCAGCGACCCACAGCTGATGGCTTGCGCCGGGTCGGTGAACCAGAACCATCCAGGCTCTGCTCCACCTCTCTGTAGTGCCTCTAGTAACAGACTAACCTGTCTAATCTGGCCAAGTGAGTGTGGATCAAAGAGGGGAAGACAACCCAGTACTCAAAAATGTCATGCTGAAGTCAGATGTGTTGGGCCGAAAAGCACAAATATCAGCTTTACTGCAAACCACAAAACAATGCAGACATGCCCACTTAACGTCATTTTAAGGGCGGATCATGAAAAGATGTCCTCCTTTAGTCATCGGGCGAACACAAACAAGTAATTTAGAAATTTGACTACTATTTAAGGATGTACAAATTTTAATCAACTTTATCAATTGTAGTAGTGTTAAATTGATAAATAGTTGGCCATGCACTGCTGGGGCCTGAACGGGGAGTAAAGGATTGTAGCACTGTTCCCTACCAGGCATGTTTGTAATGGTGACTAAGGAGGGTTGGGCATGGGACTAGCTATCCTGTACTGTAAAAAAATGAGATGCAAAAACTTCACACGCACACTGCGGAAGCCAACTGAGAGTATTACACAACAGGCCCTTTTTCGGAAGTCCCAAAGAAAAAGACAAAGAGGAATCATTTTGGAGAAGACAGATGGGAGCAGAGATGATGGGGAAGACATGAAATGTTCTTAAAAGAATGGCAAGGAACGGAATGGCTTGGAAAGTGTTTGTTGAAGACCTATAGACCTATCAACACTTGTAAAGTGTTTGTATAGGAAAGACCTATACAAAGCTCCGTATGGAGTTGAAAGGTAGAAGAAGAATAGTTTTAGACCTGAAAAGAAAAAGAGACCGACATAGAAAAATACTAAAAAGAACACTGAGACAAGATGCAACAACAGTAGGCATCAGCTCCCTTATGAAGATTGACCATTCGTGAGGTGATTTTAACAGCAACAATTAATAAAGGTTGACTTGAAATGTCTGGTGTTCTTTACATCTGTTGGTCCAAACTGGAACACACCCTTTCTGGGTGGGTCTAGAAACAATTGTGGACACCAAACAGTTATTATTAACATTCATTTGAGCTATCATATGTTGATAATATTTAAAGCATATATATTTTACATTATACTGTCGCTCTCTGATGTTATATATATCATCATCACGATGTGCCATACCGGTTGGCATAGGCGATCATGTCCTTCCACAATCTTCTATCCACAGTGCATCGTATCAGTTCTGTTGTTGACTGTTTTCCTTGCCATGACACTAAGTTATCCAGTATTTTCTCTCTGCGATCTCTCTTTCCTTTTATTTTGCCAGTTGTTACCAAGTATTCGAACTTTCCTCTTCTCATGATGTGCTTGAAAAATGTTGATTGTTTCTTTCTTATGTTTTTTAGGAGTTCCCTTTTTGTGTTGGCATCTTTGATAATTTTTTCATTGGTCTTTTTAGCTGTCCAGGGAACTTTCAACATTCTTCTAAGAAATCCCATCTTAAGAGGCTGGGTGAACCCCGGAGCTTTGTCACTCAAAAAAAAGCAGCTACTGCTGGGGATCGAACCCGAACCCTTCTGGTCAGGAAGCGAGAACACTAACCACTCAGCCACAGAGGCTCCTGCTACATAAAGATGTACAGGGAGCTTACTGTCATGGCCTCCATCATCAAACTACTTGTAGTCAAATAGGAGACAAATAATAATAAATGAATATTATTATAGAGGGAAACTTCCGAGGCGATAATCAGCGAATCAGTTCAGAGGAAGCGGTATGACTCTCACACGAAAACAGCTGTCTGTTTAAGCATGTTAGATCCACTCTGCTTGAATACCTGTTAAAACGTTGCACTGTGTTCTGCGCCAGTGGCCCAGTTCATCCGATTTCAGCCAACATTTTATTCAGGTTTGCTTTCCTTAGCCTTTGATTGTCCCCAATCTTCCTGCAAGGCAGCAGATTGTCTTTTCTGTAGGGGGATTCTGCCCTTAGATGGTAGGCCCTCCCAGGTTTAGAGCACCATCTGCCCGAGTCACTAGAGGTGACTAACACAGACATGCGACTTGGAATATAAGGAAACTGCAACAAGGAACACTTTTCATGCATAGCCTTCAATTGTTCCCAGCGCCTATCCCCATATACCGGTAGTTCACGTTCTCTTGAAAATGGATGTTCGTCGTAGCACTTGATGATGTTAGACCATCGTTGTTGACTTCAATTCCGAACATATAGACACACAGCAAACAGCAGACCGTAAATTTAGCGCACGGCCGGTCTGGGGAACCATTATGATGACGTAGCACACAACAATGTCGAACGCACAATCTCGCTCCCTTTAGATTTCTGATTACTCTAATGTAAGCAGCCTACGACGAACAAAAAAACACGAAGCAAATCCCCCCCAAAAGACAAAACTGCGGCTGACGAAGTAGTTTACATTAATGAGTAACATGGAAATAACTTGCGTCAAGGAATTCCAACAACGGCCATGAACAGCACCAATGTGACGTAAAGCGCAGATCAAATCTAGACGGTGGAAGGTCTCATTCACAACACTTGATTTGTCAAAAACGGACTGTTGTCGGCCTACGACCTCGCTTTAGCGGCACAGATGTACTAAGTATATCATCATTTTGACTTTAACGCAGAAAAGTGCAACGGAGAACCGAAATTAATCAGACCCTGGATGCACTTTCTGCAGCGACCGAGAGGACGATGACTAGATCCGCCATCTTGGAGACGGACCAGAAACCTTTATAAAATATGGAAATCAAAATTACTAAGCACAAAAACAAAGCTCAGGATTTTCAAATCAAATGTATTATCCAGCCTGTAGTCAAATACATCGCTATCTTCCTTGACAATTCTCCCCCGACCTGGCTCCACTAGTTCCTACATCGAACATCAGACCCGTATGTGTATAAAAGATTACTCGCCTTGATAAGAATTCTATAGACATCAAAGCTTGTACATTTGCTTCCACAGCTACATTTCAAAAATATATTTTCTGCGATATCTGTCTAGTTTGATACAAACTAATGAGAACCAACGTCACTCTGCTGGCACCCGCATTCATTCTTCATAAGGTTCTGTGTCCTTTCTAAGTGCATAAATCTGTTGAACAGTGTCCCCGGTATTACTGTCTGAGATTTCTCACATTTGAACACCAACTTTCGCCGTAAAAAAGCCGCAGATATCCAGATAAGATGGAATATGCTAGAACCAAGTCATCAAGAAATCAAAAGGTTCCCTATTTTTACTCAAAGTCGATCTGAGGGGCAGATGTCTTGGTATTTAAGTAAAGGTCCCCACATATACACCATGGACAACAAACATATTAGGCGCCCATAAGCTACAGGCGAAGAACACGCGGGATTCAGAAAGGGAGAGAAGCTGTCTTGATAAAATATTCGTTCTAAGAATAATAATAGATGAATGTACAGAAAAACAACAACCATTAATCGGTAATTTCATTTATTAAAAAAAAAAACTCTTTTTCTTCAAATGGTGCAGCCGGGATTTGAACTAACAATCCCTTTGTCTCGAGGCCAGCGTCTTGCCTTGAAACCAACCAGTCACCAACAGCACACATTCTATAAACTTGAACAAATATAAAGCGAGAGAAATGACCATGCAATCAAGGATCTCATCTACGTTAGGAAGAGAAGAGGGACACATGCCTGACATGCATTAAAATGAGACAAGAGAATTCCAAAACAAGCCCTTCTATGGCAAACATCAGGATAGAGAAAAAAGGAACAAAACCTAAAGAGACACTAACAAGAACACTTATAAGAGAAGCAAAGTTCGCAGGCATAGACTCATTAGATAAGATGGACCATCTCGCCAATAGAGATGGATGGCGAAAAACACTACGTGCCATATGAGAAGTGTACCGGCGTTGGAAGGATCAAAATATGTTACTGCCTGCCTACCTACCTCTCTGTTTGTCTGTCCATCCGTCCTGTCCTGTCCGTCCTAACCCTAAACCTAAATCTCACCCTAACCCGCAACCCTAAAACCTAACTCAAATCATAACCCTAACTATAAACCTAACATTAAACCTCCCTAACCCTATCCCTTACCCAAACCCTAACCTTAAACCTCACCTTAATCCTAATTGTAACTGTAAACCTAACCCTAAACCTAACACTAACACTAACCCTAACCTTAACCCTCCCCAAACCCTAACCATAACCCTAACCCTGAAAACGTTATGAAAGAGGCCAAAGCAAAGAGAGAGCTAATTTCCAATATTAGGAAGAAGCAATCATCATTTTTGGGCCATGTAATGAGAAGAGAACAGCTGGAGTATATTGTAACAACTGGGAAAATTCAGGGACGAAGAGATAGAGGGAAGCAACCTGACTTTTCTTCTTGTGGTTGGCGTTTCTCTTTAAATGTCACCTGGCAACCCCCGTTACAAAACATGTTACATCATTTCCGGTATTCTAGGCCACTTTCCACAAAACCTGAACAAAACTTTAGGAAGCTTTGGCGTCTGACAGACCTAAATATTAGGAGGTGATCTGTCTGAATAGTCGAAAGCAAGTGTTTTCATGATTTCTTTTTTAATACACACCCACTCTACTTTCCTTTCTCTCTTTTTTTTTTACTCACATTTTGACTGACGAACTACTTCTGACTTCTGTGTGTGTAAGTGTAAATTACTCAGGACACAATACACAACAGGCACTGGAGAGTTAGTACCTACCACTCACTACCAGCCAGTGAGTAGAGGTAGGGTCGTAGGTGATAGTACTTGACTCTTGACACTCAAGTATAGAATAAGCCGGAGTATTACTTTTCTTGATGAAGACTAATAAATAAACAGTATCCAAATAAATACGAGTGCTACTAATTCCCTCAACGATGAAGAAAGTTAAGGACATGAGGAACACAAGAAGATTGAAGATTTAGTTCTAGTTAAGAAACAGTACAGTAGACGAGTAGTACACTACACACATTCAACAGTGACTGGATAAAACTCAAAAAGTTTTAAAAGTAAGACTTATCGTCAACGTAGTAATAAATAATATTACAATATAGGGCTACATTCGCCTTGGTAATAACCGTGTCCGCATGCCTTATATCAACAGACTGAGACTCAGATATGGCAAACCTAGATTGACAAGATGTAAGTTTTGCAGAGAATGGGAAAACCTCAACTTGATGTGCTTCCGTTTACAGCCTAGCTTGGATGATATATTCCCCTGGGCCAATGGAAGTTTGTGGCATTGAGATGGGTGACAGGGTCTGCCATTACACAGTAAACCTTAAAAATTTACTTAAATGACATTTTGAGGGCTCTTAGAGAGACGACCTCTCACAAGAAGGTGACAACAAAGCTGATAACAAAGCTGATGATAACAAAGCTGATGATAACAAAGCTGATGACAGCAAAGCTGGTGATAACAAAGCTGATGATAACAAAGCTGATGACAGCAAAGCTGGTGATAACAAAGCTGATGATAACAAAGCTGATGACAGCAAAGCTGGTGACAACAAAGCTGATGACAGCAAAGCTGATGATAACAAAGCTGATGACAGCAAAGCTGGTGATAACAAAGCTGATGATAACAAAGCTGATGACAGCAAAGCTGGTGACAACAAAGCTGATGACAGCAAAGCTGATGATAACAAAGCTGATGATAACAAAGCTGATGACAGCAAAGCTGGTGACAACAAAGCTGATGACAGCAAAGCTGATGATAACAAAGCTGATGATAACAAAGCTGATGACAGCAAAGCTGGTGATAACAAAGCTGATGATAACAAAGCTGATGACAGCAAAGCTGGTGACAACAAAGCTGCTGATAACAAAGCTGATGATAACAAAGCTGATGATAACAAAGCTGATGATAACAAAGCTGATGATAACAAAGCTGATGACAACAAAGCTGATGACAACAAAGCTGATGATAACAAAGCTGATGACAGCAAAGCTGATGACAACAAAGCTGATGACAACAAAGCTGATGACAGCAAAGCTGGTGATAACAAAGCTGATGATAACAAAGCTGATGATAACAAAGCTGATGACAGCAAAGCTGATGACAACAAAGCTGATGATAACAAAGCTGATGACAGCAAAGCTGGTGATAACAAAGCTGATGATAACAATGCTGATGATAACAAAGCTGATGACAGCAAAGCTGGTGATAACAAAGCTGATGATAACAAAGCTGATGACAACAAAGCTGATGACAGCAAAGCTGGTGATAACAAAGCTGATGATAACAAAGCTGATGACAACAAAGCTGATGACAACAAAGTTGATGATAACCCATATGTCAAAGGACTGATGGTGAGCTCCATGACTGGCAAAAAAAGGTAACTTGCAACTTCAGCGAAAAAAAAGAATGTGACATGTTCAATCAATGTAGGACAGAACAATCAGTATTTGAACACTTCGATGGTTGCTGAAACAGGTAGCATAGCAAATATGGAAATGTTCCAACTACAGTGATCAGGCTGAACTAAAAGCTAAAAGAGTTAATATGTTTACTCACCTAACTGTGCATTCATTATTGTATAATTTGCACTAGGACATTGTACTCACTGATCACAATTTGGAGAGTATATCATCCCTTCTTATGTTGTGACCAAGCCGTAGTGTAGTGTAGATTTTAAAAAAATTAATAAATAGACACAGTAATACAACTATGGCTGCAGCCTACTGCCATTCCTTCCTGTACTGTATAAAAGTTAACATTATTCATTCATGATTATTGCAAATCAGATAACATTGCTAGACACGATCATCTCTCAATATCATACAAAATAATGAAATATCTCTCTCTTAACTTTACTGATTACTCCAACAGTACAAGTACAAAATAATGAAATATCTCTCTCTTAACTTTACTGATTACTCCAACAGTACAAGTACAAAATAATGAAATATCTCTCTTTTAACTTTACTGATTACTCCAATAGTACAAGTACAAAATAATGAAATATCTCTCTTTTAGCTTTACTGATTACACCAATAGTACAGGTATGAAATATTGATATATCTCTCTTTTAACTTTACTGATTACTCCAACAGTACAAGTACAAAATATTGAAATATCTCTCGTAACTTTACTGATTACTCCAATAGTACAGGTATGAAATATTGATATATCTCTCTCTTAACTTTACTGATTACTCCAACAGTACAAGTATGAAATATTGATATATCTCTCTCTTAACTTTACTGATTACTCCAATAGTACAAGTATGAAATATTGATATATCTCTCTCTCTTAAATTTACTGATTACTCCAACAGTACAAGTATGAAATATTGATATATCTCTCTCTTAACTTTACTGATTACTCCAACAGTACAAGTATGAAATATTGATGTATCTCTCTTTTAACTTTACTGATTACTCCAACAGTACAAGTATGAAATATTGATATATCTCTCTTTTAACTTTACTGATTACTCCAACAGTACAAGTACGAAATATGGAAACAAAGAGTCTGATGCCAATTTTGGATATTAAAGAAGAACCAGATTATGAAGTGAGTTGATTTTTAAAAGTTATTCAATAGCAACAGGTGTATTTAAACTGAGACTAGTTATACACTAACAGTAGTTTTGTTAGCTAACTTATTGTTTGTGTTAGTCTTCTACATGGCAAGATACTTCCACTGACTCAGGTTGAACATAATTCTGATAGTATATTCTCAGATATTGTCAGATTGAAAAACAATAGGAACAAGTTTATGTTGTAAGTATACTGCTCAAAATAATAATAAAGGAAATGTAAATAATATAGTAACTATTATATGTTCAACAAGGTAAAGTACAAGACTTGAATCAGCATCTTTCTTAGCATGCGAGTTTCCACTCACATGTGCTCGGCCACCTATCCAGAGTGTTCTGAGGCTTCTGGGTAGTGTCGCTTGATGCTTTAAGCATCAAAACTCACAATGTGGGGTGGCATTTCTTACATTCCCAAAGTAATACCCTGGTACCCATTTCTACCAACGGCTGGGTTGACAGCGGGAGTATTTTTTTTCCAACCATGAGTATAACTCACACTGCTTCCAGTGGGAATCGAACATTGGTTGTCCGAATGTTGGTTGCCCAGTTGAGTGGTTTTCCCAACTAGGCTACCGGGACCCCGTGTTCAACAAGTATATTTCACTGTCAAAGACATATTTGTTCATTAGAGTGAATGGCTACCTTCTTAGATGTTATAAGAGCAAATAAAAAAAAGTAAAGTATCCCCATCACACCAAGTGGCATATAGGGATTATGGTGTTAGTCACCATAGATGTTACAGACCTTTGGCACATGATTTTTGGAGTAAGAGGTCGGTATTACGCCCGTGTGGCTTTACTTTCCCAGAAAAAAAATCTGGTACCCATTAAAGGCTGGGTAAACCAGAAGCAGTCGGTTGGGATCGAACCCTACCTCTTGTCCTTTGTAGTCCAGTTCACTAACCACTGAGATACCGCGGCTCAAGAGCAAATAAAGGAACATTACAACTTTTCTCAATAACATCTGGAGTTAGACAAGGGTGCATATTGTCACCACTCTTGTTCATCACTTACATTGACAACATATACAAGGATGCCAAATCAGTGAAGATAAAAGTGAACTACTTTTTGCTGATGACCAGACCCCAGTGCCTTTCGAAGAGATAGAACTTTAACAACATCTAAGGTACTGGAATAAAGAATGTAAAATGAACAACATGAAAATAAGCATTGGAAGCAAGAGAAGTTATATCAATATATAGACAAAAGGAGACATTAAACACAGCTATAGAACATCAAGTTATAAAACAAGTAGTCAGGACAATGTGGCCCACACCCACCTCCCTGGAAGAGAAACTATACGGGGCAACCGAATCACTTAGACAGCTGCCCTCATAAGAGAGTCCGGAATCCTAGTCTGAATGACGTCATGATCACAGAAGAAGAAGAAGACAAGTAATAAATTCATGCTGAAGTCGGATGTGTTGAGCCGAAAGGCGCAAATATCACAGTTATACTGCAAACAACAACACAACGCAGAAACGCCCACTTAGCGCCCTTTTAAGGGTGGATGATGAAGAGGTGTACTCCTTTAGTCACCGGGCGAACACAAGCAAGCAAGTAATAAATTGTAACCCTAGATTTTAATACCGTATTAAAATTCACAACATCAAACGCAAATTCCTCATATTTTGACATTTTCCTGCGTTCAAACATTACACCACATATCTCTCTCTCTCCCCCCCCCCCTTCCTCCTCCATGCACCTCCCTAGTTAGCACTTCTGGTTACTCCTGAGTGTTTGTTTCCATTGCTGTTGGAGATTTTTTTTTTCTCTAAGAACGTGAAATACATTGTTTAATCTGAGTTTTGTTCTAAGTCTTTGCTTGACTGTGGATATTGTTTGTGGTGACAGTTTTTCTGTAACTACTGCTAATGTTGTCATGGTTAAATAGGCAAATATGTTAATCTCTTTGAAAATGACAGTGGCTATCAAGAGAATTGAATTCCTGGTTTAATTCCCACAACGAGTGGTGGAAATTTTTCAAAAATGGAATGCATGGCTTCTTTATCTTCCCCTGGTCTCTGTGTAGTGAGATCTGTTGTCTAGCCCTCTAGGAAAATGGTGGAAGAACAGGAAGTCCCATGTGCTTTCGCACACATTAAAGAACCCGAGGCAGCGTAAAACAGAAAAAGAACAGGCTAAAAATGACAGCTGTCCTGGCAAACTATTAATTTTATTATTTAAAATTGTTAAACAAATCTCATCTATGGTGTATCTGGCGTATCTATGAAGTTGGATGTGTTAGACTGAAAGGCGCAAACTAGTTACACAATATATCCATGCCTTCTTAACGGGTCAATGCTAAGAAGATAATATGCTACTTGTGATACATTTGTATTTATTTCAAATTGTTTTTTATTTGTTTTTATTTGTTAATCTTCATTTTGTTTCAGGCATGTCAAGGAGAAAGCTGCAGTCAAGATTCTAGTTCACAAGTTCCGGTAACTGACATGTTGCCTAAACAACTGCCAGGACAAGAGAAGGCTTTACAGAGTCTTGTTTCTGAGACGTCTGGCGTTGATGATGATGATGATGATGATGATGCCCCGAATGTAGATAAAAAAACAAACAATGGAACACTTACAGGAGAAAAGTCCTTAAAGTGTGATTTGTGTGGGGCAACATTTTCTCGCAGTTATAATCTGTTAACACATGTGAGGGTTCATACAGGAGAGAAGCCTTATAAGTGTGATTTGTGTGGGGCATTATTTGCACAGGGAGAACATTTAAAAACACACAAGAGAATACACACAGGAGAGAAGCCTTTTAAGTGTGATTTGTGTGGTACATTCTTTGCACAGAGAGGACACTTAAAAACACACAAGAGAACGCACACAGGAGAGAAGCCTTACAGTTGTGATGTGTGTGGTGTAAGTTTTGCTGATAGTAACAATTTAATTACACACAAGAGAACACACACAGGAGAGAAGCCTTTCAAATGTGATATATGTGGTGTAGGTTTTGCCAAGAGTGGCAGTTTAATAGTGCACAAGAGAACACATACAGGAGAGAAGCCTTACAAATGTGAATTATGTGGTGTATGTTTTGCTCAAAGAGGACATTTGAGCAAGCATAAGAGAACGCATGCGGGAGAGAAAACTTAAAAATTCACAAAATTGTAGACACAGCCTATTTAAAGTGGTGTATATGGTGATGTATTTGCTTATTGTAAGTAAAGTACCCCCGTCACGCCAAGTGGCGTATAGGGAAATATGGTGTTAGTGACCCTATATTTTACAGATCTTCAGCACATGATTTTTGGGGTAATGTGGTCAGTATTACGCCCGAGCTGCTTTACTTTCCCAGAAAAAATCCGGTACCCATTTAAGGCTGGGTGAACCCGGAAGCCGTCGGTTGGGATCGAACCCTACCCCTTGTCCTTTGTAGTCCAGTTCACTAACCACTGAGCTATCCTGGTTCCCTATTTGCTTATTGTCATTTTAATTTAGTCTACAATTGTAGATACACTGAAGCAGGACATTCTTTTTGTTCTTTTTCTTTATGCTTGCCCATTATGTGAGCATGGATGCGCTGTATCTCTAGTTTATGGTAAAGCCGTAATATTTTCATCTTTAGTTCCTAGAGTTGCTGCAATATTTGCATCTTTAGATCCTACAGTTGCCGTAATATTTGCATCTTTAGATCCTACAGTTGCCGTAATATTTTCATCTTTAGTTCCTACAGTTGCTGCAATATTTGCATCTTTAGATCCTACAGTTGCCATAATATTTGCATCTTTAGATCCTACAGTTGCCGTAATATTTGCATCTTTAGATCCTACAGTTGCCGTAATATTAGCATCTTTAGATCCTACAGTTGCCGTAATATTTGCATCTTTAGATCCTACAGTTGCCGTAATATTTGCATCTTTAGATCCTACAGTTGCCGCAATATTTGCATCTTTAGTTCCTACAGTTGCCGTAATATTTGCATCTTTAGTTCCTACAGTTGCCGTAATATTTGCATCTTTAGTTCCTACAGTTGCCGTAATATTTGCATCTTTAGTTCCTACAGTTGCCACAATATTTGCATCTTTAGTTCCTACAGTTGCGGCAATATAACTACCTGGGATTCATCATGAATGACAAATTATCTTTAGATACAGAAATTGACCCCCGAAATGAATCTTTTTCATTTGATTTAACATCATGATTGGGGAATGAGTGGTGAAGATATAGAACATTAGTCTCAAGATAGGAAGTTCCTGGGTTCATGACCACCCTCCATTGGTTTCTGGATAGTGAGATCTGATATCTAGACCTCTTGGACAATAACAAAACACATGAGGTCATGTGTGTATTTTGTGAACATTATAACTCTTGCTGTACATTTCGCCACATAGTGCGCCACTCTCACTTTTGTTAGTGTAGGCTATCATCAAACCATATTCTTTTTACATGTCTTGTATGGTCTTGGTGTTAGTGAAATATAATTCCTTCTTTATTTATCTTAAAATTCATATATATGTCATATCCCAGCACCAGAGCTGGAAGTTGTCAACGACCCACAGCTGATGGCTTGCGCCAGGATCGGTGAACCAAAACCATCCAGACCCTGCTCCACCTCTCCGCGATGCCTCCAGTAACAGACCAACCTGTCTAGTCTGGCCAAGCGTGCAGGGATCAAAGAGGGAAGACAACCCGGTTCTCAAAAATGTCGTGCTGAAGTTGGATGTGTTGGGCCGAAAGGCACAAATATAACAGTTATACTGCAAACCACAACACAACGCAGACACATCCACTACGTCCTTGTAAGGGCGGATAATGAAGAGGAATATTTTAGTTTACCACGATACTCTAGAATATTTTAGTCATCTGGTTAACGCAACCAACCAACCAACCATTTGTCATATGTTAGATAAATATAACCATGTAGATTGATTCTTAAAAACATGAAAACTTTTGTCTCTGAAATCTCGTCTGTTGCTTCGATAAAACGTTTCCGTACGGAAAGAGTTTAAGAACCTTTGTCAGTTAATGATTTAAAGGAGTGGGCCAAATGGCCACTGCTCTGGCAAAATTGATTTTTAAAAAATCTATCCCATAATGTCAAAACCGGCAAACAATGGTAAAAAAAATGAGAGAGCACTTCTAAAGTTAAAGAAAATCTGCCTATATGGCAGGAGACACCTGAGTACACAGCTGCTGGTGTGAAGAATAGGAAAAAGTGACATTCACACGTTTCTCGTGACGTTGCTAGAGATTAAAAATCTGGCACACACTGACAACCGTGTGTTCTTTTTCTCTGACGTTTCATATTATTACAAAATCACTGGAAGTATGCAGCTCTCCTTTATCCTTAGTTTGGTTTTACTTGGCTTGTTTTCATTCACCCGATGACTAAAGAAATACATCCCTTCATCATCCACCCTTAAAAGGACCTCATGCGGCATGTATATGTTGTGTTGTGGTTTACAGTAAAACTCTGGTGTTTGCACCTTTTGGCCCAACAAATCCCACTTCAGCATGTTATTTTTGAGTACCGGGTTGTCTCCCCTCTTCGATCCCTACTCGCTTGGCCCGACTAGACGGGTTAGTCTGTTTATGGAGGCACCATGAAGAGGTGGTGTAGGGTCTGGATGGTTTTCTATCTTATATGTGTATTTTTTTTTTATAACATGTTTGCTTCTTCTTTCCTTCCTCATTTGCCTTTCAGGGGAGATATAATTTGCAGTGTTTTTGCTTTTTCTGTTTTTGCCTTCTCCTGTAGTTATGTTTCCTTGTGTTTCTGATATTCCATCAATCCTTTTTTGTGAATGGCCCTAGGGTCTGGTGTTCTTGCAATAGCTATTAAAGACTCCTGTTTTGATATTTCTGTTGTATCACATGGCCAGACCATTTTATCTATTGTTTCTTTATGCATTCAGTGGCAGCTTACTAAGTCTTTTAAATCTATCCCTCTTGGATATTTTGTTGTAAATTATTAAATAATGGAGTTGCATCAGTGTATACCAAGTGTGTCAGTATGGAGAACGTGTGTGTGTAATGCAAGTAACATTGAAGTAAAATTGTGTCTGATTATTGTTTCATGGTCCACTTTTTGTTTTATGTCTGTATCTGAACACTACTCACAGTTGTTTATCATTGAAACTTTAGTTGATTTGCTCATTTGTGCCTTTCCAAGAAGATGAAATACACACATGTTCTGCTACATTTTCAGAGTAATTAAGCTGTATCTCAAAATTTATAAACTAGGATTTAAAAATTGAATATTGCATTCCCTGAAAAGTTGGGGTAATCAAAACTCATCAGCACAAACACAAAAATTAGACTATTCAAAACAAATGTACTATCTACCCTTATGTATGCGTGTGAAAACTGGAAAACAACAAGAGATATAGAAACAAAGTTGAACGCATTCGAAAATAAATGTCTAAGGAAAATACTTGGTATAGCATGGAACAAATTCAAAACAAACGAGGAAATTAGAGAAATCGCGAATCAACCACTAATATCTTCAGTAATCAATAAAAGACGATGGTTATATGTTGGACATGTGATGAGAAGAGATAATAACCGAATAACAAAGCAAGCCCTCATGTCAGAAACAACAGGTAAGAGGAAAAGAGGTAGACCCAGAGAGACACTGAGAAGAACATTGATGAGAGAGGCAAGAGCAGCAGGAATTGGCTCCCTCAATGAGATAGAGTTGCTTGCACAGAACGGAGACAAATGACGAGATTTGATAAAATATCTTTAGAAGGATTGAAAACTGCTAAAATAGGAGAAAGAGTATCTGGGTCTATGCCCTATGGGCCGGTAATGGCTCAAAAGGTCAATAGATAGAAACTCTCAAATTTGGTGAACGTTTTTCTGAGGATTAACTACAAAAATATCATTCATAAATGAATGTTGACTTTAGCTAAAACTTGTACATTTTGTTTGTGGTGTCACAGATTGCAACCACTTCTACCAAATATCTATTTTAACTCTTTCCATACGGAAGCATTTCATCAGTGCAACAGAACAGATGTCCGAGACAACGTTTTTCATGTTTTAAGAATCAATCTACATATTTATATAACATGTTATTATTGATAAACAGATTATTTTTGAATGTTTAGATAATTGAACAATGTATTATTTTTCACCAACACTAAGATCTATCTCTCTTTGCGATCAGTACTCAGTCAGAGTAGGAGGATTCCAGACTCTCACATGAAGTCAGCTGTCAGGTTAAGTGTGTTGATCGCCCCCACAGACAAAACATCACAATTAGAGTCTGCCAGATCCACTCTGGATATACTTGTAAAACAAACCAGTGGAAGAGATCGATCACTTTATCTATCTTGGAAGTCACATTGATTGATCTAGAAGGGGATACAAGTAAAGAAATTATAATCAGAATGGCTAAAGCAGCAATGTCTTTCAGAAGCCTTGAAAAGTTGTGGAAATCAAAACTCATTAGCACAAACACAAAACTTAGGCTACTCAAATCAAATGTACTATAAGCCCTTACGTATGCGTGTGAAAGCTGAAAAACAACAAGAAATATAGAAACAAAGTTGAACGCATTCGAAAATAAATGTCTAAGGAAAATACTTGGTATAGCGTGGAACGAATTCAAAACAAACGAGGAAATTAGAGAAATCGCCAATCAACCACTAATATCTTCAGTAATCAAGAAAAGACGATGGTCATACGTTGGACATGTGATGAGAAGAGATAATAACCGAATAGCAAAGCAAGCCCTCATATGGGAAACAACAGGTAAAAGAAAAAGAGGAAGACCCAGGGAGACACTGAGAAGAACATTGATGAGAGAGGCAAGAGCAGCAGGAATCGGCTCCCTCAATGAGATAGAACTGCTTGCACAGAACAGAGACAGATGGCGAGATTTGATAAAATATCTTTAAAAGAAACTGCTAGAACAACAACAAAAAAATTCATATAGGAGAAGGTGTATCTTGGTCTACGCCCTATGGGCCGGTTACGGCTCGAAAGGTCAATAGATAAATAGATCCACTCTGATTGAACACCCGTTAAAACGTTGCACTGTGTTCTGCACCAGTGGTCCAGTGCATCCGATTTCAGCCAGCATTTTATTCAGGTTAGCTTTCCTTAGCCTTTGATTGTCCCCAATCTTCCTGCAAGGCAGCAGATGATCTTTTCTGTAGGCGGATTCTGCCCTTAGATGGTCGGCCCTCCCAGATTTACGAGCACCATCTGCCCGAGTCACTAGAGGTGACTAACACAGACATGTACACAGTCATACGAGGCATGACTAACAACACCAAGATGATAGTCACACCAAGATGATACAAGACATGTAAAGAAAAGAATATCGTTTGATGACGGTCCACACTAATGAAAATGAGAGTGACGCACTGCGGCAAAACGTACGGAAAGAGTTAATAATAGAATTAATGTATTAGACTTCATCCATAAATGATGCAAAAGTCGCAAAGTTTATAAATGTAATGCCACTTTTAGATGAAAGCTAACAGATGTGTTCTGTGTTTTATTTTTTTCTTCTCTTTCCTTTTTTTCAAAAAGCCACATGGTGGACAACATGAGACTGTTGTTGAAATAAAATACAATTCACAAAATTAGGCCAAAAATTCATATTGAGGGTTGTACTCAAATAGTGTTTGTCTTTAATAAAGCTGGAAATAGAACAAATCAAATGTTTAAAAACAAGTGCTGTAAAAAAAAACGGAATAAATAAAAATTGTTCTAGCGCTTTGTTGTATATGTAATTTTTAAATAGGAAAATGATCCAAGTCTTGAAATTAAATGGAAAATTAAGCTCATGAAATGAACAATTTTGTTATACTGACTGGAAAAGCTTGAGTCACAAGATTAAACATAGCATCAATTCATAATATTAAGTTGAATCACAAGATTAGGATAGAACATCAATTCACAAGATTAAACATAGCATCAATTCATAATATTAAGTTGAATCACAAGATTAGATAGAACATCAATTCTCAAGATTAAACATAGCATCAATTCATAATATTAAGTTGAATCACAAGATTAGATAGAACATCAACTCACAAGATTAAATATAGCATCAATTCTTAATATTAAGTTGAATCACAAGATTAGATAGAATATCAATTCACAAGATTAAAAATAGCATCAATTCATAATATTAAGTTGAATCACAAGATTAGATAGAATATCAATTCACAAGATTAAACATAGCATCAATTCATAATATTAAGTTGAATCACAAGATTAGATAGAACATCAACTCACAAGATTAAATATAGCATCAATTCTTAATATTAAGTTGAATCACAAGATTAGGATAGAACATCAATTCTCAAGATTATATATAATACCAATTCACAGAATTAAATCCGAATTGCAAGATTAAACACGTCACTTCACAAGATTAAGTCGAAATCATAAGATTTAATAGAACAAATATAAATTTTTTAAATAAGCAGGAAAAAAAGTGATTGCAAACATCAAGAAGAGCAATTCAACTCAAAATATTTAACAAATAAAGGTCATAACATAAAAAGTGACTACAGTACTATTCAGGTACAGAGCTTGATGCTTTGGTGAATCGTAGCTGATGGCTTGCGCTAGGTCAAGGAATCAGAACTTTCCAGATCATACTCCACAGGGGGGGACAGGTTGGTCTCAAGGCAAGACACCGGCCTCGAGACAAAGATTGTGGTTTCAAATCCCGGCTGCAGCAGTTGGGATTTTTATTTATGATTTCTCTCTGCGGCAACCACCCCTGGTCTAAGCAGCGAGACCAGGCTTGAAACATCAATTACTCATCGACGGAAAAAATATGAGTACCTCTGAAGACGGAGTTATCTGCCTGTGCTGCAAGGGACCCCTATGCACACGGGAAAAATGGATTAACACGCAAAATTCAGTTCCTAGTCTGTAGGGACTTCCGACAGAGGTCAAAGATGGCGCCCAAAAAAAATACTCCACCTCTTTGCAGTGCCCCTAGAAACAGACTAATTAGTCTAGTCTGGCCAAGTAAGTAAGGATTGAGAGGGAAGACCACCTGGTACTCAAAAATGCTGTGCTGAAGTCAGTCGGATGTTTTGGGGCAAAATGCCGAAATAAACCACAATGCATCTACATCTACTCAACATCCTTTTAAGGACAGATGGCACAAAGACTATTCATTCTTCTTGTAGCCATAAGACAAACACTTGAAAGAAGGAAGATTGTGGATAATTTTTTTTATTAATTTAGTAGCAATATCATCCCATGTATTACTGGGGCCTTGTTATGAAGGAAGTAAAGAATAGTGACACTGTGACCTTCCAGGCTTTTCATAAGAGGCAACTAAGGAGCTTGACAAGCTGTCATTGTAAAAAGTATTGTTATGGAAACAGAGCCATAGATTTTAGAAGCAGTGATCTCTGTAATATATGCCATTTTGGCATGCAAGGTTTCTGTTTTTGAGACTGTGGTTCTGCCCTATGTGCTGTCCCAGACTCGAAAGGACAATAGATAGATAAATAGAATATTGAGCAATGAAGTTGTCACAGAATGGCAAATAAGATATCCCATGTTCCTGCAGTTGAGAAATAATGTGAGAATCCAAATGTCTAATTTATACAAGAGGTGGACTTGATGTCTCCACTTCACTTGAACACATTGGTTGACAGAAGGGTGGTTATGTTTACAGAAGTGTAATTAGTATAGTCATAATGTGCAGGCTTTGGTGATGAGGTGAATAAAGGTTTAAACCCAGACTATCACTCTCCATTCAACCCCCAAAAATTTGTACCTAACTCAATGAGTTCAGGAACATTAGTGGCAGCAAGGGAGTGCTTATCACCACCAAATTTTGTGGCCTAAAATATTTAAATTAAAATTTTATTTTTAAACTTTTCTGCCCCCACCCTCCAAATCCATGACATAGATATCCCATGGGACTACATTAACAAAAAAATTCTTATAAAACTTTTGTGACCCACAGGGGATATATTAAAGGTCCGACTAGAGGCAAAACATTTGCATTCTTGGGAGAGCATGAGACGATATAATGTTAAGACTGTCATTATTTCAAAGGCAAAAAAATATTTGGACAAACTGAAGACAACCAAGAGATGTTGCAGCAGTACAGCTAAACAGTGTTGGTTACAAGGGGCAAGGCAAGTATACGGGTTGACAGCATCGTGGTGAAGCCAAATATGTGGTAGATAACAGGCCAAGCTAGCTTTTCAGAAAATGAAAAACATTTTATGCAACAAATCTAAGCCAATAGAAGTGAGAAAGAGAGTTCATTGGTGCTATATAGAGCCATTTCTGACCTATGGAAGCGAATCATTGGCAGTAAAAAAACAAATGAAAAGACGATTAGATGCCACAGAGATGGGATTTCTCAGAAGAATGTTGAAAGTTCCCAGGACAGCTAAAAAGACCAACAAGGAAATTCTCAAAGAGGCCAACACTAAAAGGCAGCTCTTAAAAACATCAGAAAGAAACAATCAACATTTTTCGGGCGCATCATAAGAAGAGGAAAGTTGGAATACTTGGTAACAACTGGCAAAATACAAGGAAAGAGAGACTGCGGACGACAAAGAGAAAAGATACTAGATAGTTTAGTGTTATGGCATGGAAAACAGTCAAAAACAGAACTGATACAATACACTGTAGATAGAAGATTGTGGAAGGACATGATCACCTATGCCAACCGGTATGGCACATGATGATGAACATCATGGACAAGACAACTGTTGGTTGACATCATCATGGACAAGACAACTGTTGGTTGACATCTTTATGGACAAGACAACTGTTGGTTGACAACATCATGGACAGGACAACTGTTGGTTGACATCAACATGGGCAAGACAACTGTTGGTTGACAACATCATGGACAAGACAACTGTTGGTTGACAACATCATGGACAAGACAGCTGTTGGTTGACATCATCATGGACAAGACAACTGTTGGTTGACATCATTATGGACAAGACAACTGTTAGTTGACAACATCATGGACAAGACAACTGTTGGTTGACAGCACCATGGACAAGACAACTGTTGGTTGACAACATCATGGACAAGACAACTTGGTTGACAACAGCATGGACAAGACAACCTTTGGTTGACAACATCATGGCAAGACAACTGTTGGTTGACGACATCATGGACAAGACAACTGTTGGTTGATGACAACATGGACAATACAACTGTTGGTTGACAGCACCTTGGTTAAGAGGTGTACATGGTTGACAACATCTTGGACAAGACAACTGTTGGTTGACAGCACCTTGGTGTACATGGTTGACAACATCATGGACAAGACAACTGTTGGTTGACAACATCTTGGACAAGACAACTGTTGGTTGACAGCACCTTGGTGTACATGGTTGACAACATCATGGACAAGACAACTGTTGGTTGACAACATCTTGGACAAGACAACTGTTGGTTGACAACATCTTGGACAAGACAACTGTTGGTTGACAACATCTTGGACAAGACAACTGTTGGTTGACAACATCTTGGACAAGACAACTGTTGGTTGACAGCATCTTGGACAAGACAACTGTTGGTTGACAACATCTTGGACAAGACAACTGTTGGTTGACAACATCTTGGACAAGACAACTGTTGGTTGACAACATCTTGGACAAGACAACTGTTGGTTGACAGCATCTTGGACAAGACAACTGTTGGTTGACAACATCTTGGACAAGACAACTGTTGGTTGACAACATCTTGGACAAGACAACTGTTGGTTGACAACATCTTGGACAAGACAACTGTTGGTTGACAACATCTTGGACAAGACAACTGTTGGTTGACAGCACCATAGATAAAAGGGATATGTGGTTGATAACATTTTGGAAAAGGCAACTGCTGGTTGACAACATCTTGGACAAAACAAATATGTTGGTTAACAGCACTCTGGATAAGACAAGAATGTGTGTTGACAGCACCATGGATAAGACAAGAATGTGTGTTGACATCACCATGGATAAGACAAGAATGTGTGTTGACATCACCATGGATAAGACAAACATGTTGGTTAACAGCACCATGGATAAGACAAGAATGTGTGTTGACAGCACCCTGGATAAGACAAGAATGTGTGTTGACAACACCATGGATAAGACAAGAATGTGCGTTGACAGCACCATGGATAAGAGAAGAATGTGTGTTGACAGCACCCTGGATAAGAGAAGCATGTGTGTTGACAGCATCATGGATAAGACAAGAATGTGTGTTGACAGCACCCTGGATAAGAGAAGAATGTGTGTTGACAGCACCCTGGATAAGAGAAGAATGTGTGTTGACAACATCATGGAGTAGACAACCTGTGTTGTTTGACAGTACACTGGACGAGTCAAGTGTGTGGATTGGCACTGTCCTGAACAAGACATGTGTAGCGTCCCACATCTGTTATTTTTTATTCTCGTTCTGACGTTCACACTACAATTATCCAAGGTATGAAAAGGCCTATTCGTCATCCGCTTATGAAGTGACGTTAATTTGGCATAGGTGCGTTGTTGTAGAGCTTACAACTAGACTGTGAGATTTTGCGTTTTCCTACCTAGAACATCCGACCTCAGCGCATCAATTTTTAGCATGAGCATCACTAGAAAGTGGAGCAAAATCTGAATCAGTTCTGAGTTCGCCGAACCTGACACATACAGTGAGCTGTGGATCGCTTACCGCATTCAGCTTATTTGCTGGGCGGCGTCTTGCTATTTTTAGTTGTTATTGTATACATTGACTAAGGCCAGATTAAACAGCAGAGATAGACTCAAGATGCAACACAGCTTGTCAATCATTCGACAGCTGTAGTACCACTGTTGCCCAACCAGGAAATAACTCTAGAGGCAAAACGGACGCTCTACAATACAATCTTCATCCGAACGTTGTGCTACTAATGCCAATTCTGGAGCTTAGATGCAAGAACAATAAGAAAAATAACCACTACTTACATGCAATGTGTTAGACGAATGACAGGAAACAGACTGAGAGATAAGATCAGAAATGGGGAACTAAGAAGAAAGCTAGTAATAAACCCCGGCATAGAATTTATATAGAATCAACAGATAAAATGGTTTGGCCACGTGACAAGGCAGATTGATCGAAACACAACATGCGAGCCCTCAATAAACGTTGTGAGAACACAAGACCCCAGAACCAACCACGAAATAGATGGATCGACGGAATATTAGAACCACTAGGAAACAACAGCAGAGGCGAACAAAAGAGCAAAAGACCGCAAATTACATCTTCCCATCGACGCTGAAAGGCAAATGATGAAGGAAAAAAGAAGAAGTAATGAAACTGTTGCTTGCTTGCGTTCACCCGATGACTAAAGAAGCACACCTCTTCGCCATCAGCGTTGTGTTGTGGTTTGCAGTATAACTGTGATATTTGCGCCTTTCGGCTAAATGCAACTTTTGAAAGTGTACTCTCTCTTGGCTCTTGTAGCTTCACATAAAACAAAAGCTACAAATAAAATATAACTTAATTTGCACGTTACTGTTATGAGAATGCATACGAAATTGTTGCTATGTAATACTATGGTGTACATGCTTCATTTCATCTGCCAAATGTTTAAAAAATAATTACATCTAACACAGTTTAAGTTGCAATTTCAACTTGTTCCAGTGAAGATGATAGAAGTGAGCTCGATCCGGACCCTTTCATCCATTTTAAGTATGTTAAATAGTTTACTCTTATAAGAGAAGCAAAGTTGGCAGGCATAGACTCATTAGATAAGATCAAATATCTCGTCCTCCTGTAGCTGCATTTCTTTATTTGGATCCTTCAATCAGATGAGTTTTAATTCGGATGATTCCACTGGCACGGGCGGTTGAGCAATTATAGATTTTAATTCATTTACAGTAAAACCGTGACCTTCGACTAACCATAACTATAAACATCTCGCTCTGAGTAGAGATGGGTGGCGTAAAAAACTGCAAGACCCATGTAACGTATAGCGGCGCAGGAAGAATCCAGAAATAGTTTGGCTCCTAAAACTCACATCTGGCAACCCAGATTTCTGCCTTCTAGCAGGCGAGTTGACCAGCCCTCTCTTAGTGGAGAGTGTGATGTCTGCTTGAACAAAGATCTAATCGGCTTTATTTGTCTGTGTCATGTTTTAATAAAATATGCATGCATCATTTCACATTCCTGGAATCTAAGAAGTTAACTGGCCTGCCTTTTTCACAGTAGACACGTACGCAGGTAACACACTTTCCAAAGAATGTTGTGCCTATAGCATTGGCTCATTTAATGAGCTGAACGTAAAAATAATGTCGGTGCTGCGTGGTGAGTAATAAGATCAGATCGTCGTCAGTGAGTGCCGTCTACGCAACGAAGTACGAAGGTTGGCTACCATGGATCGACATTCCACTCTGTCTCTTGCTTTGATGATGCAGATTGTCATAGGCTGACTTGTCCATCTTTTGATGTTACTCGTCCATGTTAGTCTTGATTTTCCTCTGCCTCTTTTACCTTGTATTTTCCCTTCCAATATTACTTTTTTTTTAGTAGGCTGTTGTGTCTTTTAACATACCCCAAAAATTTCATTTGTCTTGTCTTAATAATTGTATTTAGTAGGTCTCTTTTCATTTTTGGTTGTTTTAAAACTTCATCGTTTGTTTTCTTTTCCTTCCATCCAATTCTACCTATTCTTCTATAAATCCACATTTCAAAGGCTTCAATTTTCTGTTCTGTTTTCTTGTCTAATGTCCATGTTTCTGTAAAAGATCAGATAGTTGGCATAAACATATAACTTCTGACACGAATATTTTCACGTTTCAGTGTAAGTGTTATCGTTATATAATGAGATCAGTTCGGTTGAGTACTTACAACAACAATGTTTGCTCACTGAATGAAGAACTGCAATTATTGGTTTACTTTATAACCATTATAATAATAACGTCACTTCACTAGGAATTCTAATAAGGAAAAAGGACATTGTATGATTGCTATTGTAAACACTGATGCTTCTTCCTTTGTATGATTGTTATTGTAAACACTGATGCTTCTTCCTTTGTATGATTGCTATTGTCAACACTGGTGCTTCTTCCATTGTATGATTGCTATTGTAAACACTGGCGCTTCTTCCTTTGTATGATTGTTATTGTAAACACTGGTGCTTCTTCCTTTGTATGGTTGTTATTGTAAACACTGATGCTTCTTCCTTTATTATGATTGTTATTTAAACACTTTTGGTTCTTCCTTTGTATGATTGTTATTGTAAACACTGGTGCTTCTTCCTTTGTATGATTGTTATTGTAAACACTGATGCTTCTTCCTTTGTATGATTGTTATTGTAAACACTGATGCTTCTTCCTTTGTATGATTGTTATTGTCAACACTGATGCTTCTTCCTTTGTATGATTGTTATTGTAAACACTGATGCTTCTTCCTTTGTATGATTGTTATTGTAAACACTTTTGGTTACCAAAGAGCATCAGTTTACTCTGTCTCTTGTCCTGATAGTATATAATGTCATAGCTTCATCAGTCAACTGTCCATCTTTTTATATCGGTCCTCTTTAGTCTTAGTCTGTCTCTGACTCGTCAACCTAGTACCTTCCCCTCCAAGATTACTCTTAGTAGGGTATTGTGTCTCTTTATATGCCCCAATAATTTCAGTTGTCTTCTCCAAATCTGAATTGTGTTAAGTAATTTTTTTTTTTTCATTTTCTGCTGATTTAGAACTGCCTTGTTTGTCTTCTTTTCCTTCCATCCAAATTTTCTCCATTTTTCTATAGAAACACATTTCAAAGGCTTCAATTTTCTGCTGTTTTCTTATTTAATATCCTTGTTTTTGCACCATAGAGGAATGTTGAGTAAATGTAGCTTTTTTTTATAATTCATAGTTTTAGTTCCAATGTTATCTGCTTTGATGTGAGTATGTTTTTTATCTTGTTAAAATTGATTTTTGCCATTCCTATTCTTTTGTTTATTTCTGTAATACATTTTCCATCATTCCTTGATGCATGTCCAAGATAGATATATTCTTGAACTCTTTCTATGTTCTTTCTATCTACTTTGAAATCTGCTTATATATTTTGTTTGTTTTCTTTGTTTATAATTACAGTTTTAGTATTTTAAATATTTATTTTCAAACCATATTCTTTGCTTGTCTTGTTTATTTTGTTAACTAGTTCTTGTAGATCTTCTGGATTTTCTGCCATTAGTACAGTATCATCAGCATGCCTTAGATTATTGTTTGTATAGCCATTGATGCTAAGTCCTGGCAACCCAATGATGTCATTAGGGATTAGCTCAGTGTATAAGTTGAATAAACATGGTGGTAGGATATAGGAGCCTTAGTGGCTGAATGGTAAGCGTGTTAGCTTCCTGACCAGAAGAGTCTGGGTTCAATCGCCAGCAGTGGCAGATTTTTTTCAGACTGACAAGTTCTGAGGTTTACCCAGTCTCTAAAAATGGGTACCAGAGATCTTTCTTGGAAGTAAAGGTCGGCCTGGCGTGTTACCGACCACATCACCCACAAATGTGCTGTGGTCATAGAAAAATATGGTCACTAATACCATATTCCCCATACACCTAGCAAGGCGTGGAGGGAATCTTTACTTACTAGAATATAGCCATGTCTTACTCCTCTTTTTGCGTTTATAGGTACATAGTTCTCATTGTTGTATTTTATCATAGCTATTTGTTTCCAGTAAAAATTACATATCAGTTATCATGTCAGCTTCATCCAGATGAATATCTTTCAGGCATTTTGTTAGTTGATTATGATGGATTATGTCAAAAGCTTTGGTGTAGTCTATGAAGCAGGCCTAAATTGGTTTGTTTACTTCTGTATATTTTTCTATTAACGTTCTCATGCAGAAGATGGCTTCTCTTTTCCCACTGTTCTTTATAAATCCAAATGGTTGTTCTGTTAATTCCATATTGATTTTATTTTGAATACATCCTTGTATAACTTTAAGCAAGATTTTGTTATATGGTTCATCAAACTTATTATTCTAAATTCACTGCACTCCACAGCTTTGGTCCTCTTTAGCAAGACAATAAATACTGATTTTAAGTTAATATCGTATGTATCCTGTGTTATATATATCATAATTATTGCACAGACCTGTGATTATTATTCCTGTTCCACAATCTCCTAGGGCTTTTATTATCTAAACTCGTAATTTATTATTATTTACTCTTTACTTTGACTTTACTCATTATTACTAATAATCATAACTAGTAACTTTATAAACAAGTTTGAAATGTCTCCTTTTACTCTCTAAACTCGTAATTTATTATTATTTACTCTTTACTTTGACTTTACTCATTATTACTAATAATCATAACTAGTAACTTTATAAACAAGTTTGAAATGTCTCCTTTTACTCTCTAAACTCGTAATTTATTATTATTTACTCTTTACTTTGACTTTACTCATTATTACTAATAATCATAACTAGTAACTTTATAAACAAGTTTGAAATGTCTCCTTTTACTCTCTGACAGCCAGAAATATGGAAACAAAAAGTCTGATGCCAATTTTGAATATTAAAAAGGAAGAGCCAGATTATGAAGTGAGTTCTTTGGTTACTTTCAAAAGTCACTTATTAGTTAAATATTAACAAGTTAACTGGGTTGTAATAAGACATATCATTTTTATAGTTTTTTATTATTGCTTTTGTATGTTTCTGTGTGGCAGTATTTGTATATATCCTCATTAACAAAGGCTGAAATATTTTTCTAATAAAAATCAGTTCTGGTTTTGTCAAAATAAATTAGGACCAGGGACTAAGGCACCGTCCAGCAACAGAGCCAGTGTCAACCAATCATAGTTGATGGCTTGTGCCTGGATCGGTGAATCAGAATTTGTCTGATCCTACTTCATCTCTTCACAGTGCCTCTAGAACTAATGAGTCTTTTCTGATCATGTGAGTAAGGATTGAGAGAAAAGGCAACCCAGCTCTAAACATGCAGTGCTGAAGTTGGATGTTATGCCGGAAGGCACAAATGTCACAGTTCTGCTGCAAACTGCAACACAACTCATTTACACCCACTTTATGTTCCTTTAATGGTGGATGACAAAGGGGCACAATCAACATTTTCAGGCATGTCATAAGAAGAGGAAAGTTGGAATACTTGGTTACATCTGGCAAAATACAGAGAAGGAGAGATCACTGATGACAAAGGGGCACAATCAACATTTTTCAGGCACATCATAAGAAGAGGAAGCTTGGAATACTTGGTTACATCTGGCAAAATACAGGGAAGGAGAGATCACTGATGACAAAGGGGCACAATCAACATTTTTCAGGCACATCATAAGAAGAGGAAAGTTGGAATACTAGGTTACATCTGGCAAAATACAGGGAAGGAGAGATCACTGATGACAAAGAGAGAGGATACTGGATAGCTTCGTGTCATGGCATGGAAAACAGTCAACAACAGAATTGATATGATGTACTGTGGATGTGGGGGCTTCTGTAGCCTAATTGGAAAACCACCTGACTGGGCTACTGATGTTCAGACATCCCGTGTTCGATTCCTGCCGAAAGCAGTGTGAATTGTACTCGTGGTTTGAAAAAAAATACCCCGCAGTTGACCCAACCGCTGGCAGAAATGGGTACCAGGGTATTACTCTGGGAAGGCAAGGAATGCCGCATCACATCGTGAGTTTCGATGCTTGAAGCGACACTATCCAGATGTCTCCGAACACTTCTGGATGGGTGGCCGAACACATATGGGTGAAAACTCTCATGTGCTAAGACACCGATTCAAGTCTCATACTTTACCTTTACTGTGGATACAAGATTGTGGCAGGACATGATCGCCTATGTCAACCAGTTATAGTTATGGTAGGCCCTGGTATCACAGCAAATGAATTAAAATCCATAATTGCTCAACCGCCCGTGCCAGTGGAATCATCCAAATTACTATCTCATCTTCCAAACAAGGAAAGGTAACTGTAGTAATGTCATATGATGATGACAAAGGGGAATAACTATTCTTTTAGTCATCAGGTGAATGCAAACAATTAGGACCAAGTTTATGTTATATAAAAAAAGAAAGTAAAGTATCCCCATCATGCCAAGTGGCGTATAGGGAATATGGTGTTAGTGACCATAAATTTTACAGACCTTCGGCACATGATTTTTGGGTAATGTGGTCGGTATTACGCCCGTGCCACTTTACTTTCCCAGAAAATATCCGGTACTCATTAAAGGCTGGGTGAACCGGAAGCCATCGGTTGGGATCGAACCCTACCTCTTGTCCTTTGTAGTCCAGTTCACTAACCACTGAGCTATCTCGGCTCCCTAGTTTATGTTCTATGCTAATGATAAAAAACAAAAGAGAAGGAAATACCAAGAATAAACATAATATGTTGAACAAACATATTCCATCATCAAAGTGTACCATTATAACAAGGGAGAGCTACTAGTCCACAAACTAAATCTTCTTCTTCTTACCTACCTAATTTGCCTGTTGGTATTGAGGGGAGCTATAAATTGTAGTCTTTTGCTCGTCTACTGGCCTATCCTGCTAGGTTTCCTAGTGTTTCTAATATTTCATCAATCTGTCTTATTTGTGGTCGACCCTTGAGTCTGGTGTTCTTGAAACGTTTATTGAAGGCTTGTTGTGTTGTGTTTTGATCTTTCTGCCTTATTACGTGGTCAGACCATTTTATTTATTGTTTCTTTATGACGGGAATTATTCTTAGATTTCTTAATTTCTAATCTTATCTTACAGGCTGTTTCCTGTCATTCATCTAACACATTTCATCTCAGTAGTGGTTTTTCTTATTGTTCTTGTATCTATGGTTCAGGTCTGGCAAACTAGATAACTTATTTAATATATAGTGAAGATTCTAAAATAAAATGTTTCTGGTATGTGCATATATTAGAGGCAACAAACTACATTGTATACCTTGTTGGTCTCATTATTCTGGTTGACTTCTGGTCAATATGGCAGACAGGCGGCAAGGAGTCGTTGAGGCACTGTCTGAAAGGATTTCTTGTTGCAGTTTCCTTATATTTCCAAGTCTGGCTTGCTGCCCGAGCTACTAAGATTAGTGCTCCATGCACACTGTGAGCTGTGTGTTTCATCTGGATGGTGTTTCTATATTCAGATTGCGCATGATGAATGATGATATTGTATGACAAAAGACAGTTCAGTTGCGTTCACTGTCTGTGCTAATATGCCTGATGTCTTTTGATGTATGTTGTGTTTGCAGTGATGGAGACTGCAGCTGCTTTTCTTTGTTTGGATATTCAGATGTTAATTCAGATGATTTCACTGGCACTAGCGGTTGAGCAATTATGGATATCCATTTGTTTGCAGTGATTCGTTTGCAGGACCTTCCAATAACTATAACTACAATTATTCTGGTATTCATATAACTGAAATAGGACTTTGCTTTTTTTCCTCAGACTGCCAGAACTGTGGACACTGAGAGCATAGTGCCAGAAACAAATATTAAACAGCTGCTAGAATTTAAAGTAAGTTGGTTGATTCAGTTTACGGGTATCTGGACACTGAAACATAACCAAAATGAAAATGTTGACAGCTTAGCATTGGTATGCGGTTACACAGGGCAGATAGAAGGCATAATATTTGGAGAATAAAAAAACTGTTGTGTAAGTCTTCTTTTCCTTCCTTCTTTCCTCATTTGCCTTTCAATATCGGGAGGTATAGTTTGAGGTCTTTTGCTCCTCTGTTGGCTGTTATGTTTCCTAATGTTTCTAATATTCCATCAATCCATCTTTTTTTGTGGTCAGCTATGGGTCTGTTGTTCTTGAAATGTTTATTAATAGCTCATCTATACAACTCAAGAACTAGCAAGATTATGTATCAGATTCTAGGGAAACCACTGCTGTAGAGATTTGAAAACGTCTCTATGAGCTGGATAACACACCTCAAGAACTAGCAAGACCTTTTAGAATACTGTGGACAGTTCATGATTTGATAGTGTTGAGTGACTAATAGCTAACAGCTTGCTGCTGGACTAGTGAACCAGATCTGATCAAGACTCTACCTTTCTATACTGGGTCTGAAAGCAGACTAAACAGTCTGACTTAACGAATAATAAACTGTGAAAATGCTGAGGAAAGGAACACAATGTTTGCTAATAGAACAAAGACAATAATGCAAATAAATTATCACAGAGATAAATGTTAACTTTGGACATATGTGACAGCCATGCTCTTAAATTAACACAGAGATAGATTTTAACTTTGGACATATGTGACAGCCATACTCTTAAATTAACACAGAGATAGATTTTAACTTTGGACATATGTGACAGCCATACTCTTAAATTAACACAGAGATAGATTTTAACTTTGGACACATGTGACAGCCATGCTCTTAAATTTATCACAGAGATAGATTTTAACTTTGGACACATGTGACAGCCATGCTCTTAAATTATCACAGAGATAGATTTTAACTTTGGACACATGTGACAGCCATGCTCTTAAATTATCACAGAGATAGATTTTAACTTTGGACACATGTGACAGCCATGCTCTTAAATTTATCACAGAGATAGATTTTAACTTTGGACACATGTGACAGCCATGCTCTTAAATTATCACAGAGATAGATTTTAACTTTGGACATATGTGACAGCCATACTCTTAAATTATCACAGAGACAGATTTTAACTTTAGACATGGGGGGTGTGTGATGTCCGCACTTGACATCACCAAAAGGTATTTGAAGCGTTCATAGCCTCTCATTTGCCAGGCTCAGTGGATGTCGGATGACAAAACTCTCTGTTTTGACAAAATCCTCTCTGGTTTTGATGGACTAAATTCAACTCCACTGGGCCACTGTGCCCAAGGCCACACCTACACGTGGTCCCTCTGTTATCGCAAAGTTGGTCTTGGGCGCGACCGAGTTCCCAGTGGTATAACTGGGTCGGAGGAGGTGAGCCCCTATAGATGCAGGGCTAGAGCCAACCAACATGTGGTATACGCCATTGCCCTCATCTAATCACCCTCACTCTCCCTTGAGTGAGTGTCTTGTTTTCTATCTTATTACTATTTCTATAGGAACCCCCTGTGGACAGGGTGAGAGCTTCAGCGAAACCGCCTCGAGACCATCTACTGACATACTTGAAGACAAATGACTCTAGTACTGACAAGGAGTCCATCATGTTCCCTTCAACAGTCCTGTAGTACATCGCACAGACACAAGTGACCCAGGACGTGACGATCCTCTGTCGATACATTTGGCCCCCATGAGATACGCCTGAATGAACGGAGTAAGTGCCAGTGACAGTAGGTGGCGGGGAATGGGCTGTTGTGAATCCTGCTTGAATACAGGGCCTAGAAAGTGAACAATTGGATGGATGATATGTCAGCAGAGACAGAGACACAATACATGCCATGGATGGAATTGAGGCGAGGATTTGCAAAACCTTCACCCTGGGTAGGAAGATAGCCCACAGGTCCCCCAGTTTAAACAATGCCATGTACAACAAGAATATAAATCAATACGAGCTCGGACGCCGCCTCGGTCAACAGGGTCCGCGCCAGACAGTGAGCGACCAGGCTGGACTGTGCGATAAATTAGCTACTGGAAGAAACACAAACAACTCATATAATAACCAGAAACCTCGGATCCAACAAAGTTCAATATATAAATATTTTAATGGAAGAAAGAGCATGAAGATTGGTCAGAGAGATAAAACAAATAAATTAAACATACTATAACTTAATATTTCAGGCCTCAAAAACAAGAAAACAGAACTAACCAAAATCATGTACAAATACCAGATCCATATTGTCCTACTGCAGGAAACACTACACAAGAACATAGACACACATATAACAGGTTACACCAGCTATCCATGTAAGTGCACCAACAACTGCAGGGGTATAATCATCTACATCAAAAACAATATACAGGGAGATGTAGTTCCACTAAATAATGCAGAACTAACAGATGTTCAGAAAGCCACAATTTGGTTTGCATCCAGCAAATATAATATTTATAATGTTTACAACCCACCAGGCACAAATTGTAACATAACAGAACTTGATCAAGTCAACTACCATAGAACTATCTTGGCTGGAGATTTTAATGGACATTCAACACAATGGGGATATCCTAACTCAAATCCCACAGGAAAATACATAGAAGATCTTTGCCAATCAACTAATCTTACAATCATGCAGGACACAGAATCAACACCAACTCTCCTACATAGAGCTCATCTCTCCCTTAGTAGACCTGATCTGACCATTTGCTCTGCTGATCTCATAAACTACTGCCACATTGAAGTTATTGATGACATAGGCAGTGATCACAGACCCATAGTCACCATAGTAGACACAAAAACAACAAAAATCCAAACAAAACAGAGAACGAGATGGAATTTCAAGAAAGCTGACTGGAAGCTATATCAAGAAAAATCCGACCAACTCCTGAACAATCTGACAGACAACAGCGTAGAAAAATTAAACGAGATGTTCACACAAATAATACTCAGCACTGCAGAACAAACTATACCTAAAGGATGTAGAACACAATATCGACCATTTTGGAACACAGAACTGGAGACAGCAGTATCAGAAAGAAAGAAAGCCAGAATAATACTTGAGCAGAACCCAACTTTGAATAATAAAATAAGCTATAACAAGGCTAGTGCTAAGGTCAAACTAGTTACTAAAAAAGCAAAGAAAGAGAAATGGCAAGAAACATGCAGTAAACTCGATTTGCGACATGAAGGAAATAAAGCCTGGAGACTTATGCAACATCTGTCTGGTGATAAAAGAGAACCAAATCCTAAACCAATCAAATTTAATAATGAAATCATCAACTCTAAAAAAAATATAGTTAAAAAATTTAATAGTTACTTTGCTTCAGTCAACAGAGCGAACAAACTTACAGATAGCGATAAAATTCAGCTACATAATTTAAAATTAATTGAAAGAGCCCCAATAACAAATGCTGCAATATTTGAAGAAGATTTTAACATGAGGGAACTAGAAAAGGCATTAAGAAAATTAAAATGTAGAAAATCTCCAGGCCCTGACAAGGTACACAATGAGATGATAAAGCATCTCGGCAAGTCAGGGAAAGAAACATTACTCAGACTGATCAACAAGTCATGGAAAGAAAGCAAAATTCCCAAGATATGGAGAAATGCCTATATAGTGCCATTGCTCAAAAAGAACAAGCCTCCAGATGACCCCAGAAGCTATCGTCCCCTATCCTTAACATCATGCATAGGTAAAATAGCTGAGAGTATGGTCAATAGCAGACTATACTGGTATCTGGAAACCTCTAATACTCTGTGCTACGAACAAGCTGGTTTCAGGGCAGGCAATAACATAGAAGACCAAATCCTCAGGTTAATACAACAGGTCCAAGATGGATTTCAGAAGAGACAACATACTCTAGCCATCCTAGTAGACCTGCAGCAGGCTTATGATAGAGTCTGGCGTAAGGGGCTTTTATTGAAGATGAGAGATGCCGGAATACATGGGAAACTGTACAAATGGGTCAAATATTTCCTAGTTGACAGAACAATACAAACTAAATTAAATGAATCCATTTCAGACAAAGAGGTGCTAGAAGAAGGATTACCACAGGGATCACCACTCAGTTGTACCCTTTTTTTGATATATATCAATGATCTGACCAAAACCTTGATAAATAAAAAAGCTCTATATGCGGACGATCTGGTCATGTGGAGTACTAACGAAAATATTAGAACAGCTGAAGCACAACTAAACAAAGACCTGAGGCACCTAGAAGAATACTGCAATACCTGGAAAATAAAAATAAATGTACAGAAAACAGTATATACAGTATTTACTAGAAGTAACAAAATAGCTAAGGCAAACATCAAACTCAATCTCCAACACAATAGTCTTCAAAAAGAGGTACACCCTACATACTTAGGAATACAACTAGACCGGCAACTGAACCTGAAGAAACACGTAGAGAATCTCGCTAAGAAAGCAACACAAAGACTTCAACTAATGAAAAGGCTTTCCAGCACCTTATGGGGAGCAGATAAAGAAACACTTAGAAATCTCTATCTGGGATATGTTCGCTCTGTTTTGGATCATGGTAGCTCGCTCCTAGTGACATGCAGCAAAACAACTAACATGGCACTGGACAAGATACAAAATAATGCATTACGACTCATCAGCGGTGCAATGAGGTCCACTCCAGTTGCAGCCTGCGAAATCCACTGCAATGTGGAACCTTAGAGTTGAGGAGAAACAAAGCCGCTATGGTTCTCTATGAAAGACAAAAAAGAATGGAGAAGGACCACCCTAACAGAAAATTAGTAGATACATGGACTCCAAAACAAAGAATTAAACAGGTGTCAGTATTACAACATGTTAGAAATATACAAAAGAAATTCCATCTACCTGAAAAACGACTACAAACATCAAGAGTCATCAAAGAAATGCCACCACGTACGAATTATAAAAAACCTGAAATAAATGTAGAGATATGTAACAGAACAGGTAAAAAAGCAGACCCAGTATCAGTAACACTAGCAGCAAGGAAAACAATAGATACTTATCCTGATGACTGGATACATATATACACAGATGGTGCAGCCTCTAACGCTACTTCAAAAGCTGGATATGGAATACTAATACATTGTCCAGATGGAACAGCAGAAGAAATTTGTGGCCCTTGTGGTGAAGTCTGTAACAATTATGAAGCAGAAATAACAGCTATTGAAACAGCAATTTATCATTTAAATACGATTTTCGATACCACACCATCAAAGAAAAACACAGTTATATTTACGGATTCCACATCGGCTCTGCAAGCACTGGAAAACAACACGAACAAAACAGAACTCACACAGCTTATCATAGACACAGACAAACTCATTGAAACACATAACATAAGATTGGTAATGCAATGGATCCCAGGACACTCAAATATACCAGGAAATGATAAGGCAGATACATTAGCTAAGAGAGGATCCAAACAGACACAGATACATACATCCATCACACTGGACACAGCCAAACAAGTCATAAATCCAACAGTAAGGAGGAGTGGCTGAATGGATGGGCCTTAGGGAAAACAGGGAGAGAGCTTTTTAAATATATGGCAAGACCAAATCCACAAGACAACATCAACAACCTAACAAGAAGAGACCAAACCACCATCTTCAGACTGAGAACAGGACATGTTATGCTAAATAACCACATTAATAGAATACAACAAAACCATACCCCAGTATGTCCACTCTGTAATCACCCACAAGAAACTGTAGAACACCACCTGTTTCAATGTCCAGAGCTCACTGACATTAGAACAACAATACTTCCTCAAAGACCCTCCAAATGGAATACTCTGTACGGAACAACAGCAGAACTTAAAAATACCTGCAGATATTATTACATGGCATTGGGCCGAAGGGCATCAGCTCAAAGGTTACTGGATCCATAACAACAACAACTTTAGACATATGTGACAGCCATGCTCTTAAATTATCACAGAGATAGATTTTAACTTTGGACACATGTGACAGCCATGCCCTTAAATTATCACAGAGATAGATTTTAACTTTGGACACATGTGACAGCCATGCTCTTAAATTATCACAGAGATAGATTTTAACTTTGGACACATGTGACAGCCATGCTCTTAAATTATTACATACAGTTGTTTGTTATGTTAACACATCAGGAAAAATCATCCTTTTAAATTAACACATACAAAAGTTAGTTACTGCCGCATAGTGGAATCTTAAAACAGAACATTTTGAGATAACCAAAGGCTATGACCTGATTCAAAAATGTCATTTTATTTGCTTTGTTTGCAGGTAGATCAAGACTGCAGTCAAGATTCTAGCTCCCATAATGAGGTGATGTACAGCTTGTCTAGTCAACATCCAGGAACGGAGAAGGTGTTACAGTTTCTTGTTTGTGAGACACAAGATGATTCACAGAAAGCAGATCAAGGAATACACAATATGGAACCTACAGGGCTGAAGCCTTACAAATGTAAAAAATGTAGTGCAAGTTTTGCTCAGAGATGCCATTTAGTGAACACAAGAGAACACATACTGGAGAGAAGCCTTTTAAATGTGATGTGTGTGGTATAGGTTTTCCATTCAGTTCAAAATTAGCATTACACCAAAGAACACATACAGGAGAGAAGCCATATAAATGTGATGATTGTGGTGTATGTTTTTCTCAAAGTAGCAGTCTAACAGCACACAAAAGAACACATACAGGAGAGAAACCTTACAGATGTAATAAATGTGGTGCAAATTTTGCTCAAAATGGCAATCTAATACGACACAAGAGAAAACACACAGGAGAAGAACCTTACAAATGTGATATATGTGGTGTAGGTTTTTCCCAAAGTTGTAGTCTTACAGTGCACAAAAGAATACATACAGGAGAGAAGCCTTATAAATGTGATGTGTGTGGTGCAGGTTTCGTGTGCAGTGGAAAGTTGACATTGCACCAAAGAATACACACAGGAAAGAGGCCATATAAATGCAATTTATGTGATGCAAGGTTTACTCAAAGTGATAGTCTGATTGGACATAACAGAATGCACACTGGAGAGAAGCCTTACGTATGTAAAATGTGTGGTGCAAAATTTGCTTATAGTTGCAGTCTAATGCGACATGTGAGATCACATACAGGAGAGAAGCCTTACAAATGTTATGTATGTGGTGAAGGTTTTACATGCAGTGGAAAGTTGACATTACACCAAAGAACACATACAGGAGAGAAGCCATATAAATGTGATTTATGTGGTGCAAGGTTTACTCAAAATGAAACTCTAATTGCACACAAGAGAACACATACAGGAGAGAAGCCTTTCATATGTAATACGTGTGGTGCAAAATTTGCTCATAGTTCCAACCTCATGCGACACAAGAGAATACACACAGGAGAGAAACCTTATAAATGTGATGTATGTGTTGCAGGTTTTACTTGCAGTGGAGAACTAAGAATGCACAGAAGAACACATACAGGAGAAAAACCATACAAATGTGATGTATGTGGTGCAAGCTTTACTCAAGGTGGTAGTCTAATAAATCACAAGAGAACACATACAGGAGAGAAGCCTTATTTATGTGATGTGTGCGGCATAGGTTTTGCCCGCAGTGGGAAATTAAAATTGCATAAAAAACACACACTGGAGAGTAAACCTAAAACTTCATAAATTATCACATAGTGGATGCAACCTAAGTCATTTGATTTGTCTGGTAAAGTTTTTGCTTTTTGTACGATCAAAGTAGTCTACAAAAGAAGATAAGCGGTGAATAACTTTGATTATGTGATGTTTGATGAAATAACTTTGATTATGCGATGTTCAATGAATTAACTTTGATTATGTGATGTTCAATGAATTAACTTTGATTATGTGATGTTCAATGAATTAACTTTGATTATGTGATGTTCAATGAATTAACTTTGATTATGTGATGTTCAATGAATTAACTTTGATTATGTGATGTTCAATGAATTAACTTTGATTATGTGATGTTCAATGAATTAACTTTGATTATGTGATGTTCATGACTACGAGAAAACAGACCAGGACGTCATTAGCAAAATCAGACATAGGAAACAGAGCGCCCCTCGTAGGAGGCAGGAGAGATGGACGCAGCCACCCTGGTGGAACGTAGATGTCGAGGAAGCTTGGCGGAGCAAGAGACAAACGGTCAAGACATGGCAGAAAGCCAGAAGGTATGGTAGAACACAACCTGAGCTCTTGAAGCGTCTGAAAGTAGAGGTCGACCAAAAAATGATGCACTTTAAACTATGCGCTAAGCAGGCTAAGGATGCCAAATGGGATGACTTCTGTAAAAAAGTGTGCTCAGAAAAATCGCTAGCCACATTCTGGCGCCTTCATCAGTGCATGAATGGCACACCATGACACAGAGGTATACCAGACTTTCAGAGCACAGACCAGATATAGCACAAATCTGATGAGAGCAAAGGGAAGGCCCTGCTTGCCTGCTACATTGAGCAGACGGACCAAAGAAATGAGGCTGTAAGAATGAGGATACGGGATCTTTGTCAAATTTGTGTGAGGATGTAGGGCTGGAAGAAGATCTCACAATCACAACCGATACCATTCGCGCGACACTTAAAAGGTCACACAACACTGCTCCTGGTCCAGATGGTGTTCGGTATGATGACATAGGCGATTTAGCTGATGACGACTTGACAACACTGGCCAATGAGTTTAATGCCAGTATTCGGAGTGGCCAGATTAAGGAGGAGTGGCTACACAGCTACTTACTACCGCTACCGAAGCCAAACAAGGACCATTCTCAGATCAGTGCCTACAGAATCATCACAATGCAGAATACTGCGGGCAAGCTGCTGGAGAAAATAGTTGCCCGTGTCCTCACGTGTCGCCTTGAACAGAAACGCGTATTCCCATCCACACTCGGAGGTTATAGATATAACAAAGAGACATGCCTCAATGCGGCAGTATTTGCCTATGACGTCTTCGAAGGCTTCCACAGACGAGAGGAGACATGTGCTGCTGCTATAGATCTGGAGGATGCATACAACAGGGTACCATTTGAATATCTCATGCATATGCTTCTCAAACTGGCGGTGAACCCCTTCCTCATAAGATGGATCGCCGCGGCACTGTTTCAGAGGAAGGTGATACTCAGATGTGGAAGTTGGTCTTCCGAGCCAACATCCATTTGTCCTGGGCTGCCACAAGGCTCACCATTGTCACCAGTTCTATTTAATGTGTACACAATAACGATCACGGCCCAACAGCTGGATGGGAGGGGAAGAACTATGACTTTTGCTGATGATATTCTGGTATATCGACAGGGAAGAGACAGACGGGGAATCGCCTCCACAATGCAAGACGAACTCGATCGCATTTCTTCCTGGTGTGGGGTTTCAGGTGCCTTGGTTAATCCTAATAAAGCATCAGTTTCATGGTTCTCCCTTAACAATCATATCGTTAATACGACCACACCGGTAGTACGAATGGGAGCTGATGAGGTGACCAGGGACAAGTTGATGACATACCTCGGAGTTAAGATCGCAGCCTGTGTTTTCGGGACCACGTTGACCATGTGATAACAAAATCCCGCAAAGGATTAGCCGCCTTGAAGGTCATGGCAGCTGCCAACATCGAGCAGAGGCTACTTACTCTTCTGTTCCAGGGATTAGTCCTCGCACCAATCGAGTATGCCCTGGCCATTCTTACTGTCAGTACGACTCAAATTGATAGGCTGGAGAAAATACAAATGAAGCCATGCGCATTATCCTGGGATGTACGAGGGACACTCCCTGTGTGGCAATGAGGTATCTTCTTGACTTTCCAACCATGGATGACAGAATCAAGATCTGGAGAGCACGAGCATACCTGAAGATTAGTACAGATACAGAGCATCCATTGCACCACGTGCTCAACACAGAGAAAGGTACCAGGCTAAAAAGAGGCAAATCATGGGTGGGCCGAGCAGAAGATGTCATCAAACAGGTCTGTGGGCTTACCAATATCAGCGTTGGTGAGGAGTGGATACCGGTGCCTACGTCATTCAAGGGGACTTTCTCATGTATTGTCACACTCGACAGGAAAAGTAGGGAACAGAACCCAGTCGTGGTTAATGCTGAGGTCAACGGTCCTCATCTGCGATAACACCGATGAGAAAGATGCAGTCATCTATACAGACGGATCTGTAAGACGACACGAAAAAAGTGCATGGGCATTTACAGCACGTTCGGCAGGCAGAATAGCCAAGGAAGACAGTGGTGCATACGCCATGACCACGAGTAGCATGACAATGGAGGTGATGGCAGTGACCAAGGCATTCAAATGGTTAGAGTCACAAGACTACATCCACGCATGTATACTGAGTGATTCGATGAGCATGATAAAAAAAGTGGAGGCGGGCTTTGTACGCATGCAATGGGTAGAGTCGTTGCAGAAATCCAAAATACGTAAGGTCACCTTTGTCTATGTCCCTGGACATGCGGGAGTACGGGGAAATGAGAGAGCGGACAGGTTGGCTAGCTGCGCTGTCGTTGAGGACGGGCAACCGATGGATCGGGCGGACGTCATCAATGCACTCCGAGATGTGGGAAGAGCACAGGACTTCGACAAACACAGATCAACGTCGCTTCTTCGGATGATGGAAATGGGAGTTAAGATGGGCACGGCCAGAAATGAGAAACTTGGTGGCCGTGTAAGAAGACTTATCAACCAACATAGAACTGGAGTCGTCAGTCGCTGGACACTGAGGGAATTGCTGAGGAGGGGATCTGAGCACCTATGGACATGTTCGGAGTGCAATGATGATGACCCGCAAATAACTCAATAACTCAATGTGATGTTCAATGAATTAACTTTGATTATGTGATGTTCAATGAATTAACTTTGATTATGTGATGTTCAATGAATTAACTTTGAGTGTGACCATTTCTTAAGAATTTAAGAGACACCTGATTTACCAACGTAAAAAAAAAAAAAGTAAAGTACCCCCGTCACGCCAAGTGGCGTATAGGGAAATATGGTGTTAGTGACCCTATATTTTACAGACCTTCAGCACATTATTTTTGGGGTAATGTAGTCGGTATTACGTCCGTGCTGCTTTACTTTCCCAGAGAAAAATCCGGTACCCATTTAAGGCTGGGTGAACCCGGAAGCCGTCGGTTGGGATCGAACCCTACCCCTTGTCCGTGGTAGTCCAGTTCACTAACCACTGAGCTATCGTGGCTCCCGATTTACCAATGTGCTTTCATGAAATGTATGAGATGAAAATTCTGGATAACAAACAGTCCATTTGATCTTTGATATTTAGATTTTATTTCATGTATATTTGTCATTATTATTAGTTATTTGTTAGCATAATTCCTTACACTCTTGTTTAATTTAAAGATATTTTAAACCTATTTTATTAGCTATAATATGGAGGCAAAGGCACCTGCCAGCAGCAGGGCAGGAAGTTGTCAGTGACCCACATCTGATGGCTTGCATCAAGAATGGTGAACCAGAATCATCCAGACAGCTCCACCACTCCGTGGTGGCTCCACCAACAGACTAACCTGTCTATTGTCCGTTTCAAATGGTTTGTCCATGCTTGACTTCATATATCTCCATAACCTTTACACACATAAACATGATTTTTTTTTACATTTGGTCTTATTTGTTCAATGTCCCAAAAGTTGTCTAAAATGCAATATTGGAGATAGTGTCATTCACCTGCAACGGCTAATTCCTTTGATCTTTTCGACAGATGCAGTTATTTTGTGGTTGAAGAAAATAGTTTACCATAATTTGAGCAATTGGCCTATTCCGGCATAAGCATAACACAATTTGAATGTTAATAATAACTCAGTTCAATAAATGCCTAGAACACCCAACGATTTATACGTCAATGAATAGAAACAGAAGCTGTTTGTAAACGTCCAAAATTTACTTGTCGTTCAAACATCGTGCAAAAATGAGCGGAGAAACTACACAAATCACAGGAATTGTGTGAAAGATTAGCAAACGAAATAGGTCAGAAATATGAAGGGGTAAACCATATAAAATAATGTTTTTGTCTAAGAGGTAGTAAATTTGTATACATTAAATAAAGAAATTGTAAAACCATACGTTTTTAATTAGGAACAAATATATTCGTGGGGACATTGAGATTATTATGTCATGTGCAAAATTTGAACAATTTCGATCAAGTGGTTACAGAGATATTAATTATTAAATAGTGGCTAACCATTTTGAAACGGACTATAATCTGGACAAGCGAGTAGGGATCGAAGAGTGATGACAACTTGGTACTCAAAAATGTTATACTGAAGCCGGATGTGTTGGGCTGAAAGGAGCTAATTTCACAGTTATACTGCAAACCACAACACAGACATGCCCATCTGACGTCATTTTAGGGGCAGATATTGAAGAGGTGCATTCCTCTAGTCAGCGGGCGAACACATGCAAGCATTTAATTAAATCTCATTTACATTTCATTTAATGTCATATTTTTTCTTTCCTTGCTTTCAGACTGACAAAATGATTAGTTGTTGCTCATTTCATGACATCTGTTCAGTAACTGCAAGGTCTTCTTCATCATCTGGCTGTGGCCCACCTTTGAATGCCATTCTTCACCTGATCCACACTGTTCATCTCCATTTCTACTGTCCTCTTGTAATCTGGAATACAGCTTACCCTTTAAAACCACAACCAATCACCAAGAGGCCCTTTAAAACCACAACCAATCACCAAGAGGCCCTTTAAAACCACAACCAATCACCAAGAGGCCCTTTAAAACCACAACCAATCACCAAGAGGTCCTTTAAAACCACAACCAATCACCAAGAGGCCCTTTAAAACCACAAATAATCACCAAGAGGCCCTTTAAAACCACAACCAATCACCAAGAGGCCCTTTAAAACCACAACCAATCACCAAGAGGCCCTTTAAAACCACAACCAATCACCAAGAGGTCCTTTAAAACCACAACCAATCACCAAGAGGCCCTTTAAAACCACAACCAATCACCAAGAGGCCCTTTAAAACCACAAATAATCACCAAGAGGCCCTTTAAAACCACAAATAATCACCAAGAGGCCCTTTAAAACCACAAATAATCACCAAGAGGCCCTTTAAAACCACAAATAATCACCAAGAGGCCCTTTAAAACCACAAATAATCACCAAGAGGCCCTTTAAAACCACAAATAATCACCAAGAGGCCCTTTAAAACCACAAATAATCACCAAGAGGCCCTTTAAAACCACAAATAATCACCAAGAGGCCCTTTAAAACCACAAATAATCACCAAGAGGCCTTTTAAAACACAAATAATCACCAAGAGGCCCTTTAAAACCACAAATAATCACCAAGAGGCCCTTTAAAACCACACAAATAATCACCAAGAGGCCCTTTAAAACCACAACCAATCACCAAGAGGCCCTTTAAAACCACAACCAATCACCAAGAGGCCCTTTAAAACCACAACCAATCACCAAGAGGTCATTTAAAACCACAACCAATCACCAAGAGGCCCTTTAAAACCACAACCAATCACCAAGAGGTCCTTTAAAACCACAAATAATCACCAAGAGGCCCTTTAAAACCACAACCAATCACCAAGAGGCCCTTTAAAACCACAACCAATCACCAAGAGGCCCTTTAAAACCACAAATAATCACCAAGAGGCCCTTTAAAACCACAACCAATCACCAAGAGGCCCTTTAAAACCACAACCAATCACCAAGAGGCCCTTTAAAACCACAAATAATCACCAAGAGGCCCTTTAAAACCACAACCAATCACCAAGAGGCCCTTTAAAACCACAACCAATCACCAAGAGGCCCTTTAAAACCACAACATCTCAAACAGATCACAAACCAGACCGACAAATTTGATGATTGTTATACAGGAGTCGGATGTGGACCAGAGGCCGCAGTTATTAACAAAACAAAGACCAATCTCTATGACAATGACTGCACACACACAATGGAGAAGTGGAACCAATTCTGTTCACTGGTATCTGAACTTTGCAACGCCCCAAAAGACTCACATCATTCGAATCTATCATCGAGCTAGCACTATGATTCGGGAAAAGAATGCCACTCTAAAAGCTTTCTCTGACAGTGGCGGAGTAGTGTTCCAGTATAATGATAAATCATACCCTAATTTATCTGTGAACACTATTGTAGTCAAAACACAAATGTCAATGGCACACATTAAGATTGAGTTCTCACCGACCATTTCGCAGGCCGACAGTGCACTGACGGTATATGAGGTGCAAACATTTACAGACACCTATTGTCTGGACGAGCATTCTTGGTCGTTTTGTGCAGTGTGTAGTGGGTGTAGTAAAGGCTGCAATGTCATCATCGGTACTTGTCATGGCTACTGTTCACATGGGATCTATGGACACGACTGTACCGGGTCTTGTCTCAGTGTCTGTCCTTTATTTGAGGAAAAATCTGGAAAATGCCTACAATGTAAACATCTTGGCTATACCTGTAATTACACTTGTCCCGATGGTAATTTTGGGCTACAGTGCGAACAGATGTGTTCTGATGGCTGTGACATCATACGTACTCTCAAATGTCCGGACAACTGTTTCAACGACACCTGTCAACAGTCGATCGGGAATTTGTACATGCAAGAGAACGTTCTATGGGTCAGACTGCACTCTCAAATGTCCGGACAACTGTTTAACGAAACCTGTGATTTCCACATTCAGAAGAGTCTACAACAAGCCCATGCATATGGACACTTTAATGTGTTTCTGTGCTAGACATGGTTCATTTTTTGGTGTTTTTTAGTGAAGCCATGGCTCATATCTTGCTGTGTTTCTGTCCTAGCCATGGCTCATATCTTAGCTTGTGTGTGCTGCCATGGCTCATATCTTGGTGTGTGTCATGTTAGTCATATCTCATATCTCGGTGTGTCCGTGTTAATCATGTCTCATATCTTTATGTGTGTCTGTGTTTAGTCATATCTCATATCTTAGTGTGTACCAGTGTTAGTCATATGTCATATCTTTGTGTGTGCATGTCTGGGTTAGTGATATCTCATATCTTTGTGTGTATGTTTATGTTAGTCATATCTCATATCTTTGTGTGTGCATGTCTGTGTTTGTCACATCTCATATCCTTGTGTGTGCATGGCTATGTTAGTCCCATCTCATATCTTTGTGTGTGCATATCTATGTTAGTCATATCTCTTATCTTTGTGTGCATGTCTATGTTAGGCATGTGTCATATCTTTGTGTGTGCATGTCAATGTCAGTTATATCTCATATCTTTATGTGCATGTTTATGTTAGTCATGTGTCATATATCTTGATGTGTGTCAGTGTTAGTCATGTCTCGTATCGCTGTGTGCATGTCTGTATTAGTCACATCTCATATCTTTGTGTGTGCATGTCTGTGTTAGTCACATCTCACATTTTTGTGTGTGCATGTCTGTGTTAGTCACATCTCACATCTTTGTGTGTCCGTGTCTGTGTTAGTCACATCTCACATCTTTGTGTGTGCATGTCTGTGTTAGTCACCTCTAGTGACTCGGGCAGATGGTGCTCGTAAACCTGGGAGGGCCGACCATCTATGGGCAGAATCCCCCTACAGAAAAGACAATCTGCTGCCTTGCAGGAAGATTGGGGACAATCAAAGGCAAGGGAAAGCAAACCCGAATAAAATGCTGGCTGAAATCGGATGCACTGCGCCACTGGCGCAGAACACAGTGCAACGTATTAACGGGTGTTCAATCAGAGTGGATCTGGCAGACTCTGATTGTGATGTTCTGTCTGTGGGGCTATCAACACACTTAGCCTGACAGCTGATTTCATATGAGAGTCTGGAATCCTTACTCTGATTGAGTCCTGAACGCAGAGAGAGAGAGAGAAACCACAACCAATCACCAAGAGGCCCTTTAAAACCACAACCAATCACCAAGAGGCCCTTTAAAACCACAACTAATCACCAAGAGGTCTGACCTCTCCTGTGTTATCATTATGTACTCGTGTTTTTCAATGTTTTCTTCTCAGGTCTCCTAATCTTCCTTAACTCTTTCTATACGTTTCGCCACACTGTGCGCCATGCCAATTTGGCTGCGTATGTTTTGCCACATAGTGCGCCACTCTCAATTTGATGTGCTCCATAGGGAGCGGAAAGGTAGAAGAAGAAGAACCGTTATCAAACCACATTCTTTTTACATGTCTTATATCATCTTGGTATTGGTGAAATGTAATACCTTGTTCAGTTATCTAAAATTTCATATTTATTATGTTATATGAATATGTAGATTGATTCTTAAAGCCATGAAAAATTTTGGCTCTCAAATCTCTTTCATTGCATTGATAAAAAGCTTCCGTACGGAAAGAGTTAAACATTGACCTTGCTCCAATGTTTAAGAGGGTTGGTCCCTCACCTTGCAACTTTTGACTTCTGTCTATAGGACTTCACTGTCCACTCGTGGTTCAGTGACATCACAAAACGTAGAAACATTTAATCAACGGAGCACAAAGCATTCCTATAGGACTTCACTGTCCACTCGTGGTTCAGTGACATCACAAAACGTAGAAACATTTAATCAACGGAGCACAAAGCATTCCTATAGGACTTCACTGTCCACTCGTGGTTCAGTGACATCACAAAACGTAGAAACATTTAATCAACGGAGCACAAAGTATTCTGCTTTTTCTGAGAGTGATCCTGACTACCTTTCAGCATTCCAATTTTATTGAATACTCAATAATATTATAACATCATCATCAAGTATTGGGCCTACTGACATAGGTGATCATGTCTCTCCACAACTTTCGATCTCGACAGTTATTTATCATTTTTGTTGTTGACCTTCTGCCAAGCCATTCTCTTAAGCTGTCTGTTATTTTCTCTCTTTGCTTCCCTCTATCTCTTCGTCCCTCAATTTTTCCAGTTGTTACAACATATTCCAGTTGTTCTCTTCTCATTACATGGCCAAAAAATGATGATTGTCTCTTCCTAATATTGGAAATTAGCTCTCTTTTTGCTTTGACCTCTCTCAGAACATCTTCATTACTTTTCTTAGCTGTCCACGGTATTGCTATACATAAATAGGGAAAGATAAATCTCGTGAACCTTGACGACATGTTCTAGAAACACAAGGAGTGATTACAATTAAGAATAATGCCCGATTCGAGGCTGAGCATATGACGTGGCAGGACTCTATTGGTTGCGACAGGAAGTATTTAAAGGTCTGCGCAGGCAGAAAAGTTATTGAGTCACATGTAGTCTAGAGGACGGTAGTAAGTCTGGTCCACGTCAAGTGTAACAAGGTGAACGTCTCTACAGTTAGAAGTGTGGGTAATTCATTTTTAGAGAAGGACACATTGTAGGAAGATACATGAGAGGAAGTTACATTAGAAGAAGGCTCCTGTAGCGAAATAAGAGCCTTAATTTATCAACAAGGCGAACGCCAAAGTGTAGTTAGAAGTGTTAGAAAAAAGTAGATAATGGATGATTCGATTGGAAGAGCTTATTCACGGATAGTACAGTGTGGTAATGAGGATATGCTTTAGGGGGAAGAGTGACAGTGAGCTGACTGTTGAGTGAGTGTCTGTGCTATTATATTTTTGTTTTATTTTATTGTTATTTTATTTATGATGAGAATAGAAGTGTTTATGTAGTGTATGAAGAGACAGTCAGGTGTTTAGTTGTAAATAGTTAAGGAGTCAGAACCTCCTTAACACAACTTTGACATGCTGGGGCAGTCATCCACACTGCCCAGCTTCGTTATTAAGATTTGTACATTTAGTGGAGTGATGTAAATAAACATGTTGAAATTTCTGTTTTATAATAAGAGTTTTGAAATACCTGAATTGTCTGTGGATGTGTTCATAAACTGCATTCGGTGGGCTGGTCTGGTCCAATCTAAGTAAGAACTGAAAACACAACGCAAAGTACCACTAATTACGACGGAAGCGGGGCTTCCACATGCTCAGAATGCTAGAGAAAAATTCGCGAATAGCTCTAAGCTCAATTCACCAGTGTCAGATACTCAAGGTCATGCCAATCAAGTTGATCAATAAAGATAAATTCGCGAATAGCTCTAAGCTCAATTCACCAGTGTCAGATACTCAAGGTCATGCCAATCAAGTTGATCAATAAAGATAAATTCGCGAATAGCTCTAAGCTCAATTCACCAGTGTCAGATACTCAAGGTCATGCCAATCAAGTTGATCAATAAAGATAAATTCGCGAATAGCTCTAAGATCAATTCACCAGTGTCAGATACCCAAGGTCATGCCAATCAAGTTGATCAATAAAGAAAAATTCGCGAATAGCTCTAAGATCAATTCACCAGTGTCAGATACTCAAGGTCATGCCAGTCAAGTTGATCAATAAAGATAAATTCGCGAATAGCTCTAAGATCAATTCACCAGTGTCAGATACTCAAGGTCATGCCAATCAAGTTGATCAATAAAGATAAATTCGCGAATAGCTCTAAGATCAATTCACCAGTGTCAGATACCCAAGGTCATGCCAATCAAGTTGATCAATAAAGAAAAATTCGCGAATAGCTCTAAGATCAATTCACCAGTGTCAGATACTCAAGGTCATGCCAATCAAGTTGATCAATAAAGATAAATTCGCGAATAGCTCTAAGATCAATTCACCAGTGTCAGATACTCAAGGTCATGCCAATCAAGTTGATCAATAAAGATAAATCAAGGTGAACAAAGCATCATGAGCAAATGATCAATTGTCAATATCATCCTCAATATTAATAGACAGAGCAAGAAGTAAAGGGTACCATTGGTCCTTGCTTCAATATTCATGTCCCACGCAAGTGTTAAATCACAATCTATCATTTGAGGACACCATTGTTATATCTTATCATTACATTGTTTTTATTACAGAGTGAGTACAGGACAGTAATGTACGAAGATACTTCAAAACACTCAAATATATGAATAGAAAGTGAAGAAAAAGTACAAGAGCCTATGCTAGATGAAGTTCGTTTTGTAATAAAAAATCTACAGAGAGGGAAGTCACCAGGAAGTGATGATATTCCGGATGAATTCATCCAAGCTGGGGTTGGGGCGTTCGTATTTATCACGCACCGTATGTGAAGATCTGGAAAATGGCTAGAAGCATAGAAACGATCAGTGTACATCCCTATTCCAAAGACAAGAAATCTGAGGCTGTGTTCCAACTACGGAACTATTGCCATAATAAGCCACGCCAGCAAATTACTCTTGCAGATCGTCTTGAATAGGATAGCAAGAAGTTAGAACAGGAGCTTCATATAGTTCAAGCAGGCTTCAGTCATAGTAGAGGTACCCAGGACCACATCTTTAACATGAGAAACATCTTATAGAAGTGTAGGGAATACAACATAGTATAGGTACCAGGACCACATCTTTAACATGAGAAACATCTTTTTGAAGTGAAGGGAATACAACATAGTAGAGGTACCCAGGACCACATCTTATAGAAATGAAGGGAATACAACATAGTATAGGTACCCAGGACCACATCTTTAACATGAGAAACATCTTATAGAAGTGAAGGGAATACAACATAGTTGAGGTACCCAGGACCACATCTTTAACACGAGAAACACTTTATAGAAGTGAAGGGAATACAACATAGTATAGGTACCCAGGACCACATCTTTAACATGAGAAACATCTTTTAGAAGTGAAGGGAATACAACATAGTATAGGTAGTGGGTACAAATAATAATACATAAATATTATTATATGGGGAACTTCCGAGGCGATAATAGGGAATAATAGAACAAAGAAGTATGTGTTAGCACTCGGAAAAATTGACAGACAAACAACAATAGAAAAAAACGAAGAACAATATATGGTCCGAAGTGGGATCGAACCCGTACTCAGTGGCACCGCGCCTTGCCACGAGAAGCCGAACGCTTGGTACACTGCCACGCAGCCAACTAAAAAATTGGCTATTGCAGTAGTGTCTTCCACGAAAGGCGATCTCAATGACTATAGCATAGGGTAACGATCACAGACCGGAAATAAATTGTATATTTGTACTTTCCTATTAATGCAAGTATCTCCCAGTAGGGCTGAATACTTGTGTTGTAGACAAACATTTATAGGACGAAACAGCACGAATAGTAGTTCCCAGTGGTTATATACTGGGTACAAATAATAATACATAAATATTATTATATGGGGAACTTCCGAGGCGATAATAGGGAATAATAGAACAAAGAAGTATGTGTTAGCACTCGGAAAAATTGACAGACAAACAACAATAGAAAAAAACGAAGAACAATATATGGTCCGAAGTGGGATCGAACCCGTACTCAGTGGCACCGCGCCTTGCCACGAGAAGCCGAACGCTTGGTACACTGCCACGCAGCCAACTAAAAAATTGGCTATTGCAGTAGTGTCTTCCACGAAAGGCGATCTCAATGACTATAGCATAGGGTAACGATCACAGACCGGAAATAAATTGTATATTTGTACTTTCCTATTAATGCAAGTATCTCCCAGTAGGGCTGAATACTTGTGTTGTAGACAAACATTTATAGGACGAAACAGCACGAATAGTAGTTCCCAGTGGTTATATACTGGGTACAAATAATAATACATAAATATTATTATATGGGGAACTTCCGAGGCGATAATAGGGAATAATAGAACAAAGAAGTATGTGTTAGCACTCGGAAAAATTGACAGACAAACAACAATAGAAAAAAACGAAGAACAATATATGGTCCGAAGTGGGATCGAACCCGTACTCAGTGGCACCGCGCCTTGCCACGAGAAGCCGAACGCTTGGTACACTGCCACGCAGCCAACTAAAAAATTGGCTATTGCAGTAGTGTCTTCCACGAAAGGCGATCTCAATGACTATAGCATAGGGTAACATCACAGACCGGAAATAAATTGTATATTTGTACTTTCCTATTAATGCAAGTATCTCCCAGTAGGGCTGAATACTTGTGTTGTAGACAAACATTTATAGGACGAAACAGCACGAATAGTAGTTCCCAGTGGTTATATACTGGGTACAAATAATAATACATAAATATTATTATATGGGGAACTTCCGAGGCGATAATAGGGAATAATAGAACAAAGAAGTATGTGTTAGCACTCGGAAAAATTGACAGACAAACAACAATAGAAAAAAACGAAGAACAATATATGGTCCGAAGTGGGATCGAACCCGTACTCAGTGGCACCGCGCCTTGCCACGAGAAGCCGAACGCTTGGTACACTGCCACGCAGCCAACTAAAAAATTGGCTATTGCAGTAGTGTCTTCCACGAAAGGCGATCTCAATGACTATAGCATAGGGTAACGATCACAGACCGGAAATAAATTGTATATTTGTACTTTCCTATTAATGCAAGTATCTCCCAGTAGGGCTGAATACTTGTGTTGTAGACAAACATTTATAGGACGAAACAGCACGAATAGTAGTTCCCAGTGGTTATATACTGGGTACAAATAATAATACATAAATATTATTATATGGGGAACTTCCGAGGCGATAATAGGGAATAATAGAACAAAGAAGTATGTGTTAGCACTCGGAAAAATTGACAGACAAACAACAATAGAAAAAAACGAAGAACAATATATGGTCCGAAGTGGGATCGAACCCGTACTCAGTGGCACCGCGCCTTGCCACGAGAAGCCGAACGCTTGGTACACTGCCACGCAGCCAACTAAAAAATTGGCTATTGCAGTAGTGTCTTCCACGAAAGGCGATCTCAATGACTATAGCATAGGGTAACATCACAGACCGGAAATAAATTGTATATTTGTACTTTCCTATTAATGCAAGTATCTCCCAGTAGGGCTGAATACTTGTGTTGTAGACAAACATTTATAGGACGAAACAGCACGAATAGTAGTTCCCAGTGGTTATATACTGGGTACAAATAATAATACATAAATATTATTATATGGGGAACTTCCGAGGCGATAATAGGGAATAATAGAACAAAGAAGTATGTGTTAGCACTCGGAAAAATTGACAGACAAACAACAATAGAAAAAAACGAAGAACAATATATGGTCCGAAGTGGGATCGAACCCGTACTCAGTGGCACCGCGCCTTGCCACGAGAAGCCGAACGCTTGGTACACTGCCACGCAGCCAACTAAAAAATTGGCTATTGCAGTAGTGTCTTCCACGAAAGGCGATCTCAATGACTATAGCATAGGGTAACGATCACAGACCGGAAATAAATTGTATATTTGTACTTTCCTATTAATGCAAGTATCTCCCAGTAGGGCTGAATACTTGTGTTGTAGACAAACATTTATAGGACGAAACAGCACGAATAGTAGTTCCCAGTGGTTATATACTGGGTACAAATAATAATACATAAATATTATTATATGGGGAACTTCCGAGGCGATAATAGGGAATAATAGAACAAAGAAGTATGTGTTAGCACTCGGAAAAATTGACAGACAAACAACAATAGAAAAAAAACGAAGAACAATATATGGTCCGAAGTGGGATCGAACCCGTACTCAGTGGCACCGCGCCTTGCCACGAGAAGCCGAACGCTTGGTACACTGCCACGCAGCCAACTAAAAAATTGGCTATTGCAGTAGTGTCTTCCACGAAAGGCGATCTCAATGACTATAGCATAGGGTAACGATCACAGACCGGAAATAAATTGTATATTTGTACTTTCCTATTAATGCAAGTATCTCCCAGTAGGGCTGAATACTTGTGTTGTAGACAAACATTTATAGGACGAAACAGCACGAATAGTAGTTCCCAGTGGTTATATACTGGGTACAAATAATAATACATAAATATTATTATATGGGGAACTTCCGAGGCGATAATAGGGAATAATAGAACAAAGAAGTATGTGTTAGCACTCGGAAAAATTGACAGACAAACAACAATAGAAAAAAACGAAGAACAATATATGGTCCGAAGTGGGATCGAACCCGTACTCAGTGGCACCGCGCCTTGCCACGAGAAGCCGAACGCTTGGTACACTGCCACGCAGCCAACTAAAAAATTGGCTATTGCAGTAGTGTCTTCCACGAAAGGCGATCTCAATGACTATAGCATAGGGTAACGATCACAGACCGGAAATAAATTGTATATTTGTACTTTCCTATTAATGCAAGTATCTCCCAGTAGGGCTGAATACTTGTGTTGTAGACAAACATTTATAGGACGAAACAGCACGAATAGTAGTTCCCAGTGGTTATATACTGGGTACAAATAATAATACATAAATATTATTATATGGGGAACTTCCGAGGCGATAATAGGGAATAATAGAACAAAGAAGTATGTGTTAGCACTCGGAAAAATTGACAGACAAACAACAATAGAAAAAAACGAAGAACAATATATGGTCCGAAGTGGGATCGAACCCGTACTCAGTGGCACCGCGCCTTGTATAGTATAGGTACCCAGGACCACATCTTTAACACGAGAAACACTTTATAGAAGTGTAGGGAATACAACATAGTAGAGATACCCAGGAACACATCTTATAGAAGTGAAGGGAATACAACATAGTGTAGGTACCCAGGACCACATCTTATAGAAGTGAAGGGAATACAACATAGTGTAGGTACCCAGGACCACATCTTTAACATGAGAAACACTTTATAGAAGTGAAGGGAATACAACATAGTATAGGTACCCAGGACCACATCTTTAACATGAGAAACACTTTATAGAAGTGAAGGGAATACAACATAGTGCAGCCGTTCTCTCAAAAATCGTTGTTGATATTTCGATTTGTTGTTGGCGATGTGGTCGCCCTGAAAAACCCGACCGAAGGACGTGGAGATTGGCGCCACGAATTGTCACGTGACCGCTGCTTGACCTCACGTCAGGAACAGCCTTTAATCTTGAGTTTTAGCACGCCCTTGCCACCATGGCACACCTTTATGCACAGACAAGTACGTGCACGTTCTGGCTCCGTTGAACGTGCTGCTTCTGCCCGCTAGGGTTCAGCTCCCGTGCCAACCGGGACTGCACTTGTTACCCAGGACTCAGCATTCTGTAGTCAGGTTAACGACCGTCTACTTGACTGATGAAGACTAACTCCGAACTGGCTAGGGCACTCTCTCTGCGTCTCTCGTGATCGTATAACAAAGTACTCCGCTCTGTTCTGGCTACTGCCTCCTCCGATGTCAGAGGTTCTTATCTGGGACACCCCCCCCCCCTTTTCTCCTTTTTTCCCCAACAGGTATCGTTATCGTTAATCCACAGACAGACAAGTACTCACGAGGTTCAACTAATCCACAGACAGACATGTACTCACGAGGTTCAACTAATCCACAGACAGACATGTACTCACGAGGTTCAACTAATCCACAGACAGACATGTACTCACGAGGTTCAACTAATCCACAGACAGACAAGTACTCACGAGGTTCAACTAATCCACAGACAGACAAGTACTCACGAGGTTCAACTAATCCACAGACAGACATGTACTCACGAGGTTCAACTAATCCACAGACAGACAAGTACTCACGAGGTTCAACTAATCCATAGACAGACAAGTACTCACGAGATTCAACTAATCCACAGACAGACAAGTACTCACGAGGTTCAACTAATCAACTGAACTCCAAAGTTAAAGCAATAACGCTGTTTATTCATGAATCGTCGCCCATGAGCATTAAGTTGTACATCAGTTCGCACTCTCGTTCTCAGCTGTACATGAGCATTAAGTTGTACATCAGTTCACACTCTCGTTCTCAGCTGCTCATGAGCATTAAGTTGTACATCAGTTCACACTCTCGTTCTCAGCTGCCCATGAGCATTAAGTTGTACATCAGTTCACACTCTCGTTCTTAGCTGCCCATGAGCATTAAGTTGTACATCAGTTCACACTCTCGTTCTTAGCTGCCTATGAGCATTAAGTTGTACATCAGTTCACACTCTCGTTCTTAGCTGCCCATGAGCATTAAGTTGTACATCAGTTCACACTCTCGTTCTTAGCTGCCCATGAGCATTAAGTTGTACATCAGTTCACACTCTCGTTCTCAGCTGCTCATGAGCATTAAGTTGTACATCAGTTCACACTCTCGTTCTTAGCTGCCCATGAGCATTAAGTTGTACATCAGTTCACACTCTCGTTCTTAGCTGCCCATGAGCATTAAGTTGTACATCAGTTCACACTCTCGTTCTTAGCTGCCCATGAGCATTAAGTTGTACATCAGTTCACACTCTCGTTCTTAGCTGCCCATGAGCATTAAGTTGTACATCAGTTCACACTCTCGTTCTCAGCTGCTCATGAGCATTAAGTTGTACATCAGTTCACAATCTCGTTCTTAGCTGCTCATGAGCATTAAGTTGTACATCAGTTCACACTCTCGTTCTCAGCTGCCCATGAACATTAAGTTGTACATCAGTTCACACTCTCGTTCTCAGCTGTACATGAGCATTAAGTTGTACATCAGTTCACACTCTCGTTCTTAGCTGCTCATGAGCATTAAGTTATACATCAGTTCATACTCTCGTTGTCATCTGCTCATAAGCATTCAGTTGTACATCAGTTTACACTCTCGTTCTCAGCTGCTCAGCATACACAACGAATGTCATACACGAGGCTCCAACACGCTTCAATTTCTCCCATTCTGTCAACTTGAACATATTACTGTAACGTGGCTGGATCAACTCCTAACACCACTTATTCTATTTGTCTTAGGCTTAATCTATATCATCTGCTCTCCTCTCGCGTAGTACCTAAGTCACAAGTTACCAGCATCAACTACAAGTTTCATAACTCACTGGAACTGTACATACTTAATCTATATCATCTGCTCTCCTCTCGCGTAGTACCTAAGTCACAAGTTACCAGCATCAACTACAAGTTTCATAACTCACTGGAACTTTACAGACTTAATCTATATCATCTGCTCTCATCTCTAGTAGTACCTAAGTCACAAGTTACCAGCATCAACTACAAGTTTCATAACTCACTGGAACTTTACACTACACTGCGGAGGTTGGTAACGATGTCCTCCCGAATGAATTACAGTTCATTTCTAGTCGAATCTACTCTAGCCCTACACTTTAACTAACACTGCTAATCTTGTGAGCTGTGTCTCGCTCCACTGTCACACTATCTTCCCTACACTTTAACTAACACTGCTAATCTTGTGAGCTGTGTCTCGCTCCACTGTCACACTATCTTCCCTACACTTTAACTAACACTGCTAATCTTGCGAGCTGTGTCTCGCTCCACTGTCACACTATCTTCCCTACACTTTGACTAACACAGCTAATCTTGTGAGCTGTGTCTCGCTCCACTGTCACACTATCTTCCCTACACTTTAACTAACACAGCTAATCTTGTGAGCTGTGTCTCGCTCCACTGTCACACTATCTTCCCTACACTTTGACTAACACTGCTAATCTTGTGAGCTGTGTCTCGCTCCACTGTCACACTATCTTCCCTACACTTTGACTAACACTGCTAATCTTGCGAGCTGTGTCTCGCTCCACTGTCACACTATCTTCCCTACACTTTGACTAACACTGCTAATCTTGTGAGCTGTGTCTCGCTCCACTGTCACACTATCTTCCCTACACTTTAACTAACACTGCTAATCTTGTGAGCTGTGTCTCGCTCCACTGTCACACTATCTTCCCTACACTTTGACTAACACTGCTAATCTTGCGAGCTGTGTCTCGCTCCATTGTCACACTATCTTCCCTACACTTTGACTAACACTGCTAATCTTGTGAGCTGTGTCTCGCTCCACTGTCACACTATCTTCCCTACACTTTGACTAACACTGCTAATCTTGTGAGCTGTGTCTCGCTCCACTGTCACACTATCTTCCCTACACTTTGACTAACACTGCTAATCTTGTGAGCTGTGTCTCGCTCCACTGTCACACTATCTTCCCTACACTTTAACTAACACTGCTAATCTTGCGAGCTGTGTCTCGCTCCACTGTCACACTATCTTCTCTACACTTTAACTAACACTGCTAATCTTGTGAGCTGTGTCTCGCTCCACTGTCACACTATCTTCCCTACACTTTAACTAACACTGCTAATCTTGCGAGCTGTGTCTCGCTCCACTGTCACACTATCTTCTCTACACTTTAACTAACACTGCTAATCTTGTGAGCTGTGTCTCGCTCCATTGTCACACTATCTTCTCTACACTTTAACTAACACTGCTAATCTTGTGAGCTGTGTCTCGCTCCACTGTCACACTATCTTCCCTACACTTTGACTAACACTGCTAATCTTGTGAGCTGTGTCTCGCTCCACTGTCACACTATCTTCCCTACACTTTAACTAACACTGCTAATCTTGTGAGATGTGTCTCGCTCCACTGTCACACTATCTTCCCTACACTTTGGCTAACACTGCTAATCTTGTGAGCTGTGTCTCGCTCCATTGTCACACTATCTTCCCTACACTTTGACTAACACTGCTAATCTTGTGAGCTGTGTCTCGCTCCACTGTCACACTATCTTCCCTACACTTTGACTAACACTGCTAATCTTGTGAGCTGTGTCTCGCTCCACTGTCACACTATCTTCCCTACACTTTGACTAACACTGCTAATCTTGTGAGCTGTGTCTCGCTCCACTGTCACACTATCTTCCCTACACATAAAAGAAAGTCACTATCTCAGGTACCTAACATGCTTACTCAATGGTAACGGGTTAAGGCTAAGAAATACAAATGAATGCATAAAAATGCTGCAGTAAAGCTGAATATGAGGAAAAATTTTAAAAAATTTAAAAAAAAATGGTATGTTAGAAGCTTTACGTGATAAGTGGACGACACAGACTAAACGACGTTTCGGTCCAAAAGGCAAATTTTGGCCTATTGGGCCGAAACGTCATTTAGTCTGTGTCGTCCACTTATCACGTAAAGCTTCTAACATACCATTTTTTTGTATTTTTTAATTTTTACTCAATGGTACCGGCCCAACTATTTTTTTTATAACTGTCCGCCTCGAGTGATTGTCATCTCTAGACTGCCTTCTAATTTTTAGTTTATCCCCCAACCTTTTCCTCTAGCCAATCACCACCCGTCTTACATTCTGATTGCTTTCTCTCTTCTCATTGCTTTTCACTTTTCACGTGAACTTAATGTTTTCTACTTGACTGATCCCTTATAACTTTTTCCCGTGGCTTCTACCCTACCAACTCCCCTTTTGTCCTCCACCTTTAATCTCTGCTTCAATAGAACTGTATACATGCTTCATAGATTAGAGCAAGGCTCTTGACAACATCAGAAACTGTGGAGAGTCATGAAAGATATGGGCTCTCCAACACACCTAATACAACTTATTGAATCACTATATCACGAACAACAAGCAGTTATCAGAATAGCAGACAGGACATCAAATTGGGCTGGAGTACAAAAAGGAATGAGGCAGAGATGCATTCTCCTTCCATACATGTTCAATATCTATGCTGAGAACATCAAGAGACTGTTCAATATCTTTGCTGAGAACGTCAAGAGACTGTTCAATATCTATGCTGAGAACATCATGAGACTGTTCAATATCTATACTGAGAACATCATGAGACTGTTCAATATCTATGCTGAGAACATCATGAGACTGTTCAATATCTATACTGAGAACGCCATGATAAATGTCAGAAACGATGACAGATTTGTGAAGTCCAACCTTTCATAATAAATGTCAACATAGTTCCAGAACTCAGATACGCTGATGACACAGTCCTCCTCTCAGACAGTGTAGAAAAATTAAAAGAGACAATTGAGGGTGTAAAAAAAAAAAACACAGCGAAGAGCAAAACGTCTATAGAAACATACAGAAAACTAAGATAATGTCCATTGACAAAACAAAAAGCCAACCCAAAAAAAACTAAGATAATGTCCATTGACAAAACAAAAAGTCAACCCAAAATCTACAGTGAAGAACTTGTAATTGTAACAAACTGTGAATATCTGAGATCTGTGGTAACTAGCAATGGAGGCTAACAGAAAGAGATGTAATTGTAACAAACTGTGAATATCTGAGATCTGTGGTAACTAGCAATGAAGACTAACAGAAAGAGATGTAATTGTAACAAACTGTGAATATCTGAGATCTGTGGTAACTAGCAATGGAGACTAACAGAAAGAGATGTAATTGTAACAAGCTGTGAATATCTGAGACCTGTGGTAACTAGCAATGGAGGCTAACAGAAAGAGATGTAATTGTAACAAACTGTGAATATCTGAGATCTGTGGTAACTAGCAATGGAGGCTAACAGAAAGAGATGTAATTGTAACAAACTGTGAATATCTGAGATCTGTGGTAACTAGCAATGAAGGCTAACAGAAAGAGATGTAATTGTAACAAACTGTGAATATCTGAGATCTGTGGTAACTAGCAATGGAGGCTAACAGAAAGAGATGTAATTGTAACAAACTGTGAATATCTGAGATCTGTGGTAACTAGCAATGGAGGCTAACAGAAAGAGATGTAATTGTAACAAACTGTGAATATCTGAGATCTGTGGTAACTAGCAATGGAGGCTAACAGAAAGAGATCAAAAGAAGACTGGCAATAGCAACACAAAAACGAAACACAATGAATAAAATGCGGCACAATACCAGCAAGGCAGTAAAACTAACATTACTATAGTTCGTTCAGAAATTCGTGCCCACAGAATTTATTAATTATCTCGGAAACTGTTTGATGAATTGCAATCATTTTTTTTTCATGAAATCTTATTTTTTTCACCGACCTTAAGCCTAATTTTTTTCCCATACTGTCATGCATTGGAGCCGCGATAGCTCAGTGGTTAGTGAACTGGACTACAAAGGACAAGGGGTAGGGTTCGATCCCAACCAACGGCCTTCGGGTTCGCGCAGCCTTTAATGGGTACCGGATTTTTTTCTGGGAAAGTGAAGCGGCACGGGCGTAATACCGACCACATTACCCCAAAAATCATGTGCCGAAGGTCTGTAAAAATGTATGGTCACTAACACCATATTCCCTATACGCCACTTGGCGTGACGGGGGTACTGGAGGGTTTCTTTCTTTATGGTATATCTACTGTCATGCATTTAGGAAATGTGTTTCTTTCTTTAAGGTATATCTACTGTCATGCATTTAGGAAATGTGTTTCTTTCTTTAAGGTATATATATACTGTCATGCATTTAGGAAATGTGTTTCTTTCTTTAAGATATATCTACTGTCATGCATTTAGGAAATGTGTTTCTTTCTTTAAGGTATATCTACTGTCATGCATTTAGGAAATTTGTTTCTTTCTTTAAGGTATATCTACAGTCATGCATTTAGGAAATGTGTTTCTTTCTTTAAGATACATCTACTGTCATACATTTAGGAAATGTGTTTCTTCTTTAAGGTACATCTACTGTCATACATTTAGGAAATTTGTTTCTTCCTTTAAGGTACATCTACTGTTATACATTTAGGAAATGTGTTTCTTTCTTTAAGGTATATCTACTGTCATACATTTAGGAAATTTGTTTCTTTCTTTAAGATACATCTACTGTTCATGCATTTAGGAAATGTGTTTCTTTCTTTAAGGTATATCTACTGTCATGCATTTAGGAAATGTGTTTCTTCCTTTAAGGTACATCTACTGTCATACATTTAGGAAATGTGTTTCTTTCTTTAAGGTACATCTACTGTCATACATTTAGGAAATTTGTTTCTTCCTTAAGGTACATCTACTGTCATACATTTAGGAAATGTGTTTCTTTCTTTAAGGTATATCTACTGTCATACATTTAGGAAATTTGTTTCTTTCTTTAAGATACATCTACTGTTCATGCATTTAGGAAATGTGTTTCTTTCTTTAAGGTATATCTACTGTCATGCATTTAGGAAATTTGTTTCTTTCTTTAAGGTATATCTACTGTCATACATTTAGGAAATTTGTTTCTTTCTTTAAGGTATATTTACTGTCATGCATTTAGGAAATTTGTTTCTTTCTTTTTTTAAGGTATATTTACTGTCATGCATTTAGGAAATTTGTTTCTTTCTTTAAGGTATATTTACTGTCATGCATTTAGTAAATTTGTTTCTTTCTTTAAGGTATATCTACTGTCATGCATTTAGGAAATTGGTTTCTTTCTTTAAGGTATATCTACTGTCATGCATTTAGGAAATTTGTTTCTTTCTTTAAGGTGTATCTTCTGTCATGATTTAGGAAATTTGTTTCTTTCTTTAAGGTATATCTACTGTCATGCATTTGGGAAATTTGTTTCGTTCTTTAAGGTATATAAAGATATGATTTTCTTGGTTGTCCTAATTTTTAGGAGTTTACAGTATCCACATTTGGCTGCCGATCGTAGCAAAACGGAGAGCAAAAATACAAAATGGCACAGCAACGTTCGAGACAGTGCTGATATAAAATTCAGAAAACAAAAGGCGCAAGAGAAAAGAGACAAGGCCAGGTACTGCAAATACACTTTGCTCGTTCTGTGGATGGATCTGTCTGTCCAGGATTGGCAAATTCAGCCACGAGAGAAGATGCTCAGTAAAGCAGCACCCAGTATGAGACACAAATGCTTTACCAGACAGCTGACTTATCATGATTGCTTACTACCAACCGTCTGTCAAGACGCCAAAGGCCATATTATACTATACTATAATATATCTATCTATCTATTGACCTTTCGAGCCGTAACCGGCCCGTAGGGCGTAGACCAAAATACACCTTCTCTTATCTGAATTTTTTGTTCTAGCAGTTTTCTTTTAAAGATATTTTATCAAATCTCGCCATCTGTCTCTGTTCTGTGCAAGCTGCTCTATCTCATTGAGGGAGCCGATTCCTGCTGCTCTTGCCTCTCTCATCAATGTTCTTCTCAGTGTCTCCCTGGGTCTTCCTCTTTTTCTCTTACCTGTTGTTTCCCATATGAGGGCTTACTTTGCTATTCGGTTATTATCTCTTCTCATTACATGTCCAACATATGACCATCGTCTTTTCTTTATTACTGAAGATATTAGTGGTTGATTGGCGATTTCTCTAATTTCCTCGTTTGTTTTGAATTCGTTCCACGCTATACCAAGTATTTTCCTTAGACATTTATTTTCGAATGCGTTCAACTTTGTTTCTATATCTCTTGTTGTTTTCCAGCTTAAACACGCATACGTAAGGGTTGATAGTGCATTTGATTTGAATAGCCTAAGTTTTGTGTTTGTGCTAATGAGTTTTGATTTCCACAACTTTTCAAGGCTTCTGAAAGACATTGCTTTTTTAGCCATTCTGATTTCTTTACTTGTATCCCCTTCTCGATCAATGTGACTTCCAAGATAGATAAAGTGATCGATCTCTTCTACTAGTTTGTTTTCCATGTATATTTTGTCATCTGTTGGAATGAAACTTTTCATGACTTTAGTCTTTTCATGATTGATCTCAAGCCCAATTTTGCTGGCTGTTGATGATAGTTCATTTGTGTTTTCCTGCATCGTTTTCATCTGACTGCTGATGAGAACTATGTCATCAGCAAAGTCGAGGTCCTCCAAATGGTCTCCTTGTATCCATTCGATGTCTTTATTACCAGTGCAGCATTTCTTCATTATGAAGTCCATAACAATTCCAAATAACAAGGGCGATAAAATACATCCTTGTTTAACCCCAGTTTCTATTGGGAAACATTCGCTCAGTCCTTCCTCTGTTCGAACTGCACATGTGTAACCATCATACATGTCTTTGATAATATTTATGATTTTTGATGGTAAGCCATATTGCTTCAGAATTTTCCACAAAGAATCTCTATGAATACTATCAAATGCTTTTTTTAAGTCGATGAAGTTAAGTACAAAAGGTTTTTGCTTTTCAATGTGTTCCTCCAATATAAGTCGTAGAGTGAAAATGTGGTCAAGGCAGCTTCTCCTTTTTCTAAACCCAGCCTGTTCTTCGCGCATTACTGTATCTATTGAATCCTTTATTCTATTTAAGATGATTTTGCAGAATAACTTTGAGGCAACTGACAAAAGTGTCACGCCTCTCCAGTTGTTACAATCTCTAAGATTGCCCTTTTTTGAGATCTTAACAATGATGCCTTTTTTCCATTTATGAGGCGTCTTCTCTGTTTTCCAAATGATGTTGAACATTTTTTGGAGATGTATTAGATTATTATACTATAATACCCACATCTATTTTCGTTTGCAGTGATACCGGGGCCTTCCATAACCAAATACCAAAATAACCCACACATGTTGTAATCAATATATATATATATATATATATATATGGCCCTTTTCGTCTTGTCAGACGGTCTAGTGGAGGCTATTGCGTATTTTTTTGAGGTATTGTTTTTGCCGAACAGCTTCTCTCGTGGCTAATTCTACCAATGTTTGACAAACACACGCGGTCACATAATGAACAGGTCAGGCTCGCTGATCCACAGGGTTTACCATCCTTTTTCATGAGTCTCTTCTCTTCTAAGTCCTGTCTTAGCACAGTCTCAAATGTTGTTATATCGTTCCTTATACATGCTCTCCATGATGTGCGATCACTTGCCAGATGTTGCCAGTCGTTTTCACAGATGGAGAAGAGTCCAGGGCACATGGCCCTTACGTTCCATGTGCCAAGTTTAAACATTGGTAATCAATATTGTCATTTAAAAATAAAAAATTTCACGTGTCCATCCACACAATCTTAGCACTTGCCCGCACTTACTGAACGTTATTTTGAAAGACGCGCCACTTTTGTCATTTCCGATGTTCTTCTTTTTCTGCGATCATGACGTCATAAAGACTAGGATTCCGGACTTTCTTATGAAGGCAGCTGTCTGTTGAAGTGATTCGGTTGCCCCGTATTTTCCGATGTTAAATAGGTTCAGAGGCGTATTTTGACAACATATTTACTATTAATGTATATTTCTTTGCGTGTGATAATTTGTAAGCTGTTGTGAAGTGACTACTTGATTTTTTAAATCATGAAGAGTTTAAAGTGTAAATTCATCACTATGCAAAAGCTAGCTGTTATTGTACTGGCACTTTTGCAATTACCTATCTCTATGACGAAAATATAAAATCAAATGAAAAAATGGTGACCCTCTTCAATGTGATACAGATACGCCTTTGACTTGCCCTGTTAGAAAATTAACGTAATTTACAGTAAAATCTAATGTTTAGAGCACACGGTTTTATTTTTTCCTAAAATTATATATAAATAAAACGATATGTACAAAATTTAGAATACGTTTGTACTTAAATGTTATAAAATCTTAAGGTCGGTGAAAAAAGTAAGATTTCATGAAATGGAGCTACAGAAATTCATCAAACAGTGTCCGAGATAATTGATCGACTCTGTGGGCACGAATTCCTCAACGAATTATGTATCTTCCCGATAGCAACATACGATTGTGAATAATAGAGAATCTATCAAACAAAAATGAAGAAAATGCTTGCTTGCGTTCGCCCGATGACTAAAGTATTTTAGAGTATTCGTAGACTGTAGAATTCCTCTACGTCATCCACCCTTAAAAGGACATTAACAAAGTGGACGTGTCTGCGTTTTTTTTTGTGGTTTGCAGTATAACTGTTATATTTGCGCATATCGCCCCAACACATTCGACTTCAGCACGAGATTTTTGAGTACCGGGTTGTCTTCCCTCTTCGATCCCTGCTCGCTTAGCCAGATTAGACATGTTAGTCTGTTACTAGAGGCACCACGAAGAGGTGGATCAGAGTCTGGATGGTTTTGGTTCACCGATCCTGGCGCAAGCCATCAGCTGTCGGTCGCTGACAACTTCCGGCTCTGTTGCTAGGAGACGCGTCTTCGCCTCAAATGAAGAAAATAGAAATCGTCACTCGAAAAAAAGATGATACAGAAAAAATCTGTAAGATACATTGGATAATGAAAAAGAGAAATGGAGACATAATAAAAGATATAAATATTAAACGGAGCTGGCTTATAAAAATCATCTTACAGAGGAAATTAAAATACCATGGGCCACGTCAAAAGAAAAAGCGGGCTGGAGAGAACAATAATGGAAGACGTGGTTCCTGTGCGATCCATCAGGGGCAAACCATGAAGAAGGTGGTTTCACTATATCAAGGAGACTTTGAATACTACAACAAAAGAAGTGGAAGATTTGGCTAGAGCTAGAGACAGAGATTCCGTCAGGCGGGCTATGGTGAAGGCAACTTTCTGCAAAGGATATGCGACCTGATGATGTGAATAAGTGAAGAGCTTTTCTTTTTGAATGCCATCTGGCAACAACTAAAAAATAAAATAATTACGTTACTTCCGGTACTTTTGGCAGCTAATTGGTCTTTAAAAACATCACAGAGATGTCAGACCTAAACATTAATAGAGAGTTAATCAATAATCCAAGATATGGGGATGATACTATATTATTATTTTTTTAAGTAAAGTACTCCCGTCACGCCAAGTGGCGTATAGAGAATACGGTGTTAGTGACCATAAATTTTACAGACCTTCGGCACATGATTTTTGGGGTAATGTGGTCGGTATTACGCCCGTGCCGCTTTATTTTCCCATTTAAAAATCAGGTACCCATTAAAGGCTGGGTGAACCGGAAACGTCGGTTGGGATCGAACCTTACCCCTTGTCCGTGGTAGTCCAGTTCACTAACCACTGAACGATGATACTTTATTACTAGCAGAAAATTATACAAAAATATACAAAAATTACTTAATGAAATAAACATGACAAGCAAAAAATATGGACTAGATATGAATATAACACACACAAAAAAAAAACGATAAGAAAAATAACCTCTACTGAAATGAAATATATTAGAGGAATGACAGGAAACAGCCAGAGAGACAAGATAAGAAATGTAGAACTGTGAAGAAAGGAAGAAATAACCCCCGCCATAGAATATATAAAGAAACAACAGATAACAAGGCTTGGCCATGTGACAAGGCAGAGTGATCAAAACACAATGAGTCCTCAATAAACGTTGTGAGATTACCAGACTCAAGGGTCGACCACGAAAAAGATGGATCGATGGAATATTAGAAGTACTAGGAAACATAACAGCAGCAGAAGCGAACAGAAGAGCAAAAGACAGCAAATTATATCTCCCCTCGACTCTAAAAGGCAAATGATGAAGGAAAGAAGAATAATATAACAAATATCAAAACTGTGATAAAAAACAAAGATAATACTCAAAAACTACAAATAGATATCAAAGTTGAAGGAAAAGACATGGAAACAGTTCAGCGTTACAACTACCTTGGACATACTATAACCAGTGATGGAAAATGTACAACTGAAATAAACAAAGGAAAAAATATAATAAAATATAAACAAAAATAACACCAAGGCTAAAACTAAGAATAGCAAAATGTGATATCTTCTCAACATTACAGAACAGAACAGAAAATTGAAGCTTTTGAAATGTGGACCTATAGAAGAATAGATAGAATTGGATGGAAAGAAAAGAAAACAAGCAATGAAGTTTTAAAACAACTAAAATTAAAAAGAGAGAACTACCAAACACAATTCAAACAAGACAAATGAGGTTTTAGGGGCATGTTAAAAGATATAACAGCCTGCTAAAAGTAATCTTGGAAAGGAAAATACAAGGTAAAAGAAGCAGAGGCAGACCAAGACTAACATTGGCGAATGACTTTTTAAAAAAATGGAATAGTCAGCCTACGACAACCTGCACAATCAGAAGAGACAGTGCGGAATGCACTGCGGAATGACACTCCATGGCAGGGTAAAGGCAAAAGAAATGCGCATAAATGTCTATGATTGCGAAGCTACAGTGAAGCTAATTGTGAGGAGAAAGGAAAAAAAATATAGATATAGAAAAAAAAAACCAATAAGGTTAAAGTTTCACGTAGCAAGCCCCCACCCCTATTTTTCGCTCCATGGCAGCCGACCTTCGATGTGGAGGCGGCACTTGATGATGATGGTAGGGGAAAGGAAATTAATTTGTCTGTTTTCTTTATCAGAGAAAAGATCTTTAACACGGACATTAGACAAGATAACAGAACAGAAAATTGAAGCCTTTGGAATGTGGATTTATAGAAGAATAAAGATAATATATAAATAATAAATAGATAATAGATTTATAGAAGAATAAAAATAAATTGGATGGAAACAAAAGAAAACAAACGATGAAGTTTTAAAACAACTGAAATTAAAAAGAAAACTACTAAATACAATTAAGACAAGACAAATGAAATTTTTGGGGCATGTTAAAAGACACAATAGCCTACTAAAAGTAATATTGGAAGGAAAAATACAAGGTAAAAGAGGCAGACCAAGACTAACATGGACGAGTAACATCAAAAGATGGACAAGTCAATTTATGTCAGCCTGTACCATCATAGCAAGAAACAGAGTAGAATGGCGATCCATGGTAGCCAACCTTCGTTGGTATATTTTGGTGTGGACGCAGCTTTACAGGCCTGGAACTGATCCAGAGTCATCACATTCTGTTAAAGTTTTCAATAAGTTACTGGAAGTCATCACATTCTGTTAAAGTTTTCAATAAGTTATTGGAAGTCATCACATTCTGTTAAAGTTATCAATAAGTTACTGGAAGTCATCACATTCTGTTAAAGTTTTCAATTAGTTACTGGAAGTCATCACATTCTGTTAAAGTTTTCAATAAGTTATTGGAAGTCATCACATTCTGTTAAAGTTATCAATAAGTTACTGGAAGGCATCACATTCTGTTAACGTTTGCAATAAGTTACTGGAAGTCATCACATTCTGTTAACGTTTTCAATAAGTTATTGGAAGTCATCACATTCTGTTAACGTTTTCAATAAGTTACTGGAAGTCATCACATTCTGTTAAAGTTTTCAATAAGTTATTGGAAGTCATCACATTCTGTTAACGTTTTCAATAAGTTATTGGAAGTCATCACATTCTGTTAACGTTTTCAATAAGTTATTGGAAGTCATCACATTCTGTTAGTTAAAGTTTTCAATAAGTTACTGGAAGTCATCACATTCTGTTAACGTTTTCAATAAGTTATTGGAAGTCATCACATTCTGTTAACGTTTTCAATAAGTTATTGGAAGTCATCACATTCTGTTAAAGTTTTCAATAAGTTACTGGAAGTCATCACATTCTGTTAAAGTTTTCAATAAGTTATTGGAAGGCATCACAGATCATCATCATTTGTTTGCTGACTGATGTTATTCTTCCCTGCCACTTGTTAAAATTTCTGCAGCAGAAAAACCACAACTACACTGGAACACTAAATTCTAACAGATGCTGATTTCCAGCAGTGACAAATAAAAAAAAATGGTGATTGAGGCAAAGTAGTTCATCAATGATGAGGAGCAAGTTATGTGTGACAGCTGGAGGGATAACAAATTCAATAAGCCCTGCCAATTGTTGACAATACTTGGAAGTATCACATGTGAAGTCAGAACTTAGGAGTCAAGTCAGGAAGGTACCGCCCATCCATAGCTACAACCACTCTATGAATGGATGTGACCGAGTATACCGGATGATCTCATATTGTGGGAACCACTCAAGGATCACAGTCTATTCAGGAAGCTACAGCCCATCCATAGCTACAACCACTCTATGAATGGATGTGACCGAGTATACCGGATGATCTCATATTGTGGGAACCACTCAAGGAGCACAGTCAAGTCAGGAAGCTACCGCCCATCCATAGCTACAACCACTCTATGAATGGATGTGACCGAGTACACTGGATGATCTCATATTATGAGAACCACTCAAGGAGCACAGTCAAGTCAGGAAGCTACTGCCCATCCATAGTTACAACCACTCAGTGAGTGGATGTGACAGAGTAGACCGGATGATCTCATATTATGAGAACCACTCAAGGAGCACAGTCTATTCAGGAAGCTACCGCCCATCCATAGTTACAACCACTCAGTGAGTGGATGTGACAGAGTAGACCGGATGATCTCATATTATGGGAACCACTCAAATTGAAAACTGCTAGAAAAAAAAATTCCGATGAAGGAGTATCTTGGTCTACGCCCTATGGGTCGGCTACGGCTCGAAAGGCCAATAGATAGATATATAGTTTTCAATTCTTTTAAAGATATTTCATCAAAACTCACCATTCCTTTCTGTTCTGTGCAAGCAGCTCTATCTCATTGAGGGAGCCAATTCCTGCTGCTCTTGCCTCTCTCATCAATGTTCTTCTCAGTGTCTCTCTGGGTGTTCCTCTTTTCCTCTAACCTGTTGTTTCCTACATGAGGTCTTGCTTTGCTATTCGGTTATTATCTCTTCTTAACATATGACCATCGTCTTTTCTTTATTACTGAAGATCTTATTCATTACTAGATCAATATTTATGTAGTCGCAAAAGCTTTGGTTCCGAACGTAAGGACTTAGTCCCTCATTTGAGTCACTTCAAAGTGTTAGATTTCCATTCTCTGCATTCTTTTCATTTTTTTTTATCTTTTCAAAAGCTGGACCACTCAACATCATCAGTGCCTATGCTATAAGGATTTTTGCAGGGCTTCCTTGAGTGAACTCTCTATCAGCGACAGAAACTGAGAAAATTAAGGATTTTTGCAGGGCTTCCTTGAGTGAACTCTCTATCAGCGACAGAAACTGAGAAAATTAAGGATTTTTGCAGGGCTTCCTTGAGTGAACTCTCTATCAGCGACAGAAACTGAGAAAATTAAGGATTTGTGCAGGGCTTCCTTGAGTGAACTCTCTATCAGCGACAGAAACTGAGAAAATTAAGGATTTTTGCAGGGCTTCCTTGAGTGAACTCTCTATCAGCGACAGAAACTGAGAAAATCTAGCTTCAGATTGTAGTTCATGGAAAACAAAAATAAAAAAAATGGCACAACAACCTTCAAGGCTGTTCTGATATCAAATTCAGAAAACAAAAGGTGCAGGAGAAAAGAGATGAGGCCAGGCAGCACAAATACATCTTGTTCATTCTGCAGATGGATCTGTCTATCCAATATTGGTAGATTCATCTATGAGCGAAGCAGGTCAACAAAGCAGCATCCAGCATAAGACACCCATATTTGACCAAACTACTGACTAATCATGATTGCTTGCTACCAACCGTCTGTCAAGTCGTCAAAAGCCAAATACTTAAAACTTTCCATTTAATATTTTTTTTTTTAGGGCTGAATATGAAGAAGAGTAATCAGTGGACAAATGTAGTAAATGAAGTATAGACTGTACGTGTCCTTTCATCTGATCCTGTGTTCTAGCAATATAACAATTTGAATACAATGAAGAATATAATGTTCTTGAAATACCTCTAGAGGTAAACAAGTTTCAGAGTTAAGGTGACATCTAAAATTAACTGGTGTTATCTCTGTTCTGGTTGTACAAGGTCACACTGTTCTATCTATCTATCTATCTATCTATCTATCTATCTATCTATCTATCTATCTATCTATCTATCTATCTATCTATCTATCTATCTATCTATCTATCTATCTATCTATCTATCTATCTATCTATCTATCTATCTATCTATCTATCTATCTATCTATCTATCTATCTATCTATCTATCTATCTATCTATCTATCTATCTATCTATCTATCTCTCTATCTATCTATCTATCTATCTATCTATCTATCTATCTATCTATCTATCTATCCATCCATCCATCCATCCATCCATCCATCCATCCATCCATCCATCCATCCATCCATCCATCCATCCATCCATCTATCCATCTATCCATCTATCTATCTATCTATCTATCTATCTATCTATCTATCTATCTATCTATCTATCTATCTATCTATCTATCTATCTATCTATCTATCTATCTATCTATCTATCTATCTATCTATCTATCTATCTATCTATCTATCTATCTATCTATCTATCTATCTATCTATCTATTGACCTTTCGAGCCGTAGCCAGCACATAGGGCGTAGAGATATACCTTCTCTTATATGAATTTTTGTTCTAGCAGTTTTCAATTCTTTTAAAGATATTTTATCAAATCTCCCCACTTGTCTCTGTTCTGTGCAAGCAACTCTATCTCATTGAGGGAGCTGATTCCTGCTGCCCTTGCCTCTCTCATCAATGTTCTTCTTAGTGTCTCTCTGGGTCTTCCTCTTTTCCTCTTACCTGTTGTTTCCCACATGAGGGCTTGCTTTGCTATTCAGTTATTATCTCTTCCCATCACATGACCAACATGTGACCACCGTCTTTTCTTGATTACTGAAGATATTAGTGGTTGATTGGCAATCCCTTGAGACTTTGCTATTCAGTTATTATCTCTTCTCATCACATGTCCAACATGTGACCACCGTCTTTTCTTGATTACTGAAGATATTAGTGGTTGATCACACTGTTACCTCTTATAAATTCATGAAGTGATTTTCCAGGATCAGACAGTGAAGAAGGAAGCAAAGATAGAGGAAGAAAGTGACATGTCCAATAGGGTGTTCGGTTAGCGCAATCGATAGGCGGTTGGCTTACCACGGCAACAGCCGGGGTTCGTACCCTGGCGAGGACACCTGGGTTTTACTAATTCCCTAAAAATTAGTACCTCTGAAGTCGGAGTAAATCTGCCTGCATGGCGAGGGGCATCCTGTAATGGGATAAAACAGACTTTACACGCAAAATTCAGTCCCACAAAATTGAGTGGGTGGGACTTCGTCAGAGGTCAGAAGCTGACGAGAACGAACGAACATGTCCAATATGATGAAGATGACAAGTGATAGTTTCTCATTTGTTTCTTGTTCCAAGAGCCACTTTCAGTGTAAGTTTCAGTTTGTTACCATTAGAGCGTGTTTTCATTTTGGTTCCATTTAAATGACTTTGATATGAGTGTGTCTGCTTTTATTTGATAGATTAATTTTGGCATAACAATTTTTTTTTTTTTTACTTTTTGTATCCTATTTCACAGTGCAACCTGGCCAGTCAGTATAAATAAAAATAATGCACTAAATTGACAACCATTCATTGTGTTTAGATTGTGAGAAATGTCTGCTGAATTATGAAGGAGGCTGTCCTGAACATGGACATCTTTATTGTACTGAAAACACTGAGGTAAAGTACACAATTTTAGCTAATCATCATCATCATGTGCCATACCAGTTAGCGTTTGCGGTCATGTCTTTTCACAATCTTCTATCTACAGTGCATCGTATCAGTTCTGTTGTTGACTGTTTTCCATGCAAGTATTCTAACTTTCCTCTTCTCATGATGTGCCCAAAAATGTTTATTATTCTTTCTGATGTTTTTTACTATGGAAGCGAATCATGGACAGTAGACAAACAAATGAAACGCCGATTAGAGGCCACAGAGATGGATTTCTCAGAAGAATGTTGAAAGTTCCCTGGACAGCTAAAAAGACCAATGAGGAAGTTCTCAAAGAGGCCAACACAAAAAGGCAGCTCTTAAAAAAGCATAAGAAAGAAGCAATCAACATTTTTCGGGCACATTATGAGATTAGGAAAGTTGGAATACTTGGTTACAACTGGCAAAATAAAAGGAAAGAGAGATCGCGGAAGACAAAGAGAGAAAATACTGGATAGCTTGGTGTCATGGCATGGAAAACAGTCAACAACAGAACTGATACGATGCACTGTAGATAGAAGATTGTGGAGGGACAAGATCATCTACGCCAACCTGTATGGCACATGATGATGATGTTTTTAGTTCTCTTTTTGTGGTGTCCACTTTGAGAATTTATTCATTGGTCTTTTTAGCTGTCCAGGGAACTTTCAAACTTATTCTGAGAAATCCCATTGCTGTGGCCTCTAATCATCGTTTCATCTGTTTGTCTACTGTCCATGATTCACTTCCATAGGTCAGAATTGGTTAGCACCGACGAACTCTCTTTCTCACTTCTATTGACATATATTTGTTGCATAAAATATTTTTCATTTTCTGAAATGCTATTTTGGCCTGAGCTATTCTGCTTTTTATTTCTGTGGTGCATCTTCCATCTGATGTTATTATTGTGCCCAAGTATTTTAAACGCTGCACTTGTTTCAGATTTGTCCTGTTTATTTTTATGCTGCATGATGGTGATGATTGTTTCTTTGATATAACCATTACTTCTGTTTTCTTACTATTCAGACTGAGATCTTTTTTGTTGCTTTCTTTTACTATTATGTCTATCATTTCTTGTAGCTCATTCTCTGTCTCTGTTATTAAGACTGTGTCATCCGCATATCGCAAATTATTTATGTTGTGACCGTTGACTTCAATACCTTTTTTGTCTACTATTGATCTCATAATATGTTTGCTGTAAAGTGAAAACAAATCCGGCGACAGAACACAGCCTTGTCTGACTTTTAGCTAATATAAAACAGATATTAAAGCAATTAAATTGTCAAAAAAAAAAGGATTTTATAATTTTATATTGAAATAGTATGGGACAGCAATCTGCTGAATTATCACATTATGCTGTTTGTTCTGTTCACACATCGGGGAAAAATCCCCCATTTTAAAATATCCCACTTGTGGTGGTTTCTATCTATCTATCTATTGACCTTTCGAACCGTAGCCGGCCCGTAGGGCATAGACCAAAATACACCTTCTCCTATCTGAATTTTTGTTCTAGCAGTTTTCTTTTAAAGATATTTTATCAAATCTCGCCATCTGTCTCTGTTCTGTGCAAGCTGCTCTATCTCATTGAGGGAGCCGAATCCTGCTGCTCTTGTCTCTCACGTCAATGTTCTTCTCAGTGTCTCACTGGGTCTTCCTCTTTTTCTCTTACCTGTTGTTTCCCAAATGAGGGCTTGCTTTGCTATTCGATTATTATCTCTACTCATCACATGCCCAACATATGACCATCGTCTTTTCTTTATTACTGAAGATATTAGTGGTTGATTGGCGATTTATCTAATTTCTTCGTTTGTTTTGAATTCGTTCCACGCTATACCAAGTATTTTCCTTAAACATTTATTTTCCAAAGCGTTCAACTTTGTTTCTATATCTCTTGTTGTTTTCCAGCTTTCACACGCATGTGTAAGGGTTGATAGTACATTTGATTTGAAAAGTCTAAGTTTTGTGTTTATGCTGATGAGTTAGTTTTGATTTCCACAACTTTTCAAGGCTTCTGAAAGACATTGCTGCTTTAGCCATTCTGATTCTAATTTCTTTACTCGTATCCCCTTCTCGATCAATATGACTTCCAAGATAGATAAAATGATCGATCTCTTCTACTGGTTTGTTTTCCATGTATATTTTGTCACTTGTTGAAATTAAACTTTTCATGACTTTAGTCTTTTCATGATTGATCTCAAGCTCAATTTTGCTGGCTATTGATGATAGTTCATTTGTGTTTTCCTGCATCGTTTTTATCTGTCTGCTGATGAGAACTATGTCATCAGCAAAGTCGAGGTCCTCCAAATGGTCTCCTTGTATCCATTCGATGCCTTTATTACCTGTGCAGCATTTCTTCATTATGAAGTCCATAACAACTCCAAATAACAAGGGCAATATTTGGAATTGTTATGGACTTCATAATGAAGAAATGCTGCACTGGTAATAAATGGTGTTTTAAACACTGGTGGTTAGGAGGTAAGAAATCTTCTTCTAGACAAGAAGGTCTCAGATTCGGTTTCCACCACAGGCGGTGGAAAAAAAAATATTGAATAAAATCGAATTCATGGCACTATGTTTCACTGGTCTTTGGGTAGTGAGATTCAATGTCTAGCCTTCTCAGGAAACTGCAAAAAAAGAGGAGGGACCATGTGCATTCTGCACATGTTAGAGAACCCTTGGCAGTTGGAAATTGAAAAGAGTAGACCAAAAATGGCAGCAGTCCAGCAAAATTAATAGGAAAACACTACCAAAAATTACAACTCATGACAATCAAAATATGAGAGTACCTCCGAAGAGTGAGTTATCTGCCTGTGTGGCAAGGGACACTTGTGCACATGACTGCCAAGGTAAAGCAGATTAACAGACAAAATTCAGTTCCTAGTCTCTAGGGACTTCGCAAGAGGTGAAAGCTGGCGAATGCAAAAAAAAAAAAAAAAAAAAAAAAATTAAAACAGAAGATTCTGAGACAATGATAAGCTATGACCCATTTGAACATTAAATTGGGTCTCGGTTTTCTTTTTTTTGCAGGTAGATCAAAGTGAAGTCTGCAGACAAGATTCCACCTCACATAATGAGTTGATGGACAACTTGCCTAGTCAACAACCAGGAACTGAGAAGGTGTTGCAGTTTCTTGTTTGTGAGACACATGATGATGATGATACACAGGAAGCAGATCAAGGAATATACAATGTGGAACCTACAGGACTGAAGCCTTACAAATGTAATAAATGTAGTGCAAGTTTTGCTCAGAGTTGCCATTTAGTGAAACACAAGCGAACACACATGAGAGAAAAGCATTGCATATGTGATGATTGTGGTGCAAGTTTTGCTTGGAGTTTCAATCTATTGAGACACAAGAGAATACATACAGGAGAGAAGCCTTACAAATGTGATGTGTGTGGTGTAGGTTTTGCAGAGAATGGAAATCTAAAAGAGCATAAGAAAACACATACAGGAGAGAAGCCTTACAAATGTGATGTGTGTGGTGTAGGTTTTACACAGAGTGGGGGTGTAAAGCAGCATAAGAAAATACATACAGGAGAGAAGCCCTACAAATGTGATGTGTGTGGTGTAGGTTTTACACAGAGTGGGGGTGTAAAGCAGCATAAGAAAACACATACAGGAGAGAGACCTTATAAATGTGATGTGTGTGGTGTAGGTTTTGCAGAGAATAGAAATCTAAAAATACATACAAGCACACATACAGGGGAGAAACCATACAAATGTGATGTGTGTGATGTAAGTTTTGCACAGAAATTAAATCTAAAAATGCATACAAGAACACATACAGGGGAGAAACCATACAAATGTGGTGTGTGTGGTGTATGTTTTTCTTGTAACAGCAATTTAATAGCACACAGGAGAACTCATACAGGAGAGAAGCCATACAAATGTGGTGTGTGTGGTGCAAGTTTTGCTTTCAGTACCCAATTAAGTAGACACAAGAGAACACATACAGGAGAGAGGCCTTATAAATGTGATGTGTGTGGTGTAGATTTTGTATACATTGAAAGATTAAAATTACACCAAAGAACACATGCAGGGGAAAAGTGATAACAAATGTGTTTGTGGTGCAAGTTTTACTCAAAGTAGATTTAGACTTTTGACTTTAGAATGAAATGGTATCACTGCAGGCAGGGCTTTATGGTCCCATATCTGTTCAGCCTTCATCCCAGAATCCAACAAAGTGTTTATCATGATCATTCTGGCTGTTCTAGCGAACGTGTTGCTTTTTAAAAATGGAGCGCAACTTGTAATGCACATCAAAGTGAATGTCTAACAGTACACAAGAGAGGACAGACAGAAGAGAAGTCTTACAAATGTGAATTGTGTGGTTTAGGTTTTCCTACTACTAAATACAATTAAGACAAGACAAATGAAATTTTTGGGGCATGTTAAAAGACACAACAGCCTACTGAAAGTAATATTGGAAAGAAAAATACAAGGTAAAAGAAGCAGAGGCAGACCAAGACTAACATGGACGAGTAACATCAAAAGATGGTCAAGTCAATCTATGACAGCCTGCACCATCAAAGCAAGAAACAGAGTAGAATGGCGATCCATGGTAGCCAACCTTCGTTGCGGAGAAGGCACACGATGATGATGATGAGGTTTTCCTCACAGTGAACATTTAAGCAAGCACAATAGAATCCAACATATGTAAGGTCACCTTTATCTGCGTCCCTGGACCTGCAGAAGTACAGGGAGCGAACATGTTGGCTAGCTGCGCTGTCAATGAAGACAGTCAACCAATGGATCAGGCAGACGTTATCAATCCCTCCGAGATGTGGGAAGAGCACAGGACTTCGACAACCAAGAGTCCACATCACTCCTTTAGATGAAAGAGCTTGGAGTTAAGATGGGCACAGCCAGAAACAAGATCTTAGTGGGTGTATAAAAAGACTTATCAACCAACACAGAACTGGAATCATCAGTCCCTGGACACTGCGAAACTTACTGAGGAAGGGATCTGAACACCTATGGACATGTTCAGAGTGCAATGATGATTACCCGCAAATAACTCAATGAAAAAAGAATCAATTTAGGAGAGTAAACTTGCAAGTTCATAAATGATCACATAGTGCACACAGCCTAAGTAATTTGAAATGTCTGTTAAAGTATTTGATTATTTTAATACCATAGCAGTCTACAAAAGTAGATAAACTAGAGAATAGATTTAATAATGTAATGTATAATGAACTAAATTATAGGTTTGACCATTATTTTAAGATTTATCAATGTGCTTTTTTTTAAAGTTTTGTAGAACACTTATGGATAAACAGTTCACCTGATCTCTGATACATATATTTAACTTTGTGCATTTTTCTTATCATTTATGTTAGTTGTTTAACACAATTTCTCACATTGTATATAATTTAAATCCCTTTTAAATACCAGTCAAAATGACGGATAAGCGGCAGGAACTGTTAAAGGCTGTGTCTGAAAAGTGTTCCTTGTTGCAGTTTCCTCATATTCCAAGTCTGGCTTGCTGCTGAAGCTACTGAGTTTAGTGTTCTGTGCACACCGTGAGTTGTGCGTTTCATCTGTTTTGATTGTGTTTCGATATTCCAAATGGTTACAATGGATGATGATATCGTGTGACAGGGAACAGATGACTTTGTTCACTTTCTGTGTAGTTTTGCCTTATGTATTTTGGCGTGTGCTGAAACTGCTATGATGGGAACTGCAGCTACCTTTCTTTATTTGGGAGATGAGATATTAATTCAGATGATTCCCCTGGCATGGGTGGTTGAGCAATTATTGATTTTAATTTGTTTGCAGTGATACCGGGGCCTTCCATAACCCTTTTAAATATTTCATTTAAGATATTGGTTTCTTTTTTCTTTCCTTGTTTCTATCTATCTATTGTCCTTTCGAGCCGGAGACGGCATATAGGGCAGAACCACAATCTTAAAAACAGAAACCTTGCGTGCAAAATGTCACATTTTGCAGAGATCACTGCTTCCAAAACTTATGACTCTGTTTCCATAACAATACTTTTTTACAATGACAGCTTGTCAAGCCATCGATCAACCTCCTTAGTCGCCTCTTACGACACGCCTGGAAGGTCACAGTGTCCCTATTCTTTAGTTCCCTCATGAGGCCCCGGTAACACACGGTTCCTTGTTTACATACAGACAAAATGATTTGTTGCTGTTGACATAATGCCACAAGTTGATGCGGGCAGGGTATACCTTTACTTATTGATGTGGTGGGTCATAATGGACTTTCTTGAGATTCCCGGTTCTCACTGAAGAAGTTGAGTTTGTCTATCCCAGGCTATGTAATGTGTGTTTTTTAGCCCATGGTCATGATCCTCCCCTCGTACGTTAAAGACACTAACAACGCTCTAAATATCTTTGCCTCCATCACCCTTTCTCCTGGCCGTAATTACCGCCTCTTTGTCATAGATGTCATCTCCCAATACACCCCCATTCCCCACACCGATGGCATTTCATCAATTAAATTTTTCCTTGGTAAGCCAACTTGTTATCGCTACTGACGTCCTCCTCCATCTAACAGAACTAGTCCTCAACCTCAAGTCTTTCAAGTTCAATGGCAACTTATCACCCAGATCAGTGGTGTGGCAATGGGCACCAAAATGGGCCCTAGATAGGCTTGTCTTTTCATGGATTACCTGGAACACCAGATCATCCACACCTACCAGGACGCTCTTCCCTTAATGTACCATAGGTTACACTGACGACTGCATCAATCTGCTTGACCTTTCCAAGGAGAAAATCTCCTTATTCATCAAGCATGTTGTATATATTGCATCTCTCTATCTGCATCATTTCCTACATTTCCACCTTCTCTGTCTCCTGCCTAGATGTTACAGTTTCCTTAGACGTCTCTGGCCTACATACCTCGGTCTTCTATAAAACTACTGACTCCTATTGTTTCCTTAGGTGTCTCTGGCCTACTTACCTCGGTCTTCTATAAAACTACTGACTCCTATTGTTTCCTTAGGTGTCTCTGGCCTACATACCTCGGTCTTCTATAAAACTACTGACTCCTATTGTTTCCTTAGGTGTCTCTGGCCTACTTACCTTGGTCTTCTATAAAACTACTGATTCCTATTGTTTCCTTAGGTGTCTATGGCCTACATACCTCGGTCTTCTATAAAACTACTGACTCCTATTGTTTCCTTAGGTGTCTCTGGCCTACTTACCTTGGTCTTCTATAAAACTACTGACTCCTATTGTTTCCTTAGGTGTCTCTGGCCTACATACCTCGGTCTTCTATAAAACTACTGACTCCTATTGTTTCCTTAGGTGTCTCTGGCCTACTTACCTTGGTCTTCTATAAAACTACTGACTTCTATTGTTTCCTTAGGTGTCTCTGGCCTACTTACCTTGGTCTTCTATAAAACTACTGACTCCTATTGTTTCCTTAGGTGTCTCTGGCCTACTTACCTCGGGCTTCTATAAAACTACTGACTCCTATTGTTTCCTTAGGTGTCTCTGGCCTACTTACCTTGGTCTTCTATAAAACTACTGACTCCTATTGTTTCCTTAGGTGTCTCTGGCCTACTTACTTTGGTCTTCTATAAAACTACTGACTCCTATTGTTTCCTTAGGTGTCTCTGGCCTACTTACTTTGGTCTTCTATAAAAACTACTGACTCTATTGTTTCCTTAGGTGTCTCTGGTCTACTTACTTTGGTCTTCTATAAAACTACTGACTCCTATTGTTTCCTTAGGTGTCTCTGGCCTACTTTCCTCGGTCTTCTATAAAACTACTGACTCCTATTGTTTCCTTAGGTGTCTCTGGCCTGCTTACCTTGGTCTTCTATAAAACTACTGACTCCTATTGTTTCCTTAGGTGTCTCTGGCCTACTTACCTTGGTCTTCTATAAAACTACTGACTTCTATTGTTTCCTTAGGTGTCTCTGGCCTACTTACCTCGGTCTTCTATAAAACTACTGACTCCTATTGTTTCCTTAGGTGTCTCTGGCCTACTTACCTCGGTCTTCTATAAAACTACTGACTCCTATTGTTTCCTTAGGTGTCTCTTGTCTACTTACCTTGGTCTTCTATAAAACTACTGACTCCTATTGTTTCCTTAGGTGTCTCTGGCCTACTTACTTGGTCTTCTATAAAACTACTGACTCCTATTGTTTCCTTAGGTGTCTCTGGCCTACTTACCTTGGTCTTCTATAAGACTACTGGCTCCTATGTTTCCTTATGTGTCTCTGGCCTACTTACCTTGGTCTTCTATAAAACTACTGACTCCTATTGTTTCCTTAGGTGTCTCTGGCCTACTTACCTTGGTCTTCTATAAGACTACTGACTCCTATTGTTTCCTTATGTGTCTCTGGCCTACTTACCTTGGTCTTCTATAAAACTACTGACTTCTATTGTTTCCTTAGGTGTCTCTGGCCTACTTACCTTGGTCTTCTATAAAACTACTGACTCCTATTGTTTCCTTAGGTGTCTCTGGCCTACTTACCTTGGTCTTCTATAAGACTACTGACTCTATTGTTTCCTTATGTGTCTCTGGCCTACTTACCTTGGTCTTCTATAAAACTACTGACTCCTATTGTTTCCTTAGGTGTCTCTGGCCTACTTACCTCGGTCTTCTATAAAACTACTGATTCCTATTGTTTCCTTAGGTGTCTCTGGCCTACTTACCTTGGTCTTCTATAAAACTACTGACTTCTATTGTTTCCTTAGGTGTCTCTGGCCTACTTACCTGGTCTTCTATAAAACTACTGACTCCTATTGTTTCCTTAGGTGTCTCTGGCCTACTTACCTTGGTCTTCTATAAGACTACTGACTCCTATTGTTTCCTTATGTGTCTCTGGCCTACTTACTGGTCTTCTATAAAACTACTGACTCCTATTGTTTCCTTAGGTGTCTCTGGCCTACTTACCTTGGTCTTCTATAAAACTACTGACTCCTATTGTTTCCTTAGGTGTCTCTGGCCTACTTACCTTGGTCTTCTATAAAACTACTGACTCCTATTGTTTCCTTAGGTGTCTCTGGCCTACTTACCTTGGTCTTCTATAAGACTACTGACTCCTATTGTTTCCTTATGTGTCTCTGGCCTACTTACCTTGGTCTTCTATAAAACTACTGACTCCTATTGTTTCCTTAGGTGTCTCTGGCCTACTTACCTTGGTCTTCTATAAAACTACTGACTCCTATTGTTTCCTTAGGTGTCTCTTGTCTACTTACCTTGGTCTTCTATAAAACTACTGACTCCTATTGTTTCCTTAGGTGTCTCTGGCCTACTTACCTTGGTCTTCTATAAAACTACTGACTCCTATTGTTTCCTTAGGTGTCTCTGGCCTACTTACCTTGGTCTTCTATAAAACTACTGACTCCTATTGTTTCCTTATGTGTCTCTGGCCTACTTACCTTGGTCTTCTATAAAACTACTGACTCCTATTGTTTCCTTAGGTGTCTCTTGTCTACTTACCTTGGTCTTCTATAAAACTACTGACTCCTATTGTTTCCTTAGGTGTCTCTTGTCTACTACCTTGGTCTTCTATAAGACTACTGACTCCTATTGTTTCCTTATGTGTCTCTTGTCTACTTACCTTGGTCTTCTATAAAACTACTGACTCCTATTGTTTCCTTAGGTGTCTCTGGCCTACTTACCTTGGTCTTCTATAAAACTACTGACTTCTATTGTTTCCTTATGTGTCTCTGGCCTACTTACCTTGGTCTTCTATAAAACTACTGACTCCTATTGTTTCCTTAGGTGTCTCTGGCCTACTTACCTTGGTCTTCTATAAAACTACTGACTCCTATTGTTTCCTTAGGTGTCTCTGGCCTACTTACCTTGGTCTTCTATAAAACTACTGACTTCTATTGTTTCCTTAGGTGTCTCTGGCCTACTTACCTTGGTCTTCTATAAAACTACTGACTCCTATTGTTTCCTTATGTGTCTCTGGCCTACTTACCTTGGTCTTCTATAAAACTACTGACTTCTATTGTTTCCTTAGGTGTCTCTGGCCTACTTACCTTGGTCTTCTATAAAACTACTGACTTCTATTGTTTCCTTAGGTGTCTCTGGCCTACTTACCTTGGTCTTCTATAAAACTACTGACTTCTATTGTTTCCTTAGACGTCTCTGGCCTACTTACCTTGGTCTTCTATAAAACTACTGACTTCTATTGTTTCCTTAGGTGTCTCTGGCCTACTTACCTTGGTCTTCTATAAAATACTGACTCCTATTGTTTCCTTAGGTGTCTCTGGCCTACTTACCTTGGTCTTCTATAAAACTACTGACTCCTATTGTTTCCTTAGGTGTCTCTGGCTACTTACCTTGGTCTTCTATAAAACTACTGACTCCTATTGTTTCCTAGGTGTCTCTGGCCTACTTACCTAGGTCTTCTATAAAACTACTGACTCCTATTGTTTCCTTAGGTGTCTCTGGCCTACTTACCTTGGTCTTCTATAAAACTACTGACTCCTATTGTTTCCTTAGGTGTCTCTGGCCTACTTACCTTGGTCTTCTATAAAACTACTGACTCCTATTGTTTCCTCCCCTCCGACTCTTCGCACTCGACATCTTGCTAAAACTTTCTTCCCTATTCGCAGTTACTCAGGCTTCGTAGCCTTTTCCAGGATGATGATTTCTACATAATGCCCACCTGGTGCTTGACTTCTGCCAATGCCTCTATCGCGAAGAAATGTTGCTACCTGCTCTCCGAGTTCTCCATACCTCATGTCAGGCAGCACTGACCCCCTCTACCTGCCCTCCCCCCCCCCTCTGACAGGGTAGTACTTGCTCTCACCCATCACCCTCACCACTCTGTGGTGATTATGATCAGAATCATTCACCGCTACCTCTCCATTCTCCGCTCCGACCTCACAACCCGTCTACTCTTCCCTGACACACACACACACCCCACCCCATTATTTGTCTTTAAGCGTGATGTAACCTCCATGACATGCTTGTCAGGAGCCGCCTTTCTGCCTCTCTCCACAACCATTGGGGCACTATCCATTGCAATCGCAATCTGTGTAATACTTGCAACCATGTCCTCTGGACAGATACGGTTCTCTTCCCCAATGGCCCTTTTGAGATCAGAGGATTCACCCGTACATCGCATTACATTATCTATGCTATCATTTTTAATTAATGTTGGATGATCTAAATAAGCGAATCAGGACGCCAACTCTGGGAAAGATTCCTGGAACATGTGTATGACATCAACCAAGTATTCCAACTTTCCTCTTCTCATGATGTGCCCGAAAAATGTTGATTGTTTCTTTCTGATGTTTTTTAGGAGTTCCCTTTTTGTGTTGGCCTCTTTGAGAATTTCTTCATTGGCCTTTTTAGCTGTCCAGAGAACTTTCAACATTCTTCTGAGAAATCCCATCTCTGCGGCCTTGGAATAACAATGTAATAAATAAAATTGTAAATTAAGTAATAAATTGTTAAATATGTTTTGTGTTTGTTATATTCTTCTGTTGCTGTGACTTTTTTTTCCCTATACATAAGTAAAGCACATAATGAAAACACCTTTTCAAATTCGTCTTTCTTAGGAAAGAGCAAAAAAAAAAAACCACACTTTTTTTCATTTACTTATTTCGAAATCACACGCAAACAATGATTACATATTCAAATTCCTCTTTTTGCTTAAAAAACAATCTTTAAAAAGTTAACGATTGGAGGTTGGGGGCGGCTGGGTGGTCTAGAGATAAGGTGTTGGCCTCTGGACAAGAGTGTCCTGGGTTCAATCCCACCACAATTGGTGGGAATTTGTTTCTTTAATCGAATCCGTAGTTTCTTCGTGGCTTTACCTTCCCCTGTCTCTGGATGATGAGAACTGATGTCAGGCCCTCCTGGAAAATGGCTAAAAACAGTAGGTCTTATGTGCACGTTAAAGAACCATCAGCAATTAAAAATTGACAAAACAGGAGGTACATGCCATATTGATATCAGCCGCAAATGTTCGCCATATAGTGCTTCACTCCCAGTTTGATTATTGTGAACTGTCACAGAAGGCCACATGCTGAAACGTCAGTATTGTATTGTGTTCCTTCCTTGTAAAGCTGTCACCATACCTTGGAGTGTTTATCACACCCCACTACTGGCTCCGTGTTCTTTTTACATGTCTTGTATCATCTTGGTGTTGGTGAAATCTAATACCTTGTTTAATTATCTAAAAAAAAATTCATAAATAATACGTTATATGTTAGTTAAGCAAAAAGACAGTTGTAATGGTAACAACGAGGAAAAAGACATCACCTCAGTGCAAAATAGAAACAAGTGGAACAATATGAAAACAAGTAAATGAATTTAAATATTTGGGAACTTTGTTAACCTCAGACGGAAGATGTACAACAGAGGTGAGATGCAGAATGGCTCAGGCAAAAGCAGCTTTCCAAAAAAACAAAAATAATGAATATATTATGCAATACATTTTTGACAATAGAAACAAGAAAAAGAGTTAAATTAAAAATCTTAAATTTTATGTAGAACCAGTCTTAACGTATGGATGTGAATCATTGGGCAATAGGACAACAGACAAGAAAATCACTGGCATCTGTAGAAATGTGGTTTACAGAAGAATGTTGAGAATACCATGGACAGATAACAAGAGTAATGAAAACATCCTGAAAGATGCCAAAGCAAAAAGAGAGCTAATTTCCAATATTAGGAAGAAACAATCATCATTGTTTAGCCATGTAATGAGAAGAGAACAACTGGAATATATTGTAATAACTGGGAAAATTGAGAGACGAAGAGATAGAGGGAAGCAAAGAGAAAAGATACTAGACAACTTAAGAGAATGGCTTGGCAGAAGGCCAACAACAAAAATGATAAATAACTGTTGAGATGAAAGTTGCGGAGAGACATGATCACCTACGCCAGCAGGCCCAGTACTTAATGATGATGTTAGATGAATATAAACATTTAGATTGATTCTGATTGATCCATGAAAAATGTATCTGAAGTCTCTTCCGTTGCATTGATCAAAAAACTTCCACACGGAACGAGTTAAAGAACCACCCGCAGTTAAAAACGGGCCTCATTATGAGGGAGTAAAGAATAGTGACACTGTGATCTTCCAAGCATGTCGTAAGAGGCGACAAAGGAGTTTGATCGATGGCTTGACAAGCTGTCATTGTAAAAAGTATTGTTATGGAAACAGAGCCATAGATTTTAGAAACAGTGATTTCTGCAATATGTGCCTTTTTGGCACGCAAGGTTTCTGTTTTCGAGATTGTGGTTCTGCCCTATGTGCCGTCTTCGGCTCGAAAGGACAATAGAAAAAAAAAATGGCCGCCGCCCCGGCCGGCTTGTAAAAATTGTTAATCAAATCTACTTATCCATGCTAAAGATGGATATGTTGGGTCGAAAGGCGCAGATACCACGGCTTTGCCATAAATTAGCAACACCACACATCCACGACCTCTTAACGGGTGACTTCTATTTTGGTTTGGTAAGAAATTAGCAATGTTATATCTTCTCAGCATACCTATATGGTTGAGAAACATTGACACTAGACAAAAAAAAAACAGAACATAGGAAGACATGAAATGCCGATTTATAGAAGAGTAGAAAGAATTGGATGGAAAGAAATGATAACAATTGATGAAGTCTTAAAGCAACCTAAAATGAAAAGAGAACTACTAAACACAATTAATACAAGACAAATGCTGTTTGCGTTCGCCCGATGACTCAAGGAGTGTACCTCGTCATCATCCGCCCTTAAAAGGACGTTAAGTAGGCGTGTCTGCGTTGTGTTGCCGTTTATAATAAAACTGTGATATTTGCGCCATTCCGCCCAACACATCCGACTTCAGCATGACATTTTTGAGTACCGGGTTGTCTTCCCTCTTCGATCCCTACTCGCTTGGCCAGACTAGACAGGTTAGTCTATTACTAGAGGCACCACGGAGAGGTGGAGCAGGGTCTGGATGGTTCTGGTTCGCCGATCCTGACGCAAGCCATCAGCTGTGGGTCGCTGACAACTTCCAGCTCTGGTGATTTTTTGGGGCATGGTAAAAGTGGTACCATCCTTCGATTCGGAGACGGCACTCAGTTATAATGAAATAAGTAAAGTAAAGAGCCCCCGTCACGCCAAGTGACGAATAGGGAATATGGTGTTAGCGACCATAATTTTTACAGACCTTCGGCACATGATTTTCTGGGGTAATGTGGTTGGTATTACGCCCGTACCGATTTACTTTCCAAGAAAAATTTCAGTACCCATTTAAGGCTGGGTGAACCGGAAGCCGTCGATCAGGATCGAACCCGACCGTCCTTTGTAGTCCCGTTCACTAACCACTGAACTGATAATGAAATGAGCGCTCATAAATCTACACTAAGGTGGACTGTTGTAACAAAAGCATACGGGATATTCAGGTTATGACCTGTTGATCCTGCTTGATAATAAATTAGAAATGAGATCGCCAAAGAACTTGCAAGATAGGCTAGAAATCTGAGACACCAGACTTTGGAAAGTGGATAAACAAATCCCAAAATTTGAACTTGCACACATTGTTTCCACCTATTTCGGCATGCAACACAATAAAGTTAAGAATCCGATCTTGTGTTTGCTTTAAAGCCGAGTCTAGTTAAAAATATCTACAGGTGCAAGTGATAGGAGAATGGATCTCTATCTGTTTAGGAATAAATCCTCTACTAAAATCGGAACTCATAAACCACCGACAATGAAATCAGAAGTCGTTTTGATTGGCTTATGGTTTTTTGTTTCCATGACAACCCATTCAACCTTAGACATTCTATTGTGTTATATTAGACCGCAATTCTCACTGCAAAACTGGAGTGAAAAGTGACATTTAATTCAATCTAGTCTCCTTAGAGCATAAACAAAAAACCCGATTTATATAGTTTGTATACTTCTTGTATATTACAAATATTAAAACAGGTAAATTAAATTAAATATTTGGGAAATTTGTTAGCCTCAGACGGAAGATGTACAACAGAGGTGAGATGCAGAATGACTCAAGCAAAAGCAGCTTTAAAAAAAAAATGAGGTAGATAATATGCAATCCATTTTTGACAATAGAAACAAGAAAAAGAGTTAAATTAAAAATCTTAAATGTTATAATGTTATGTAGAGCCAGTCTTAACATACGGATGTAAATCATGAACAATAGGACAACAGACAAGAAAAGCACTGAAGTTTGTATAAATGTGGTTTTACAGAAGAATGTTGAGAATACCATGGACAGCTAAGAAGAGTAATGAAAATATTCTGAGAGGCCAAAGCAAAAAGAGAGCTAATTTCCAATATTAGGAAGAAACAATCATCATTTTTTGACCATGTAATGAGAAGATTGTATTATAGAAGAGTATGGTACAGGAATTCTTTTAGTATATTCATTTAGGGTATTTCTCTAACTATAAACCCTAACCGAGAAATGCCATTCTGGCACGCAAGGTTTCTGTTTTTGAGATTGTGGTTCTGCCCTATGTGCCGTCTACGGCTCGAGAGGACAATAGATAGATAGAATGAGAAGAGAACAGCTGGGATATATAGTAACAACTGGGAAAACGGAGGGGCGAAGAGATAGATAGGGACGCATATAGAAAAGATACCAGACAGCGTAAGAGAATAGTTTGGCAGAAGATCAACAACAGAAATGATAAATAACTGTCGAAATCTTTAGTTATGGAGAGACATGACCACCTACGCCAGCAGACCCGGTACTTGATGATGATACTTCTTGTGGTTTTATCCCTATTGAAGAATGAATGGAGATAGCAGAAAACCTAGACAGTGTAGTTGATTCATGGAAGTGAATGAAATCACTTATCCTTGACTGTGCAATCTCTTCTTTTTGTAAAGATGCAGAGAGCACAGTCAAGAAGCTTCTATTCGCTGATGATGCAGCACTGGTTGCTCACGTCCTGCAGTCAATGATTGACAATCTATAGCTTGTTTCATAAGTCGTGCCCAACTTTAAAATCAATATCTCTTAAACCGCTTTTTGTAATTTTTTCAAAATTTGCATGTAAAGTTATAATGATTAGAACCCAACAGGGAATTAATTTCATTTAAAACAAACATTTGGTTATTATTATTGCTTATTTGATTTATATAAATTTATAACGACCCATTGATGTAGTCAAAACTTAGTGTTTACAGTATTTAAGTTAAAAATAGCGATTACAAATCTATACACGGTCAAATTTACGATTTTGCACGCTTTAAAAGTGAGCTGTCTGACACAATTAGACACTTGTAGAAAACACGAGGCATTGTGTGTTCCATTTCCGTTCTTTCATAGGTGTAGACGTGGAACGCTAACATTTATCATGAGTCTTAAAATGAAATTCTGCAGTTTACAAAACATCGCAATAAAAATGTATAACTATTTTTGCAAAGAGGCTAAACGAGGAAGATTCTTTAGAAAACCCTGAGAATAGGACAAGACACATTTTGGATTTATCTAAACGGTCATTTAATCGCTGGATTCAAGCACGTGACCGTCAATGTTCAAAATATACAAAATCACAAGGAAGAGCAAAAATGTTGGATAATTTCGACAGTGAACTTATTAGAAGTGAAATTCGCAAAATGTTGGGTATGAATGAAACTGTTACAATAAGAAAATTAAAAGTATCGCTGAAAAAGAACAACAGTATTGAAATATCAAAGTCTACATTATGGAGGAATGTGAGAGCTGCAGGCTTTACATTCAGAAAGTATTCCAATGGACGAAACATCATCTGTGAGAAGCCACATATAGTAGTCATGAGAAGCAAGTACTTACGTGAAGTAAAAGAGGTGCGCAAGCAAGGTTATGATATTGTGTACTTGGATGAAACATGGATCAATGCTCACCACACTAACCAAAGGGAATGGCAGTCATCAGATGGAAAGATTAAGAGATTAATACCTAGCAGCAAAGGACAGCGCTTGATAATTGCTCATGCAGGTAGTCGACAACATGGACTAATACAGAATGCAGAGCTCATTTTTCTTTCAAAATCCATAGACAATCGGGATTATCACTCTGAGATGAATGGTCACATATTTAGACATTGGATTGAAAATTCTGTTCTCCCATCACTAGATCGACCATCTTGCCTAATAATGGACAATGCAGCGTACCACAACATTGTTGCACTTGAAGATAAAGTCCCGACGTCATCCAGTACAAAAGATGCTATTAAGATATGGCTCACAAAGGAGCACATACAATTTAATAACATGTACTTAAAACCTGAATTACTATCTCTAGTAAAGCAAAAACAGAGGACAAAGATTTTTCAAATAGATAAGATTATCCAAGAGCACGGTCATATAAGTTTGAGGCTGCCACCTTACCATGCTCATTTAAATCCAATAGAACTAATCTGGGCAAAATTAAAAGGACAAGTGGCAGATGAAAATACAACATTCAAAATATGCGATGTAAAGACTCTTGCTAATCTCGCTTTATTAAATATAGACAAAGATTATTGGGCTAAATGTGAAGACCACGTCTTAAAACAGGAAGAGGAATATTGGAAAAATGATGGTTTGTGGAATGTTCAACCCCAAACAGTTATTAATCTTTTAGACTCGTCTGATTCAGAATGAAAGTATATAGCCCCCACAATGTTGGCCCCTATATTACCTTAAATTATTTCAACAAACGGTCCTTTTCAGGACCACACAACTATGAAAATTGGACATACAGGTATACCTTGATATTATCGTCCGTCCTCGAACTGAGCAGACAATAATTCTCCTGGTGTTTTGTTTTATCCAGTTATTTCCCCATTACGGCCACGCCTTTACCTAGTGAAAATTAATCGTAGACCAGCAACTACGGTAATTTCTATTCTTTAGGGCTTCACAATTTACAATTTTGACAAACATCAAAGAAATATCGCCGCTTTAAGAAAACTGCAGCTGCAAGATATTTGTTAAATATACATTTAAAGGGTCTTTTGCATTCTAATAACATTTGGAAAATTTCAAAAGTATTTAACAAACGGTTAGAGAGTAATAGCGTTTTGAAGTTGGGCAATGTTTTGAAACGAGCTATAGCTAGATTATTTGATTTTCTCTCTCTCTCGCTCTCAATAAAAGTATCCAGAAAAGTGTGGTTCTTCAACAGGGTGTAGCCAGACCCGGAGCGATTAATTAAATAACACACATTGATTCTGTGAGGAAATTCACCTATCTCGGTTCTATGGTCACAGTCACCGTATCCGTTGAAGAAATAAATTCCCGAATCGGGAAGGCAGCTTCCATATTTGGTAAACTTAACTAACGACCAAGCATGGGCCAACATCATACTAACATTCGGGGCTGCGATACACATTCACTAAAGTTGTGTGCTTACTACACTTACGTATGAATCAGAAACGTATTAGACTACTTATGCGAGGCAGGAGAAAAGATTAAACAACCTTCATGCGCGTTCTTCTTTCCTGCCTCATTTGCGGAAGGGAAACTTCAGAGGCGATAGATCAGCGAATTATTTCAGGTCTGAAATGATTCACTGATCTATCATCTCGGAAGTTTCCCTCCATAATAATATATATTTATCTCCATATCTATCTCCATATCTGTCTCCATACTAAACCACTGGAAACTACTTTTATTAATGGTGCAGTTTCGTCCTATAACTGTCTGCAACGCCTGTATTCAGCCCTATTCTATCCCGGAGTTACGTGTCTTTATAGAACAATACAAATCTACATTTTTTTTCTCGAGTTGTGCTCGTAACCCAGTGCTATAGTCATGAGTAGCCCTGCGTGAAAGACATCGCCAAAGATAATTAACTTTTTTAGGTAGCTGAGTCGTCCGTATGCACCAGCGTTTGGTTCTTTTGGCAAGGCGCTGTGCCGAGGAGTAAGGGTTCGCTACTCTTGTTGACTGTGACCTGGCAGCCAGCGAAACGTTACGTTACTTCCGGTACTTTTGGAAGGAATCTGAACATGTTTTTGTTTTCTTTCATTGAATTGAATAAGGTTCTTTAGAATGTAGATATTGTTCAAAACAGCATAAAGTTCGGCTAGGACATTGCAAATAGTGAACCTAACCTAATGTTGAAAGTATTTCGTTCCCTTTCTGATAAAGTCCTCATTTAACGTCATTCTGCTCGGAGTGTCAGTGTCTGAGCTGAGTGTCGTCACCGTCAGTGCCGTCACGTCCTCTTGTCTTGACTTTCTGACGACTTATTCGCTCGTTCACTCAAGACCCCTGGGTCGGTTAGGGTTTATAGTTAGAGAAATACCCTAAATCTTGTTGAAACAAATAAAATAGTTTGCACAAAAAGTAGAAGCAGTTGATAAAATATATACAAGTCATGCATTATATACGTACAATCAATTCAGGGGAGATAACACGTTTTAGTTTTAGCAGAAAGAAGCTAAACGAGGACTTTATAACTAACTTTACGCTATTTTCTTTCAAATGTAGAGTAAAAGTAAAACATGCTTTACTTTATGTATGAACTATTTAAACTACTGATAAGTCACTGTCAAAGTCATGCCTGTACCCAGTACTGTAGTATGTGTATTCAAAGTTTGGTAATTTCCTTAGAATAGACTAATAGAGTCTTTCTGCTCTGAGTAATGCCCCATAGCACTTATTCAGTTGTTCTCTAATATGTCATTAGAAGACCATTAGGGTTAGGTTCAAAACCCTAACTCTAAACTGTGTTGAAAAAAATCAGATTAAATGCACAAAAGACTGGACGCAGTTGTGATACATTTAAATATGTGCAGCGAATCAGGAGAGATCACTCATTTAACTGAAAGACGCTAAATTAGGACATTACCCCAAATTTTATTACATACATCATATACAAATGAATAAAATAATAATTATTCATATAATTATATAACAATTATTATATATATAATGTTCATCATCATTGATTACTGTTTAGTTACTTATCTTACTAAAAAAAAAAAAAGTAAAGTACCCCCCGTCACACCAAGTGGCGTATAGGGACATATGGTGTTAGTGACCCTATATTTTACAGACCTTCAGCACATGATTTTTGGGGTAATGTGGTCGGTATTACGCCCGTGCTGCTTTACTTTCACAGAAAAAAATACTTATCTTACTAGTAACTAATATTTCATCATTATATCATTTTCCTAATGTACATATGTATATCTTAATTCACATGATATGCCATCAGCCGTTATTGATTATTGCTCATTAGAAATTGCAGTAAAGTCCTAGTCGGCACATAAATGATATCTGTTTGAAATAATAACGTCCCATTGATTACCATTGCATTTTGTCATGACTTTATTCGGTGGTTCTTTAGTCTTATATCCTTAATTATAGAGAAATAAGAAACAACGTGATGGTAAAGTCCTAACCCTAATTTTATTTTTAGTATTTGAGTTTGTAGTTTTGTTGTGGCACCAACTAAGGGGAGATCATTCTATTTTACTCTTTTACTATTAAATAATTGATGTGCTTAATTCATCATCATCGAGTGCCGTCTCCGCAAAACAAAGGTTGGCTACCATGGAGTGCCATTCTGCTCTGTCTCTTGCTTTGATGGTGCAGGTTGTCATAGGCTGATTTGTCCATCTTTTGATGTTACTCATCCATGTTGGTCTTGGTCTGTCTCTGCCTCTTTTATCTTGTATTTCCCCCTCCAGGATTACTTTTAGTAGGCTGTTGTGTCTTTTAACATGGCTCAAAATCGCATTTGTCTTGTTTGGATTGTGCTTAGTAGTTCTCTTTTCATTTTTGGTTGTTTTAAGACTTCGTCGTTTGTTTTCTTTTCCTTCCACCCAATTCTACCTATTCTTCTATATATTCACATTTCAAAGGCTTCAATTCTCTGTTCTGTATTCTTGTCTAATGTCCATGTTTCTGCACCATATAGGAATATTAAGAAGATGTAACATTTTGCTATTCTTAGTTTTAGTCCTGCTGTTATTTGTTTTGATGTTAGTATGTTCTTCATGACATTAAAATTACTTTTTGCCATTCCCATTATTTTGTTTATTTCAGTTGTACATTTTCCATCACTGGTTATAGTATGTCCAAGGTAGTTGTAGTTCTGAACTGTCTCCAGGTCTATTCCTTCAATTTTGATATCCACTTGTGGGTTTGAGTATTTTCTTTGTTTATGATCATAGTTTTAGTCCTTTTGATATTTTAGTCTTTTACTCTTAACTAATTGATGTGCTTAATTAAACTAGGAAATTACCAACAAATTACATGTTACATTAATGTTTTCTTTCACTCTCTGACAGCCAGAAATATGGAAACAAAAAGTCTGATACCAATTTGGAATATTAAAGAAGAACCGGATTATGTTAATTATGAGGTCAGTTCATAATGATTGGTTACTTTTAAAGATTGGTGCATTTGAATGCAGTGATTTCAACAATAAGCCTAATGAACCAGGGAACAAAAATTTTACTAAAAGTTATACAGGGAAGGATTCAGAATAAAATCAATACTGAATTAGATGAGCAGCAATTTGGATTCAGGAAAAACAGTGGCACAAAAGAAGTCATATTTAGTATGAGAACATTGATTGAAAAGTACATAAAAGTAAACAAACCAATATATGCCTGCTTCATAGACTACACCAAAGCTTTCGATAGAATACACCATAACCAACATATAGATTGTCTAAAGAATATAAATCTTGAAGACACAGGCATACGACTAATATGTAATTTGTACTGGGAGCAAACAGCGATAATAAAATATAACAAGGAGAACTCTACACCCATGGACATAAAAAGAGGAGTAAGACAAGTATGCATCCTATCACCAAGCTTGTTCAATCTATACACTGAGCAAATCTTTAAAAACATCTCAGAGATGCCAGGCCTAAACATTAATGGAAAGATAATCAATAACCTAAGATATACTGATGATACTGTTCTACTAGCAGAAAATTCTAAAGACCTACAACAATTGCTTAATGTGATAAACATAACAAGCAAAAAATATGGACTAGATATGAATATCAAAAAGACTAAAACTATGATCATAAACAAAGAAAATTCTCAAGACCTACAATTAAATATCACAGTTGAGGGAATACATCTGGAGACAGTCCAGAGCTACAACTACCTGGGACATACTATAACCAGTGATGGAAAATGTAAAATTGAAATAAACAAAAGAATAGGTATGGCAAAAAGTAATTTTAATGCCATTAAAAATATACTAACAACAAAACAAATATCAGCAGGGCTGAAACTAAGAATGGCAAAATGTTACATCTTCTCAATATTCCTGTATAGTGCAGAAACATGGACATTAGACAAGAAAACATAACAGAAAATAGAAGCCTTTGAAATGTGGATTTATAGAAGAATAGATAGAATTGGATGGAAAGAAAAGAAAACAAACGAAGCTTTAAAACAACTGAAAATAAAAAGAGAACTACTAAATACAATTAAGACAAGACAAATGAAATTTTTGGGGCATGTTAAAAGACACAACGACCTACTAAAAGTAATATTGGAAGGGAAAATACAAGGTAAAAGAGGCAGACCAAGACTAATACGGACGAGTAACATCAAAAGATGGACAAGTCAATCTATGACAGCCTGCACCATCAAAGCAAGAAACAGAGTAGAATGGCGATCCATGGTAGCCAACCTTCGTTGCGGAGACGGCACTCGATGATGATGATGACTTTTTAAAAAATCATTGGAATTGTGATAGATTTTTTTTTCAAAATAATTTTGAACAATTGAAAACATGCTTGATTGATATAGCTCTTGAATTAAATAAAACGATGCCTGAATCATGATTGTTGATTGATATAACTCTTAAATTAAATAAAACGATGCCTGAATCATGATTGTTGATTGATATAGCTCTTAAATTAAATAAAACGATGCCTGAATCATGATTGTACTGTATTTAAAAAAAAAAAAGTTATGAATTTTTAATGAATTAATATTGTGTTAAAAATGCAAAAGATCATGTGCTGATCAAATAACTACCTTACATATAAAGTAGTTGAACAAAGCTTCGAACTACAGTCCCCACTTTATTTTGATTTCATAAATTATGAAAAAGCATTTGATAGTTTAGACAGAGGAATGATTTGGAAGTTGCTGAGTCATTATGGGTTCCCCATAAAAATTATTAACCTGATAAGAACAATTTGTATGAAGGAATGAATTGGAGTGTTGTGCACAAAGAGCAGTTTACAGAAGCATTTAAAATAAGTACAGGAGTAAGGCAGGGATGCCTTCTATCTCCATTTCTCTTTCTACTGGCCATAGATTGGATTATGAAAATAATTAAGAACAACAGATATGAAGTCCAGTAGTCACTGACCAAGCAAGTCACTGACTTTGTTGATGACATAGCTCTCCTATTACACAATCAGCAACAGATACAGGATAAAATGTGCATACTTGATGAAAGATAGCTGGGATTATAAATAGAGATAAGACCAAAATTATGAGAAATAATGCAGTTGGCAATAACCAAATAAAAATAGGAGAAATACCTCTACTAGACGTACAGTCTTACGTATATCTGGACAGCAATATAGACAAAGAGGGAGGAACAGTAAATGATACCATAATAAGAATATCAAAAGCAAGAGGAGCATTTGTTGCACTTGAAACACAAGAGGACTTATCAACTAATTCAGACCTGGAGTCACTGGATCCTGCGGGACATACTGAGGAGGGATTCTGACCACCTACTAACATGTTTGGAGTGCAATGATGATAACCCAGAAATAACTCAATCAACCAAAAAGAGCAACTTGTCCACAAATTAGAAAAGGTGTATGATTTTAAAATTCAGATGTAATTAGTTGTGCATTATAGAGGCAACTATCTTCATTGTTTCTTAAATGTTATGTAGAGCCAGTCTTAACATATGGATCTGAATCATGGACAATAGGACAACAGACAAGAAAATCACTGGAGTCTGTAGAAATGTGGTTTTACAGAAGAATGTAGAGAATACCATGGACAGCTAAGAAGAGTAATGAAAACATTCTGAAATAGGCCAAAGCAAAAAGAGATCTAATATCCAATATTAAGAAGAAACAATCATCATTTTTTGGCCATGTAATGAGAAGGGAACAACTGGAATATATTGTAACAACTGGTAAAACCGAAGGATGAAGAGGTAGAGAGAAGCAAAGATACCAGACAGCTTAAGAGAATGGCTTGGCAGAAGATCAACAACAGAAATGATAAATAACTGTTGAGATCGAAAATTGTGGAGAAACATGATCACCTACGCCAGCAGTCTTGGTACTTGATGATGATCTTCATTGTACACCTAATTTGTCTTATTTGCTATTTCTCAAAACTAACAAACAACTTTACTCTTCACCCTCAGACTGACAAAAATATGGAAACTCCTATCTTGATATCTGATGAGAATGTTAAAAAAGAGTCAGATGTTAAAGTGAGTAGAAGAGTACTAGACCTACAGCCTTTGTTCTCAGAATTGTAGTTATTACCTCCCTTTCATTTGGTTTTTAAAAAAAAAAAAGTAAAGTACCCCTGTTACTCCAAGTGGCATATAGGGAAATATGGTATTAGTGACCCTATATTTTACAGACCTTCAGCACATGATTTTTGGGGTAATGTGGTCGGTATTACGCCTGTGCTGCTTTACTTTCCCAGAAAAAAATCCGGTACCCATTTAAGGCTGGGTGAACCCGGAAGCCGTCGGTTGGGATCGAACCCTACCCCTTGTCCTTTGTAGTCCAGTTCACTAACCACTGAGCTATCGCGGCTCCCTCTTTCATTTGGTAGATTCAAATGAAATCTATTCAACGTGTAGTGTTTGGACTTGTACATTATAACTGTAGTTGTCCACGTTGTAATTATCTAATGCTAGAATGATTCTTGGCTAAGATACTCATAATTTGCTTTTGTGAATGGATTGTTTTTGAAAGATGTTTAAACTGTCTGTCTACATGTAGGTGATAATGAGTTCAGTGAATGCTCTGGATTGCTAATGAAAGATGTTTAAACTGTCTACATGTAGGTGATTTGAGTTCTGTGAATGCTCTGGATTGCTAATGAAAGATGTTTAAACTGTCAACATGTAGGTGATTTGAGTTCTGTGAATGCTCTGGATTGCTAATGAAAGATGTTTAAACTGTCTACATGTAGGTGATTTGAGTTCAGTGAATGCTCTGGATTGCTAATGAAAGATGTTTAAACTGTCTACATGTAGGTGATTTGAGTTCAGTGAATGCTCTGGATTGCTAATGAAAGATGTTTAAACTGTCTACATGTAGGTGATTTGAGTTCTGTGAATGCTCTGGATTGCTAATGAAAGATGTTTAAACTGTCTACATGTAGGTGATTTGAGTTCAGTGAATGCTCTGGATTGCTAATGAAAGATGTTTAAACTGTCTACATGTAGGTGATTTGAGTTCTGTGAATGCTCTGGATTGCTAATGAAAGATGTTTAAACTGTATACATGCAGGTGATATGAGTTCAGTGAATGCTCTGGATTGCTAATGAAAGATGTTTAAACTGTCTACATGTAGGTGATTTGAGTTCAGTGAATGCTCGGGATTGCTAATGAAAGATGTTTAAACTGTCTACATGTAGGTGATTTGAGTTCAGTGAATGCTCTGGATTGCTAATGAAAGATGTTTAAACTGTCAACATGTAGGTGATTTGAGTTCAGTGAATGCTCTGGATTGCTAATGAAAGATATTTAAACTGTCAACATGTAGGTGATTTGAGTTCAGTGAATGCTCTGGATTGCTAATGAAAGATGTTTAAACTGTCAGCATGTAGGTGATATGAGTTCAGTGAATGCTCTGGATTGCTAATGAAAGATGTTTAAACTGTCAGCATGTAGGTGATATGAGTTCAGTGAATGCTCTGGATTGCTAATGAAAGATGTTTAAACTGTCTACATGTAGGTGATTTGAGTTCAGTGAATGCTCTGGATTGCTAATGAAAGATGTTTAAACTGTCTACATAAAGGTGAATGGAGTTCAGTGAATGCTTTTTTAAATTCATGATCCCTTTCTATTATCATCATGTGCCATACTGGTTGGCATATGTGATCATGTCCTACCACAATCTTCTACCCACAATGCATCGTATCAATTCTGTTGATTATTTTGTATGCCACGACACCAAGCTATCTAGTATCTTCTGTCTTTCTTGTCCACGATCTTTCTTTCCCTGCATTGTGACAGTTGTAACCAAGTATTCCTATTCCTTCTTTCCTTTTCACAAGATGTGGCTGAAAAATGTTGATTGTTTCTTTCTCATGTTTTTTTAGAAGCTCCCTTTTTGTGCTGGCCTCTTTGAGAATTTCCTCATTGATCCTTTTAGCTGTCCAGGAAACTCTCAACATTCTTATCAAAAATCCCATCTCTGTGGTCTCTAATAGTCTTTTTCATTTGTTAGTCTATTGTCCATGATTCACTTCCAAAAGTAAGAATTTGTTCTATATAGCACCGATGAAGTCTCTTTCTCACTTCTATTGACATAGACTTGTTGCACAATATATTTTTTAATTTATGAAATACTATATTGGCCTGGCTATTCTGCTTTTTGTTTCTGTGGAGCACCTTCTGTCTGATATTATTATTGTGTCCTAGTATTTTGATTCTCCTCACTTGTTTCATATAAGCACTTCATATAACAAAATGTAAATATCAAAATGTAAATTTTGAACTCATTTAATATTCTTTCACACTGCAGGAACAATCACAATATTTAATTTATCACATACACATGTAGTAAGTTAAAAAGTAAAGAGCCCCATTACGGCAAGTGGTGTTATAGGCTAACGCTGTGATGGCTTGTTCAATGCAGAATTAACAACTCGTGGTCAACATAACAGCAATTTTAATTACATGAACTGTACAACATCTGCTATAATTCGCAGTCGTCAACATGCACAAACCATCCAGTAGTAACATGTCTGTACCCGTTGGCGACCGGTGGGAGAGAGAGAGACCGTTTTTCTCTCCTCCCAACTATTTGTACTACCCTACCATCCACTATCCCAGAATCCTCTGCCCAATCAATTATCATCTACCCCTTTGTTTACCACACATACTTAACACTTCACCCCTTAACCTTGAACCTAGCTAAGTCTGTTTCTAGCATACGGTCCACGCTCAGTGGACTTCATGTTTCCCACTGACTGCACGCCTTTTTGGTGGTCACCTTACCTCTAACCTTGGCGATCTACCCTTACCTCTAACCTTGGCGATCTACCCTTACCTCTTACCTTGGCGATCTACCCTTACCTCTAACCTTGGCGATCTACCCTTACCTCTTACCTTGGCGATCTACCCTTACCTCTAACCTTGGCGATCTACCCTTACCTCTAACCTTGGCGATCTACCCTTACCTCTTACCTTGGCGATCTACCCTTACCTCTAACCTTGGCGATCTACCCTTACCTCTAACCTTGGCGATCTACCCTTACCTCTTACCTTGGCTATATACCCTTACCTCTAACCTTGGCGATCTACCCTTACCTCTAACCTTGGCGATCTACCCTTACCTCTAACCTTGGCGATCTACCCTTACCTCTAACCTTGGCGATCTACCCTTACCTCTAACCTTGGCGATCTACCCTTACCTCTTACCTTGGCGATCTACCCTTACCTCTTACCTTGGCGATCTACCCTTACCTCTAACCTTGGCTATATACCCTTACCTCTTACCTTGGCGATCTACCCTTACCTCTAACCTTGGCGATATACCCTTACCTCTTACCTTGGCGATCTACCCTTACCTCTTACCTTGGCGATCTACCCTCACCTCTTAACTATTGTCTATTTCTCCCATACCTCGTCTCTCCCCCTGAATGCACTCCACTCTTGCCTACCCAGCCATTCCCTATATTACACATTTGGCTAATATACTATTCCAATTCAACTCTTGACCAATTACTATTACAGTGGCGTATAGGGAATATGGTGTTAGTAACCATAATTTTTATAGACCTTCGACTCATGATTTTTGGGGTAATGTGGTCAGTATTACACTTGTGTTACTTAACTTTCCCAGAAAAAAATCCATTATCCATTTAAGGCTGGGTGAACCTAGAAGCTGTCAATCAGGATCAAACCCAGCCTCTTGTCCTTTATAGTCCAGTGCACTAACCACTGAGCTATCACGGCTCCCACATACACATGTAGGTTGCCACTTTATTATCCAATCATGAAACTGAACATTTTGAGACAACCAAAAGCTGTGATTTGTTTCTATATTAGACTGGGTCTCAGTTTACTCTCACATTTTTATCTTTATCTGTTTTCAGGTAGAACACGGTGAAGGTTGTAGTCTAAATTCCAGCTCCCAATTTCAGGTAACTGACAGGTTGTCCAGAAAACTGCCAGGAAAAGAGGTCCTGCAATTTCTTGTTTGTGAGACTCGTGATGATGGTAATGGCCAGAGTACTGATCAAAGAATACACAATGTCACTCCTATAGAGCTGAAGTCTTTCAAATGTGATGTATGTTGTGCAAGTTTTTCTCAAAGTGGACATCTAATAAAGCATGGGTTAACACATACAAGAGAGGAACATTACAAACGTGATATGTGTGGTGCGGGTTTTGATGACAGTAGCAATTTAATTATACACAAGAAAATACATAAAAGTGGGAAATCTCACAAATGTGGTGTATGTGGTGCAAGTTTTTCTCAAAGTGGACATCTAATAAAGCATGGGTTAACACATACAAGAGAGGAACATTACAAACATGATATGTGTGGTGCGGGTTTTGATGACAGTAGCAATTTAATTATACACAAGAAAATACATAAAAGTGGGAAATCTTACAAATGTGATGTGTGTGGTGCAAGTTTTAGTCAGAATAGGAATTTAATAAGACACAAAAGAACACATACAGGAGAGAAGCCGTACAAATGTGATGTATGTGATGTAAGTCTTGCTGACAGTAACACTTTGATTATACATAAGAGAACACATACAGGGGAAAAACCTTACAAATGTGATATATGTGGTGTAGGTTTTACTGACAGTGGCAGTTTAAAAATACATAAAAGAACACATACAGGAGAGAAACCTTACAAATGTAATATGTGTGGTATAAATTTTACTCAAAGTGGACATCTTACACAACATAGGTTAACACATACAGGAGTGAAACCTTACAAATGTGATGTATGTGGAGTAAGTTATACTCAGAATAGCAGTTTAACAATACATAAGAGAACGCACACAGGAGAAAGGCCATACAAATGTGATGTGTGTGGTGCTAGTTTTGCTGCCAGTAACAGATTAGTTATACATAAGCGAATGCATACAGGAGAGAACCTTACAAATGTGAGGAATGTGGTGTAGGTTTTAATCAGAATAGGAATTTAATAAGACACAAGAGAATACATACAGGAGAGAAGCCGTACAAATGTGATGTGTGTGGTGCATGTTTTTCTGACAGTAACACCTTAATTATACATAAGAGAACACATACAGGGGAGAAATCTTACAAATGTGATGTATGTGGTGTACGTTTTACTGATAGTGGCAGTTTAAAAACACACAAGAGAACACATACAGGAGAGAGGCCATACAAATGTGGAATGTGTGGTGCAGGTTTTACTCAAAGTGGACATCTAGTACAACATAGGTTAACACATACAGGAGAGAAGCCATATAAATGTGATGTGTGTGGGGTAAGTTTTGCTCATAGTAGCAGTCTAATAATACACAAGAGAACACATACAGGAGAGAAACCATACAAATGTGGAATGTGTGGTTCAGGTTTTACTCACAGTGCACGTTTAATGCAACACAGGTTAACACATACAGGAGAGAAACCTTACAAATGTGATGTATGTGGAGTAAGTTTTACTAATAATAGGAATTTAAAAACACACAAGAGAATACATACAGGAGAGAGGCCATACAAATGTGGTGTATGTGGTGCTGGCTTTGCTTCCAGTAACAAGTTAATTATACACAAGAGAACACATACAGGAGAGAAGCCTTACAAATGTGATGTGTGTGGTGAAGGTTTTACACAGAATGGAAATCTGAAAGGACATAAGAGAACACATACAGGTGAAAAGCCATATAAATGTGATATGTGTGGTGTATGTTTTACACGCAAAGGAAGTCTAAAAGATCATCAGAGGACACATACAGGAGAGAAGCCATACAAATGTGATGAGTGTGATGTCAGTTTTGTTCAAAGCGGACACTTAAACAGACATAAAAGAATCCACAGTGAGAGAAAGCAAACAAATTCTTAGTGTATCACATAGTGGAGACAACATTTGATGTGTGTGGTCAAGTATTTCCATGTTGTAAGGCCATAGCAATCTATGAAAGTAGATATGGTGGAATAACTGATGTGACGTGTCGTGAAATAAATTCTAGGTGTGATCATTACATAAGGATATAAGAGAGACCTCATTTACTAATGCAAAAGAGAACGTTCTATGGGTCAGACTGCACTCTCAAATCTCCGGACAACTGTTTAACGAAACCTGTGATTCCCACGTTCAGAAGAGTCTGCCGACTACAACAAGCCCAAGCATATGGGCACTTTAATGTGTTTCTGTGCTAGACATGGTTCATTTTTTGGTGTTTTTTAGTGAAGCCATGGCTCATATCTTGCTGTGTTTCTGTCCTAGCCATGGCTCATATCTTAGCTTGTGTGTGCTGGCCATGGCTCATATCTTGGTGTGTGTCATGTTAGTCATATCTCAGTGTGTCCGTGTTAATCATGTCTCATATCTTTATGTGTGTCTGTGTTTAGTCATATCTCATATCTTAGTGTGTACCAGTGTTAGTCATGTGTCATATCTTTGTGTGTGCATGTCTGGGTTAGTGATATCTCATATCTTTGTGTGCATGTTTATGTTAGTCATATCTCATATCTTTGTGTGTGCATGTCTGTGTATGTCACATCTCATATCCTTGTGTGTGCATGGCTATGTTAGTCCCATCTCATATTTTTGAGTGTGCATATCTATGTTAGTCATATCTCTTATCTTTGTGTGCATGTCTATGTTAGGCATGTGTCATATCTTTGTGTGTGCATGTCAATGTCAGTTATATCTCATATCTTTATGTGCATGTTTATGTTAGTCATGTGTCATATATCTTGATGTGTGCCAGTGTTAGTCATGCCTCGTATCGCTGTGTGCATGTCTGTATTAGTCACATCTCATATCTTTGTGTGTGCATGTCTGTGTTAGTCACATCATATCTTTGTGTGTGCATGTCTGTGTTAGTCACCTCTAGTGACTCGGGCAGATGGTGCTCGTAAACCTGGGAGGGCCTACCATCTAAGGCAGAATCCCCCTACAGAAAAGATCATCTGCTGCCTTGCAGGAAGATTGGGGACAATCAAAGGCTAGGGAAAGCAAACCCGAATAAAATGCTGGCTGAAATCGGATGCACTGGGCCACTGGCGCAGAACACAGTGCAACGTATTAACGGGTGTTCAGTCAGAGTGGATCTGACAGACTCTAATTATGATGTTCTGTCTGTGGGGGCGATCAACACACTTAGCCTGACTGCTGACTTCATATGAGAGTCTGGAATCCTTACTCTGATTGAGTCCTGAATGCAGAGAGAGAGAGAGAGAGATTTACTAATGCTGTAATGAAGTTTCTGAAAATAATTCTAGGTGTGATTATTACATAAGGATATAAGAGAGAGACCACATTTACTAATGCTGTAATGAAGTTTCTGAAAATAATTCTTGGTGTGATTATTACATAAGGATATAAGAGAGAGACCACATTTACTAATGCTGTAATGAAGTTTCTGAAAATAATTCTTGGTGTGACCATTACATAAGGATGTAAAAGAGAGACCACATTTACTAATGCTGTAATGAAATTTCTGAAAATAATTCTAGGTGTGATCATTACATAAGGATATAAGAGAGACCATATTTACTAATGCTGTAATGAAGTTTCTGAAAATAATTCTAGGTGTGATCATTATATAAGGATATAAGAGAGACCACATTTACTAATGCTGTAATGATGTTTCTGAAAATAATTCTTGGTGTGATCATTATATAAGGATATAAGAGAGACCACATTTACTAATGCTGTAATGAAGTTTCTGAAAATAATTCTTGGTGTGATCATTACATAAGGATATAAGAGAGAGACCACATTTACTAATGCTGTAATGAAGTTTCTGAAAATAATTCTTGGTGTGATCATTACATAAGGATATAAGAGAGACCACATTTACTAATGCTGTAATGAAGTTTCTGAAAATAATTCTTGGTGTGATCATTACATAAGGATATAAGAGAGACCACATTTACTAATGCTGTAATGAAGTTTCTGAAAATAATTCTTGGTGCAAAACTGTTATTGCTCAACTCTACTTGATCTTTGACTTGTATTGCATGGCTCACAACATTTTAGATAACCACACCCCCCCCTCCTCTCCAATATCTATCGACCTTTCATGCTGTAACCAACCCATAGGGTATAGACTCAGATCCTCTTTTCCTTATTTTGAAATTTTCTTTCTAGCAGTCTCAATCTTTGCAAAGATTTGTTATCAAATTTCTGTGTTCACTGTCTTTATGAGATATTAGGACCTGTTGATATTCACCTTTCATAATTCATATTTTTAACAAAGAGAAACTTAAGAGCAACATATATTCTTAAAGGGATTATGTCCCTTGGTGTGAGAAACCAGCTCAGAATAAATATGGCAATATTCATGAAATTAGTTTATGACAGAAGAACTGATTGTTTATGATAATTTCTGGTAATGCTTTTGTTGGTTGTTGATGTAGCAAACCTATTAATACATAAACAACATCATATTGCTTTGCTTGTAGGTTATGTTTTTGTAGATACTTGATACATCTGCAACTGATAATAAATTATTTGGGGTTAACTTTTTTGACCTTGTTACAAGAATAACGGTTGTTAGAAACAAGAATTTGTTGTATGTAGCCTTAAGATGTAGTAAAGAATAGTGACACTGTGACCTTCCAGGCATGTCGTAAGAGGCGACTAAGGAGGTTGATCGATGGCTTGACAAGCTGTCATTGTAAAAAGTATTGTTATGTAAACAGCGCCATATATTTTAGATCAGTGATCTCTGCAATATGTGCCATTTTGGCACGCAAGGTTTCTGTTTTTGATATTGTGGTTCTGCCCTATGTGCTGTCTTTGGCTTGAAAGGACAATAGATAGATAGTCTTAAGATGAAGGTTACAACAAAGTAGAATAAAAAAAAACACTATAAATCAATATTGAGTTCTTATTTGCTCTTGCAAAATGAAATGCGGTATTACTTTAGAGTGTAAATTAAAATCTAATTGGCTGTGACTTCAGCACCAGGCAGTTGTGAAAGAGTGGTTAACTTAATTTTATTATTACAATTAGTCCTGCAACAGAAATATGCATAAGTTATAGTTATAGTTGTAGTTATAGTTATAGTTGTTGTAGTTGTAGTTGGCTTTCAGAAGCCTTGAAAAGTTGTGGAAATCAAACTTATCAGCACAAACACAAAACTTAGGCTATTCAAATCAAATGTACTATCAACCCTTACGTATGCGTGTGAAAGCTGGAAACAACAAGAGATATAGAAACAAAGTTGAACGCATCGAAAATAATGTCTAAGGAAAATACTTGGTATAGCATGGAACGAATTCAAAACAAATGAGGAAATTAGAGAATCGCCAATCAACCACTAATATCTTCAGTAATAAGAAAAGACGATGGTCATACGTTGGACATGTGATGAGAAGAGATAATAACCGAATAGCAAAGCAAGCCTCATGGGAAACAACAGGTAAAAGAAAAGAGGAAGACCCAGGGAGACACTGAGAAGAACATTGATGAGAGAGGCAAGAGCAGCAGGAGTCGGCTCCCTCAATGAGATAGAACTGCTTGCACAGAACAGAGACAGATGCGAGATTTGATAAAATATCTTTAAAAGAAAACTGCTAGAACAAAAAAATCCATATAGGAGAAGGTGTATCTTGGTCTACGTATGGGGGTTACGGTCGAAAGTCAATAGATAGTTGTAGTTGTAGTTATAGTTGTAGTTAGTTGAAGGCCCCGGTATCAATGCAAACAAATTAAAATCCAAAATTGCTCAACTGCCCGTGCCAGTGGAATCATCCGAATTAACACCTCATCTCATTGAAGGATCTAAACAAAGAAAGGTTCCTGCAGTCACCATCATAGCAGCCACAGCACACTCCAAAAGACATAGAAAGCCAAACGGTACCAAAAGTGAACGCAACTATCTGTCCTTTGTCATATGATATCCTCATTCATCAAAAGCAATCGGAATATCGAAACATGATCCTGATGAAAACCTCAGCTCATGGTGTGTACAGAGCACTAAACTCATTAGCTCCTGCAGCAAGTCTGAATGTTCTGTCACACTCACATTCTTTATTCAAATCTGTGCTTTGTTACAGATGTTTGCTGTCATTCTTCTTTGACTTGGTCACAGATTGACTTGGTCACAGATTGACTTGGTCACAGATTGACTTGGTCACAGATTGACTTAGTCACAGATTGACTTGGCCTGTTTACTTTTTGTTGCATTCTAAGGCAGCAATGAAGTTCATCCACACTGACAATTTTTTTTTTTTATTAGAAAAAAGTGGTATTGTAACAGCTTTACGTGGTAATGAACAAAACAAAAGAAGAAAAAAGTGGTATTGTAACAGCTTTACGTGGTAATGAACAAAACAAAAGAAGAAAAAAGTGGTATTGTAACAGCTTTACGTGGTAATGAACAAAACAAAAGAAGAAAAAAGTGGTATTGTAACAGCTTTACGTGGTAATGAACAAAACAAAAGTCGACGTTTCAACCAAGTAGGCCTTCATCTGGAACAACAACAACTTCGCATCTCTATACGGCTTGATGCCTTCCTCATCCACATTGTGCAGTCTATGGCAATTCTTTCAACACATACTCCAGATCTGACACATATATTTGTCTTCTTCGGCGTTCAAGTCTTGTGAACTTGTGTTCTTGTGAACTTGTGGTCTTGTGAACTTGTGGTCTTGTGAACTTGTGGTCTTGTGAACTTGACTCTCTGTCCTGTTTTGTGATGGAACAACATCATGACACACGATGAACTTGTTGCATGGTCTGTAATTGTATATGCATGTGTCCCCCAATTTTTCCCCTAAACTTGCGCTGTGGATGACACGCTCCGTCTTTGGCAGGCTGGATCTTGCTTGCATTTGCCCGATGACTAAAGGAGTACACCTCTTCGTCATCCACCCTTAAAAGGACATTAAGTGGGCGTGTTTACGTTGTGTTGTGGTTTGCAGTATAACTGTGATATTTGCGCCTTTTGGCCCAACACATCCGACTTCAGCATGACATTTTTTAGTACCAGGTTGTCTTCCCTCTTCGATCCCTACACGCTTGGCCAGCCAAGCCTGGATCTAAGTTTATTTATTTATTTTTTTTGTTGGCATCAACTTTCACCTCTGGCAATGTCCCTAGTGACTGGGAGCAGTTTTGCGTGTTGATCCATTTTTCACTGGCAGCCGTGCGCACAGGCAGATAATTCCATCTTCAGAGGTACTCATATATTTTTTTTCCGTCGATGAGTAATTGACGATTCAAGCCGGGACCTTGCTGCTGAGACCAGGGGTGGTTGCCACAGAGAGAAATCACAAATAAAGATCCCAACCGATGCAGCCGGGATTTGAACTCACAACCTCTCTGTCTCGAGACAAACCAGTCCCCTGGATATAAGTTTGACGTAGGAATTTTCCTTCTCGTAAGATGGATGCCATCCAGGGCTGTTGGGCCAACCCTGTCAATGGTTTCTCTCTGGGTGTTCTCCCAAAGCCTTTCTCCTGATGGTAACTGCTAGGCAGCAGTGGTTGGTTATCCTGGAATGTCCTTTCCTGTGTGTAGAGCTTTGAATGCTGCTCTTACTAGCATTGGCCTGTCCCATCGTTGGACATGAAACATGTTTTAATTGGTGCAATAGTTCCACCTGTTACCGTCCTGGCAGTTGATTTCTGCTTTGAGCATCTTCCACCAATTTAGCCTAATTCTGTCTTGCTTCCCTTTTCCATTCGGATTTAGCTGCCTAGCATTTCTTTCTAATTGTATCTTTATATTTTCTCAACACTTGACATAACCAGCTCCACTATCAACTTGTTATCACTGTGTGATTCTTCTCTTGGCTGTATCACCTAGACTTTCTCCTTACTGCTAGTTTTGCTAGACCAAAATATTAAAATAATTTTCCTCAGACAGATTGTATGAAGTGACAGGGTGAATGTGTTCTTCTCTGGCAATACGATTATTACCAAATCACTGATAACGTGCAGTTCACATATCATCATCATCAAGTACCATGCCTGCCGGCGTAGGTGATCATGTCTCTCCACAACTTTCGATCTCGACAGTTATTTATCATTTCTGTTGTTGACATACTGGCAAGCCATTCTCTTAAGATGTCTGGTACCTTTTCTCTTTGCTTCCCTCTATCTCTTCGTCACATATATATTTAGTTTATTGTTTGTTTTGAGTTGAACAGATCCTCAAATGTTGATTAAATTCCGAAGGCCAAGATGCCCTGATAGCAACAGAGCTGAAGATGTCAGAAAATCATAGCTGATGACTTGCGCCAAGGTTGGTGTCTTCCCATTTCCCGGGGTTGGGATCTGGTCATTGGATCACATTTTAAGAACCGCTGGTCCCAAGGTAAGGCGACTGCCTTTAGACACGAAGTTTTTAATTAGAATCCCGCCACGTATGCTGTAGAAATTATCTTCGAATCTGTCATTTCTTCATGACCTTACTCTCCCGTGGTCTCTGGCTAGTGAGATACATTGTCTAGCCATTTCGGATAACGGCAAAAAAAAACCCAGAAATGTCGGTGTGTACTCTGTGCATGTTAAATAACTCATGGCAGTTAGAAGTTGAAAAAGGTAGGTTAAAAATGGCCGGCGGTTAGGCAAAAGATGTTAAATTATAGCTACAACAATTTGAAGTATCACCTTCTCAACACCATAAGAATATGAACATCTGATGAATGTGACTGCTGAACATTGACTAAAATCATTGCCAACATATGCCGAACAGAGAATGTACTATACCGGAACTAGACGCTTGGAGATATCACCAGTCTTGAGATGACGAACGCTTTCTTCTAAATTATTTATTTCTAGAGGTGTACTCTCAAGAAGTAATTTTGTTGCCTGTATTCTCTTTTCATTATGATGACTACGGGAATATATAAAGAAACAACAGATAAAATGATTTGGCCACGCGACAAGGCAGAACGATCAAAACATCAACACAACGAGCCTTCAATAAGCGTTACGAGAACACCAGACCACGAAAAAGATGGATTGATAGAATATTCGAAGCACTAGGAAACGTAACATCAGCAGAGGCGAACAGAAGAGCAAAAGAGCGCAAATTATATCTCCACTCGACGCTGAAAGGCAAATGAGCAAGGAAAGAAGAAGATTAAGGGAAAGTGTATACAGCACTCTGACTGCACTCGTATAAATTCTTCACTATGTTATGTCCCCTTGATTGAGTAATGTCGTCTTCATCGTTCAATGCTTATGATCTCTCTCTCTCTCTCTCTCTCTATATATCTATCTCTATATATATATATATATATATATATATATATATATATATATATATATATATATATATATCTGTGTGATCAAGACTCAATCAGAGTAGGATTCCAGACTCTCTCATAAAGTCAGCTGTCTGTTTAAGTGATTCGATTGCCCCGTATAGTTTCTCTTCCAGGGAGGTGGGTGTGGACCACAATGCTCTTCTCAGGATTAGAGTCTGTTAGATCAATTCTGACTAAATACCTGTTAAAACATTGCACTGTGTTTCTGCGCCAGTGGCCCGGTGCATTCGATTTCAGCCAGCATTCTATTCAGGTTTGCTTTCCTTAGCCTTTGATTGTCCCCAATCTTCCTGCAAGGCAGCAGATTGTCTTTTCTGTAGGGGATTCTACCCTTAAATGGTCGTCCCTCCCAGGTTTACGAGCACCATCTGCCCGAGCTTGATGTAGTAATTAGTTGGTCATTAGGCCATCACCATCATACATCAAACAACAGACTATAAGACCCTCCTAACTATCACGAACTTCCGGGAGTCTCACCGACGCTGACAAGTCATGTACGAAACCCCACTACGTCTTTCATTGATTAGAGTACGACCGTCCTAGGGCTATGCAACTGACGTGATGACGTAGCTCACACAACAATGGTTGCACTCACAATATCCCATTTACTATAGTAAAAGCAGCAAACAGCACGCGAAAGCGAATGGCTTATGATGAAGGTAATGATTATGTGGTCCGTTTTACGGTAGAGGTGAACAATATCTATAACTGGACCCATCCACGTTTGTCCCCTTTGTAACTTTTGTACAAGTAATACCAGTGACTAAAAGAATTAACAAGAAGTGGATGACTGAAGAAATAGTAGAACTAATGGACAAAAGTTGAAAACATAAGAAATAACTGGTGTACAAAAGATGTTACAGAGAAATCAAAAGCAAATGCAGAGAAGCACAGGACGAATGGTTAAAACAGAAATGGAAAAACATCAAAAGCAAGGAATACAATTTATGCACAATCAGTTACATGAATTAACAGGGAGAAAAGAAGTCAAAGTTTCAGGATGTGTGAAATCAAAGGAAGGAAATATAATAATGGGGCAGGAGAAGATAATCGAAAGATGGACTGAATATATCAGTCAACTCCATGATGATGAAAGACCAGAGCTAAACAATGACACAGGACCACAAATAATGCAGAGTGAAGTGGATGAGGCAATTCAACACATGAAAATAGGCACATTTCCATGTCCCGACAATATAACTATCGAAGAGATAAATGCATCAGAAGATCTGGGAAATCAGGTCGTAGCAAAACTATTGAATGACACATACAACAGTGGATACATACCCGAAGATCTACTGAAATCTATCTTTGTAGCCATACCGAAGAAAGCAGGCACCACTGATTGCGAAGACCATCGCACTATTAGTTTCATGTGTCATATGACCAAAATAAACAATTTGCGATTTGCGGATGACTCATGATGTCTTAAAGACAAGGCAGCCTACTAAAAGTAATCTTTCTTCTTCTTCTATCCTTCCTCTATCGCTGTTGGCGTCGAGGGGAGATACAATCTGTGATTCTTTGCTTTTCTGTTGGCCTCTTCAGGTGTTATCCCTCCTAGTGACTCTAGTATTCCCTTTATCCATCTCTTTCTCTGTCTTCCTCTTAATCTGGCGTTTCGTAGCGTTTGTTTATGGCTCTTTGAGTCATTGTTAGTTCTTTTTGTCTTGTTATGTGGCCGAACCAATTTATCTGTTGTTTCTTTATATATTCGATGGCTGGTTCAGTTTCGAGTTTCTTCCTCAGGTCAGTGTTTCTTACTCTGTCCCTTAAGCTGTTTCCTGTCATTCTTCAGACACATTTCATTTCGGTGGTCGTTATCTTTCTTATTGTTCTAGAGTCCAGCGTCCAATTCTGGCACTGATAGCACAGAGTTGGTAGAAAAATTGATTTGTATATTGCCCTTTTTGCTTCCGTAGTTATTGCTTTGTTTTTCAATAGTGTTGATACCTGGCCTATAACTTGGCATGCTTTGTTACACCTTATATCTATCTCTGTCTTTTGGTTATTGTCTTGTGTTAACGTGCTACCCAGATATTTAAAATTGTCTATATTGCTTGTGTTGTATTATCTATTATGATGTTTAGTTTTTCTTTCTTTCTCGCTATTGCCATTACTCCGGTTTTGTTTATGTTGATCTTCATGTTGTATTGTTTACAAGTGTTGTTTAGCCTGTTGATATGTTCTTGCAGGTCCTCAGTTGTTTCATGTATCAAAGTAATCTTTGAAGTGAAAATACAAGGTAAAAGAGGCAGACCAAGACTAACGTGAGTTACATGAGTAACATCAAAAGATGGGTAAATCACCCTATGACAATTTGCACCATCAAAGCAAGAGACAGAGCAGAATGGCGCTCCATTGTGGCCAAATTTCGATGCGGAGACGGCACTCGATGATATTTCTTGTGGTTTTATTCGGACTTCAATGTAGATTGACTTTTCTTTTTGACTGTCACCTGGCAACCACCGATGAATAAAATAATGACGTTATTTCCGGTACTTCTGGGAGGAATCGCTTCAAGCTGCAAGTTAGTGTTTTCTTTCATTGATAATAGTTTACAGATAATAAATATTAAATAACATGTTGATTTCTTATACTTATTAACTTAATATATTTTATTATAACTGTTATTAGGTTATATCATTGCGCTCCGAACAATGTCTTAGACATTGTCTATGATAGGTGCTCAGATCTCCAGTGAGCAAGTCCCGTAGTAGCCGTAGTAGACTCAGACTGTGGGTGTAGCGTAGCCCGTAGACTCGTAGAGACTAGAGTCCAGCAACTGACGACTCTAGTGTAGTTCAATGATTGTTGTCATCCAGTGGTACCGATTGAGTAACAGTAGTCTAGTAACACAGAGAAAGTGTAAGTCAAAATGAACAGCATTCATCCATCATCATGTCATATGCCATATGCCATACCCGCATACCGGTTCGGCGGTTGGCGTAGAGTTAGGCCTGGCCTAGGCGATCATGTCCTTCCAGTACTTCCACAAAATCTTTTATCCACTCACAGCGCATACTCATACTATACTATAATACTACTTAGACTACATGATATTGTATATGTATCACAATAATTTATAATTTATTCTTTTGTTTGACTGTTAGTGTTTTCCATGACTTGACACCAAGCTATCTATTATCAGTATCCGAGTATGATAGTATCTAAGTATCTTCTCTCGTTGTCGTCCGCAATCGATCTCTCTTTCCCTGTAATTTTGCCAGTTGTAACCAAGTACTCCAACTTTCCTCTTCTCATGACGTCCCCGAAAAATGTTGATTGTTTCTTTCTGACGTTTCTTAGGAGTTCCCTTTTTCAAGTTTCTCAGTTCTGTGTTGGCCTCTTTGAGAATTTCCTAGTTGGTCTCTTTAGCTCAGCTGTACAGGAAACTTTCAACATTCTTCTGAGAAATCTTATATAATATATCTGATCTGTGGCCTATAATCATCTTTAATTTGTTTATTTACTGTTCATGATTTGCTTCCATAGGTCAGATTGGCTCTATATTGTATTACTATTGTAGTAACAGTGAGTGAGTGTATCAGTAACTACACAGTAATTAGGTAGTGTATAAGTAAATAATAATAAGTATTTTACACGTTTAGTGCCTGCCGTAAATTATTTCTTCTAAACGAATGATCTCCCTTGTTTACCCGCACAGATTTAGTTGTATCAATTCAGTCAACTGTTTCTAGATTTCGTGCAGTTAATTTTTTTTCAACAAGGATTAAGATAAGGGTATTCCTAACCCAGGTGTCCTTTAATTGTGAGGGATTAGAAAACGATAGAGTAGAATGCAAGGGGATGTTACTCCGAACAGAAATAATTTAGGATGGTAGGATGCTAAACTTATAAATTAAATACATTATACTTTATTATTTGGCAAGATTAATTTGAAGATCGACCGTGATAGAAGCTTCTCATCAAAATAACGCAGTGCTGCACTGAGTGCAGATATACTTTACTTTAGACAGAAGTTAAAATTAGTTAATATACTAAACTTGATTTTATTTCCATTTTGATTTGGCAATCAAAAGGCGTATATTACTATTTATTATTTTATATGAAATAAATTATCATAGTCAAACTTGCTGAACTCTTACATGTAGACAGAACACTACAGCAGTATTTCATCTTATTAAAAAAATTTTTTTTAATGATCTTTCTCTGGTACAGTGTATTATGAAATCACTGCTTTAGTCTTGTTTTAATTGAAAGTGAAAGAATTGGTGACACCATTTTAATGGCAAAAAATCCAGAAAAAAAAAAATCCCACAACAACGAGTTAACAAAATAAACAAGACAAGCCAGGAATATGGATTGCAAATAAATATTAAAAGGACTATAACTATGATTATTAACATAGAAAATACACAAAATAAAGTAGATGTTGAAATAAATAGATGGAAAGAAGGAAGAATTGAAAAAAATATAGGAAAATGAAAAAAAAAATAGAAAAAATCTCCCTCAAATTAGCTTTACTGCAACTTCACATTTTTATGCATTCATTTGCATTTCTTGGCCTTGACCCTCTAGGTGGAATGAACCTAGAAATAGTTTAAAAAAAAATAACTAACTTGGACATATTATAACAAATGATGAAATATGTAAGAAAAAAAAAATAAACAAAAGAATAGAAATTGCTAAAAGAAATTTTAACATGAAAAATAAACTGACATCCAAGTAAATAACATCAGAACTAAAATTACGAATAGCAAAATGCTATGTCTATTCAACATTCCTGAATAGTAGAGAAATATGGACATTAGACAAGAAAACAGAACACAATATTTAAGCCTTAGAAATGTGGGTCTATAAGAACATGGGGAGAATTGGGTGGAAGAAAAGAATATAAACAAGGAAGTTCTGAGTCAGCTGAAAATGAAAAAAAAGAACTGCTTAACACAACAATGCGAAAAAAGACAACTGAATTTTTTGGACATGTGAAGTGATGTAATACCCTTCTAAAGGTTATCTTGGAAAGGGGGTTTCAAGTTACTTATCATTTGGCTCTGGAGATAAATATCTGGGTTTTGACAAAAATTGTGAAAGATATTCTTTCCTTGGTAGATGAAGTATTTGTTGAAAATAGACCTGCAAATTACTTTATATTTGAAATATTGTAAATTAAATATACCAGGTAATATTCAATGATTTTTAATTACTCAATCTGAAGTGGTTTTCACTTTCAATTTTGGATGGCAATTACGATCTAATATAACCTGAAAGACTTAGTCTGAGGTTGAACAGATCGTGCATTGCCAAAAAGTAGGCAAAACCTGCAAGACAATAATATTTAATTTGTTTCTCCCTCTAAAGCACCCAAAAAGGGAACTGTGTCTTATATGTTGGTGCATCTAAGTTTCTAACATACTGGTAATTATTGTATTTCAATAATCTAAAAATATAATTATAAAATTGTTATATCCACAAGTAATGTTGATGGATTTATTACTTTTAGATCTATGTTAAGTACATTATTACAGCAGTATTTCATCTTACTGAATATTGACCTTTGTTATTCACTCTTGAATAGAAATATGGAAGCAATGAGCCATATACCAATCTGGAATATTAAAGAGGAGCCAGATGATGATGTGAGTAGATTAGTTAGTTGTAGATCTACACATTTAATTTAACTTTAGCGATTGGACTGTATTATATACAGTTTTATTAAATTACTTATTGGTACTTTCACATTGACAAGTATTTTGACCATGAAAATGATGTGGCCCATCACTAAAGCATTTGCATGGCCCGAGACACAGTCGTTGTGTTTCCTCATTGACTCAATGAGTATGCTCAGGAAGATAGCAACTGGCTGTGCTTGATGGCGGTGACTGGAGTATCTATTCTAACAAGGGTCTGTTTAATTTGCGTGCCAGGGCACACAGATGTAAAAGACAAGGAACAGACTGAGAGACTTGCCAATTTGGCTGATGTTGCGTGGAAGGGAAATGGGCCGCTTGACTTTCTGAATGCCTTCAGGGATGCAAGGCAAAAAAATGACCCCGAAGCCATGAACAAGTTTAAAAAATATAATGTCAAGGTGGGAGATGCCAAGCGAGAACGTAGGAATAAAAAAACAAACTTTTCAGCCAAGACAATACAGGTGTCGTTAGTTGCTACATGTTGAGGGATATACTTCAGAAGGGATCTGAACACTCAGGACTTGTCTGATGTGCAATGAAGATGACCTGTCAACTTAACTAAACTACATATTTACTGTGTGACACTGTCGCTTCTTTTACTCTTATTAACTCTTAGTGTACATTATGGCAAACCAAGATTTTACACTGCCTTTAAAAGTCTAAAAAATTAGGGCAAGAGTGCATGACATGTTTTAACATTTTTTTAACCATAAATTATGATGCTTTATTAAACATTACCGTATCAAAACACAAATTCTTCAACATTTGACTTTTGCTATGTTAAGACTATTCTTCTGTCCTTGTATTTTCCTAATAACCACTTCTAGTGATCCCTGAATGTTGGATTTGATTTCATTGTTGGATTTTTTATACTAAAAAAAATTATTTAAGATTTCGTGAGATGCAATATCATATCTATCTATCTATTGACCTTTCGAGCCGTAGCCGGTCCATAGGGTGTAGACCAAGATACTCCTTCTCTTATCTGAATTTTTGTTCTAGCAGTTTTCGATTCCTTTAAAGATATTTTATCAAATCTCGCCATTTCTGTGCAAGCAGCTCTATCTCATTGAGAGAGCCAAATTCTGCTGCTCTTGCCTCTCTCATCAATGTTCTTCTAAGTGTCTCTCTGGGTCTTCCTCTTTTCCTCTTACCTGTTGTTTCCATATGAGGGCTTGCTTTGCTATTCAGTTATTATCTCTTCTCATCACATGTCCAACATATGACAATCTCATATGATGCAAAAAAAAAATGCCAATATTTTTTTTTAGAAATTAGTAGATTTTCCTTTTTTTTTTAAAGCTGTGACCAGGGAAATTTCCTTTGTATTATGATATATATAAAAATCATAAAAACATTGAAAAAAGTAGGCCACTATATATATATCTTTGTAGTGATATAGATCAAGAAGGTGAAACACAGAAAGAGATCAGAAGCAGGATAGCAAAAGCAGCAACCAATTTTAAAAACTTAGACAAAATTATGGAAATAAAATAATTAAGTAACAAATCTAAAATTAGAATATTTAACTCAAACATACTATCATCCCTTACCTAGGCATGTGAAAGCTGGAAAAGAACAAAAAAGATTGAGAGAATCCTAAATGCTTTTGAAAGCAAATGCCTAAGAAGAATACTCTGTGTATGATGGAATGAAGTCAAGACTAATATAGAGATAAGAGAAATGGCCATGCTACCACTGATCTCATCTACAATGGAATGAAGTCAAGACTAATATAGAGATAAGAGAAATGGCCATGCTACCAATGATCTCATCTACAATGGAATGAGGTCAAGACTAATATAGAGATAAGAGAAATGGCCATGCTACCAATGATCTCATCTACAATGAAATGAAGTCAAGACTAATATAGAGATAAGAGAAATGGCCATGCTACCAATGGTCTCATCTACAATGGAATGAAGTCAAGACTAATATAGAGATAAGAGAAATGGCCATGCTACCAATGATCTCATCTACAATGGAATGAAGTCAAGACTAATATAGAGATAAGAGAAATGGCCATGCTACCAATGATCTCATCTACAATTAGAAGAGAAGATGGACATATTCTAAGAAGAGACAAGAGAATTCAAAATCCATCTTTTCTGGAAAACATCAGGATACAGAAAAAAGAGGAAGACCTAGAGAGACACTAAAAAGAACACTTAAGAGAAGTAAAGTTGGCAGGCATAGACTCATTAGACAAGATCGAATACCTCGCCATGGACAGAGATAGTTAAAAAAAAACAGTAAAGTACCCCTGTCACGCCTAGTGGCATATAGGGAATATTGTGTTAGTGACCATACATTTTACAGACCCTCGACACACGATTTTTGGGGTCATGTGGTCGGTATTACGCCCGTACCGCATTACTTTCCCAGAAAAAATCAGGTACCCATTTAAGGGTGGGTGAACCGGAAGCCTTAGGTTGGGATCGAACCCTACCTCTTGTCCTTTATAGTCCAGTTCACTAACCACTGAGCTCATAGACAGAGATGGATGTGAAAAACACTATGAGCTCTATACAATGTATCGTGGCACTGGATCAAGATCCAGTGTTTAAAGTTTGTTGAGCAGGATTTTTGTTATATGTGATCTGCATCTATAATTAAACAAGCTGGACAATAGGAGTTAATCTAGGCTGACGACAGTTCTAATATGTTCTCTAAGATGATTGTCAACATGAAATACGAACATGTACATTGCTTGTTGATATAGTCCAGTACAATTGTGTTTATTTTCAAATGTGATTTGTATTATTGAAATAGAAGAAATGTAAAGCAGCTTTGTATATTATTAGTTAGGGGTTAAGGCAAAGAAATGCAAATGAATGCATAAATATGCGAAGCTGCAGTAAAGCTGAATGTGAGGAAAAATTAAAAAATATTTTAAAAATGGTCTGTTAGAAGCTTTACGTGATTAGTGGACGACACAGATTAAACGACGTTTCGGCCCAATAGGCCTTCAGCAAGAACAAACAAAAAAACACACACACACGGATATGTATGTAAAACTAATAACGAAACATCCAAAACAAAAATAATAAACGTACAGAAACTAAAGGATGATAAAAATGGCAGTCTAGTAAAAGGACTAAACTACGATATAAATACTAAAGTAAACACTTAGGACGAAATACAAACATTAAGTAGCAGCGGTGTTGTACTAGAAAGGGGTTAAGGCAAAGAAATGCAAATGAATGCATAAAAATGCGAAGCTGCAGTAAAGCTGAATGTGAGGAAAAATGAAAAAATAGAAAAAAAAATGTATGTTAGAAGCTTTACATGATTAGTGGACGACACAGATTATTTATATTATTAGTTACTAGCTGTCTGTATTTAACAAATGAGTGGTAAGCATAAGTCTAATTAACAAGGTGTGACAGTTTAATTGTTAATGAGAATATAATTTACAGAAATGTTAAAAGTTAAAATGCTCATATCATATCATATGCATAATAAATGTGTACGTTAGATGTAACTATGTTTGTTATATTGCATGTTCATTTCATTTTTCTTATTACTAACATGGCATCTTAAATTAATCGTCAGACTGAGAGAATTATGGACACCCCAAGCCTGATGCCTTGTGACGATTTGAAACAGGAACCAGATGTGAGTTGGTTTGTAGGTATTAAAGCTATATGTCTTTGGTCACTGGCTCGCTTGTTTTGTCCATTTGAACTGCTTTTTTTTCCCCGTTTGCCAGCTTTCACCTCTGGCAAAGTTCCTAGAGACTAGGAACTGAATTTTGCACGTTAATCCATTTATCCCTGGCAGCTGTGTGTACAGGGGTCCCTCGCCGTACAGGCAGATAACTCTGTCTTCGGAGGTACTCATTTTTTTCATCGATGAGTAATTGACATTTCAAGCTGAGGCCAGGGGTGGTTACTGCAGAGAAAAATCGTAAATAAAAATCCCAACTGGTTCAGCTGGGATATGAACTCACAACCTCTCTGTTTCATGGCATCGTACCTCGAGACCAACCACTCCCCCTGCTGCTTTAAGTCTTTTTTTTTTTTTTATTACGCTTAGAATCAGTTCATTTTCTCTGTTGTTATTGTTTATTGTGTCACTGGTTCACCATCGCCCTAAAACAGCTAGCAGAAGTGACAATAGAACACATTCAAATTTATACTTGGCTTTCATTGACCAGGAAAGAGCATTCGACAGAGTAAATAGAGAACAACCATGGGAGATAGTAACAACATACTGGAGTAAGCCAACATCTAGCCAACCTAATTAAAAGTCTCTACATCAACAGAAACTGCACAGTCAGAACAGCAAGTTACACAGACCACTTCAAAGTTAGATCAGAAGTAAGATGGGTGTGTACTATCCCCCCTATTGTTTATTACTTACATGGACTACATATGCAAGTTAGCCAACCCGTTGGCAGACAGAGGAGATCAATAAGCTTCTATTTGCAGATGATCAGGCACTAACACATAGAAAGATGGAAGACCACAAGAACACTCAACCCTTAATTATGATTATCTATGACTCACTTGTTTGCGATACTGTAGTAAAAATTACTACCACTTCAGTGGTGCTGTCTCTGTCCTGGTTGCTCACGGTTACACTATTATGTTGGAATTTTAATCACTGCAGCCCAGACATCCAAAGGAGCTTCAGTTATCTCTTCGCAATGTTCAGCAGCTTCATGTCCGTTTGGTTGACAGTTCTGTTCAAAATATCATGTCCTGGCAATGCCAGTCTTCACCCTCCAGTTCATGCACTCTAGATGGCAATATAGCTTAATTTCAAAGTTTTTCATTCTATTTATCTCTCAGAGATCGTTAATATCTGCTTTATTCATTTGCTCTTTAATCTAATACTACCGCTGAACTGGTCGAACTACATGCTCTTTCATTGCCTCAGAACAAACAGGAAGTTAAAAAAGCTGATCTTTGACCTCTATATTGACTCCAGCCTTTGCCTATAGATGGACAATCTTGTGACTTCAATCAGGAAAAAAGTCCTTGTCACAGCCATGATCTCCACTATCATGCTACTCTTCATCACTTACAGGTACACCACTATCTTCATGTGTAGTTAGGCCACTGGAGTGTGCAGCAGATACCTAAACTCTTCAATAAGGGGGCACTACATCTACATAATCTGAATAGATAGAATGTCACTGTCTTTGGAATTTCTGCAGATAAGGCATTAACCACAATCAGGTTCTGTTTTCTGGATCCTCTGTCGAACGTGACAATGAAAGTAAATGTAGAAATGAGTCCTAGAGACACGTATGCCCATTCTGCCCCAGGATCAATGTTTAACAGTTCACACATGATAACCTGGAAGCCGCGATAGCACGGTGGTTAGTGAACTGGACTACAAAGGACAAGAAGTAGGGTTCGATCCCAACCGACAACTTCCGGTTCACCCAGCCTTTAATGGGTACCAGATTTTTTTTTTGGGAAAGTAAAGCAGCACGGGCATAATACCGGCCACATTACCCCAAAATCATGTGCTGAAGGTCTGTAAAATTTATGGTCACTAACACCATATTCCCTATACGCCACTTGGCGTGACGGCGGTACTTTACTTACTTTTTACATGATCATCATCAAGTACCGTGCCTACTGGCGCAGGTGATTATGTCTCTCCACAATTTTCGATCTCAGCAGCTATTTATCATTTCTGTTGTTGACCTTCTGCCAAGCCATTCTCTTAAGCTGTCTGTTATTTTTTCTCTTTGCTTCCCCCCTCTATCTCTTTGTCCCTCAATTTTTCCAGTTGTTACAATATATTCCAGTTGTTCTCTTCTCATTACATGGCCAAAAAATGATGATTGTTTCTTCCTAATATTGGAAATTAGCTCTCTTTTTGCTTTGACCTCTCTCATGACATTTTCATTACTCTTCTTAGCTGTCCATGGTACTCTCAACATTCTTCTGTAAAACCACATTTCTACAGACTCCAGTGATTTTCTTGTCTGTCGTCCATGATTCGCATCCATATGTCAGACTGGCTTGGCTCTACATAACATTTAAGAACGCTTTTTCTTGTTTCTATTGTCAAAAATGGATTGCATAGTACAGTCGAACCTGTCTAAGGCGACCATTCACGGGACTTTCAAAACTGGTCCCATAGGACAGGTGGTCCTGCCTCACAGGTTTCACATAATAAATAGAGCGATAAAAAAAATTTTTATCCTAAGCACTATGAAAACTAACCTGCAAATCAGCGTAATCCATGAGTAGAACATAGTGCACATGTCGGTCTACAATAGCCACTGGTTGGACACTTTTCATAAAACACGATAGTTAAACACACAAAAATAAAACACACATACACAGATTCCACTTATACTGTACATGTATCACTTTTGACTTGAAAAAAAATCCAATATGGTAGTCTGTTGTTTGACAGATGAAATAAACGATAAGTTCAATTTTTCTCTCAAGTCCATGATAACGTCTAGTATGTCAGATCTCCCGTTTGTTATTGAATAGGTGCGCAGAAGCTCCAAAGCATTATGTGCATCTGCGATAGTGTATGTTTTCTCAATGTCAGTAGAATCTTGTTCGTTGTCTGATTCACTATTCACATCCTCATCAGCTAAAATTGCAGTGGCAGGAAGATCCCAGTTTGTTTCTATTGTGTTGCAAGTTTGGAGCCCTGAATCAATCATGGAGATGTCTGTCAATTGGTATCCAAACATTCTTTTGAAAGGTTATCCAAAGCAGTAGAAATTGCAGTAGAAACAATTTGCACGTCGGTCTTTGATGCAGATTCCATGTGCGTCAGAGAATATGCGTGTGTTTCAGCAGGACAATGAAAACCTGCTTTACAGAAACACTTAAGGATGGTTGAGTTGTCCACTTCTTTCCATGCTGCAGCAATCCAGTAGACTACATCCAGTAAATTGACCTGTTTCATGAGTTCGGTTCCGGAAGCATCCTTGTTTGATTCCATGACTGTGATAAGATGTAGAAGCTGTTTTTGTCTAAACTTTAATTTAAATGTCTGAATGACACCCTGGTCTAGGGGTTGAACTAATGCAGTTGTGTTGGGTGGCAGAAACTGCAGCTTAACATTCTGTAGTTCGATCTGGGATGACAGGTAGCGTTGTCAACAAATAAAATAATGTGGCGCTTTTTTTCTGCATCTTACGGTCAAAACTTTTCAGCCAATCTTCAAATATAGCTGCAGTCATCCATGCCTTTTTGTTGTTTCTGTAAATCACTGGCAGTGTGTTTATGTTGATGTTTTTAAAAATCCTAGGGTTAGCTGCTTTCCCAATCACTAAAGCCGGTTCTCGTTCCCCCAACATGTTAGTGCATAGCATCACTGTTATTCACTCTTTGCTTTTTTTACCCCCAGCGCATTTTTCTCCTTTGACAAAAAATGTTTTGTCCGTAGTCGCTTTGAAAAATAACCCGGTTTCATCTAAATTAAAAATGTCTTGAGCAGCGTAACCATAGCATATCTCGGATAATTTAGAAGTCCAGTCAGCCGCAGCACTCATATCTGAATCACCGACTTCGCCACATTGCTTACCAAACACAAGATTGTGTCTTTTAATGAAGGCCTCTAACCAGCCGTTCGATGCTTTAAAGACTGAGTTTTCCAATTCTTTTGCAAACTGTAAAGCTCGTTCTTTGATCATCGGCCCAGATAACGGAATTTTTTCGTGCAAGTGCTGATTGACACCATTTCCAACAAAGTGTATTTATGTCTTCATTTCCCGTTTTCCTGCTATTCCTTCTTTTCATACTTGGTGCATTATTTTCAAAGTCATTCATATACTCGGCTTTTCTCTTTAACGTACGTAAAATCTGTGTCTTTCCCACTCCAAACTGTTCTGCCAATAATCGCGAACTTTTTCCTTGCTGATTTTGTCGAATCACTGATATTCGTTCTTCCAGCGTTAATGCTTTTGGTTTTACACTTTTGACACTGGCCATTTCCTATATTGTGTGTAACACTTTTAAAATCCACAAAATAATTCACTGAGATACTGTACATGTACGTGAATACACTCTAAGCGGGCAATGACTAATTCTTTAGTTAATTCCTGTAATTTATACGGGCCACGCAATGGTCTACTCTGGTCTAGACGGAACCGCGAAGTGATGTCACTTCACGAATCATAGATCTGTGTCTGCCGTGTTTCTCACACCAGTATTGACTGATAAACGTAACACGTCCCACTGTAATCTGGGACTCACTAAATATGGGAAAACTTCGACACCTGTAGACACCTGTGTTGATCGTTTATGGCTCCCAGCGAGACGGAGAAGGACTGGCTGGTCAGTGTATCGTTATCTCGGATTACCCGCGTGTCGTAAACGGGATAAATAACATTGGCGGCGGTTAATTAGCCTGGTCTCTGGTCGCGTCATACGGTGAGCGCCGTAATCAGTGTTAGCATATAGTAAAAAACTCGGGGAAATTGTAGACCCGGTCCTATAACCAGGGAAACGCTTTAAACAGGTGGTCCTAAGACCAGGTTCGACTGTATCTTCCTCATTTTTTGGAAAGCTGCTTTTGCCTGAGACATTCTGCATCTCACCTCTTTTGTACATCTTCCGTCTGAGGTTAACAAAGTTCCCAAATATTTAAATTCATTTACCTGTTTTAATATTGTTCCACTTGTCTTTACATGATAACCTACTCTAATGTACAAGTGTTTCCAGTATCAGGGAGTGAAGGAGGAAAACAGCAGCATAGAAGAAGACAATGTGTCCACTGTCATGGATATTACAAGATCTGCTTTGACACTTGTTTCTGATAAGGACAATCTTCTGTGTAAGTTTTTCTAATTGCTATCAATATTGAGAAAATTAGCATTTTGATTGCAAATATTTTAAATCTTCATTTTTAATAATTGTATTTTTATTTTGAGTGAAAAGTGTTGACGTGCCTAAACCATTTAATTTGTTGTCTCTGTCGTGTGGGTCTGTGTAGTCTAGGAGTACAATGTTGGCCTCAAGACCAAGGACCCAGGTTCAAAGCCTGCCAGAATCGGCGGTGATTTAAAAAATAAAATAAGAAAAATTAATCTGGTTTCTTTATGACATTACCCTCCCCTGGTCTCTTGGGTAGTTGGTTTCAGTATCTAGCCTTCTAGGATAACGGCAATAAACGGGAGGCCCCATGTGCACTTAGCTATGATAACTCAGTGGTTAGTGAACTGGACTACTAAGGACAAGAGGTAGGGTTCGATCCCAACTGACGACTTCCGGGTTCACCCAGCCTTATATGGGTACCAGATTTTTTCTGGGAAAGTAAAGTGGCACGGGCGTAATACCGACCACATTACCCCAAAAATCATGTGCTGAAGGTCTGTAAAATTTATGGTCACTAAAACCATATTCCCTATACGCCACTTGACGTGACGGGGCTCTTTACTTTTTTTTTGCCATGTGCACATGTGTACGTTAAAGAACCTTTGGCAGTTAAAATTGAAGAGGGTGGGCTACAAATATGGCGGCTGCCCAGGCAAAATTGTCAGCAGATGCCTAGTCACACTGTGGATCACAGGCCGTGCTACGGAGTTCGTGCACACGAGCCATGATTCTCAGTGGATTTTCTCAAGGTTATCGTGGAGGATATCAGAGCACCTATGGATTCATCCTGTATGCAGGGATGATGATCTTAACAAGACAAAACAAACAATAATGATGTGTACTGGGCACTGGTTGGTCTCAAGGCAAGACACCGGCCTCGAGACAGAGAGGTTGTGGTTCAAATCCCGGCTGCACAGGTGGGATTTTTATTTATGATTTCTCTCTGCTGCAACCACCTCTGGTCTCAGCAGTGAGGTCTGGCCTGAAACATCAATTACTCATCGACAGAAAAAATATGAGTACCTCCGAAGTCAAGAGTTATCAGCCTGTGTGGTGAGGGACCCCTGTGCACACAGCTGCCAGGGAAAAATGGATTAACATGCAAAATTCAGTTCCTAATCTCTAGGGACCTCGTCAGAGGTAAAAAGCTGGCGAAGGGGGACCAAAAAATGATATGTACTTCTTCTTTCTTTCAGCTCCCTGTGGAGCATAGGTCTTCAACAAACACTTTCCAAGCCATTCTGTTTCTTGTCATATGTCTTCCCCATCATGTTCATCTCTGCTTCCATCTGTCTTCTCCAAGAATTATTTGGTCTTCCTCTTTGCCTCTTCCTCTGGGGATTCCAAAAAGAAGGGCATGTTATATAGTACTCTAAGCTGGGTTCTGCAGTGTATGCCCTATCCAGCACCATCGTCTTCACTATATCTCTTTGTCCACTGGTATTTGACTGGTACTTTTCTTTAATTCTATGTTAGTGATTTTGTCCTGCCAGTTCCATCCTTTTATTCTGTGCAAGCATCCATATATGAAGGTCCGTATCTTCGTTATTGTCATTTTTGTTATTCTCCATGTTTTACAGCCATATATAGATGATGCGTGCTTACCCTTCTGCAATTCATCCTGTATATTGACTGCATCGGTAAACAAAAGAGCAACTGCTAATAAATAAAGAGGATGGTTATAGTTATGGCCTACCCTTTTCCAATTAAACTGCCAAGGGTTCATTACACATGGGATCTCCTGTTTATTGTCATTATCTAAGAGGGCTAGGCATCAGAAGTCACTACCCAAGAGATCAGGAAGGGTAGCATCATCAAGAAACCACAGAATTATTTGTTTATTTTTGAAAAAAAAATTGCACCACTGCTTCTGGTGGGCTTTAAACCCAGGTCCTTCCTGTACTGAGGCTGACATCGTACATCAGGACTACCCAGGTGCGCCCACCCCTCCCCCTTTTAATATATCTCTTAATAGCTTTTGATTGGCTAACTTTGGTCCTTCTTTAACTTGGCTGTTTTGATAAAGATTTGTGTTTGTTGATTTAATAAAAAAGAAGGCTGTAATGATGATTACATTCTGTGTGGGGGCCTTGGTAGCCTAGTTGGGAAAACCACCCGATTGAGCTACCAACGTTCAGACAGCCCGTGTTCGATTCCCACTGGAAGCAGTGTGAGTTGTACTCGTGGTCGGAAAAAAAAATACACCCACGGTCAACCCAGCCGTTGGTAGAAATGGGTACCAGGGTATTACCCTGGGAAGGTGAGGAATGTCGCCTCGCATCGTGAGTTTTGATGCTTGAAGCGACACTATACAGAAATCTCTGAACACTTCTGGATAGGCGGCCGAGCACATATGGGTGGAAACTCACGTGCTAAGACTCTGGTTCAAGTCTCGTACTTTACCTTTACCTTACTTTCTGTGTTTAGATTGTGAGAAGTGTCAGCTGAAATATGAAGGAGGCTGCCCTGATCATGGACCCCTAGTCTATATTGATAATCCCGAGGTAAAGTATACATTTTTAGATTAACAGAACTAGAATATTCTTCCATTTAATTAAATAATAATTTGGAGGCAAAGCACCTGACCGCAACAGAGCTGGAAGCTGTCAGCGACTCACAGCTGATGACTTGTGCCAGAATCGGTGAATCAGAACCATCCAGAATGTACTCCACTTCTTTGTGGTGCCTCTAAAAACAGACTAACCTGTCTTGTCTGGTGCAGCAAGTAGGGATCAAAGAGGGAAGACAACACAATGCTTCTATGCCCACTTAACATCCTTTTAAGGACAGGTAACGAAGAGGACAAACAATTCCTTTAGTAGTTGTCAGGTGAATGCCAGAAAAAATATTCACATGTTAGTTATAGTAGTAAAAGTAAAGAGCCCCCATCACGCAAAGTGGCGTATGGGGAATATGGTGTTAGTGACCATAAATTTTACAGACCGTCAGCTCATGATTTTTGGGGTAATGTGGACGGTATTACGCCCGTGCTGCTTTACTTTCCCAGAAAAAAATCAGGTACCCATTTAAGGCTGGGTGAACCCGGAAACCGATAAAATTTTAGAAGCAGTGATCTCTGCAATATGTGCCATTTTGGCACGCAAGGTTTCTCTTTTTGAGATTGTGGTTCTGCCCTATGTGCCGTCTTCGGCTCGAAAGGACAATAGAATAGAATAGAGAATAGATAGAACCCGGAAACCGTCAGTTGGGATCGTACCCTACCTCTTGTCCTTTGTAGCCCAGTTCACTAACCACTGAGCTATCGCAGCTATACATGTTAGTTATAGTTCTGTAACATTCACTTTCTCAAGCTATCGCACAGAGATGTTAGTGAGGTTTTGACATCTCAGGAAACAGTATAGTTCATATTCTTCCAACAACTTTGTCGCAGCTTCAGCATTGTGTCATGATCTATTATACTGTCATCTGTTTCAGTGTCATGATCTGTTTTAGTATTATGATCTGCTTTATTGTCATGATCTGTTTTTATTTTCATGATATCTTATTGTCATGATCTGTTTTAGTGTCATGATGTCTTATTGTCATGATCTGTTTTAGTGTCATAATATCTTATTGTCATGATCTGTTTTAGTGTCATGATGTCTTATTGTCATGATCTGTTTTAGTGTCATAATATCTTATTGTCATGATCTGTTTTAGTGTCATAATATCTTATTGTCATGATCTGTTTTAGTGTCATGATGTCTTATTGTCATGATCTGTTTTAGTGTCATGATGTCTTATTGTCATGATCTGTTTTAGTATTATGATCTGCTTTATTGTCATGATCTGTTTTAGTATTATGATCTGCTTTATTGTCATGATCTGTTTTTATTTTCATGATATCTTATTGTCATGATCTGTTTTTATTTTCATGATATCTTATTGTCATGATCTGTTTTTATTTTCATGATATCTTATTGTCATGATCTGTTTTTATTTTCATGATATCTTATTGTCATGATCTGTTTTAGTGTCATGATATCTTATTGTCATGATCTGTTTTAGTGTCATGATGTCTTATTGTCATGATCTGTTTTAGTGTCATGATCTGTTTTAGTGTCATGATGTCTTATTGTCATGATCTGTTTTTATTTTCATGATATCTTATTGTCATGATCTGTTTTAGTGTCATGATCTGTTTTAGTGTCATGATGTCTTATTGTCATGATCTGTTTTAGTGTCATGATCTGTTTTAGTGTCATGATGTCTTATTGTCATGATCTGTTTTAGTGTCATGATCTGTTTTAGTGTCATGATATCTTATTGTCATGATCTGTTTTAGTGTCATGATGTCTTATTGTCATGATCTGTTTTAGTGTCATGATATCTTATTGTCATGATCTGTTTTAGTGTCATGATATCTTATTGTCATGATCTGTTTTTATTTTCATGATATCTTATTGTCATGATCTGTTTTAGTGTCATGATATCTTATTGTCATGATCTGTTTTAGTGTCATGATATCTTATTGTCATGATCTGTTTTAGTGTCATGATGTCTTATTGTCATGATCTGTTTTAGTGTCATGATGTCTTATTGTCATGATCTGTTTTAGTGTCATGATCTGTTTTAGTGTCATGATCTGTTTTAGTGTCATGATATCTTATTGTCATGATCTGTTTTAGTGTCATGATGTCTTATTGTCATGATCTGTTTTAGTGTCATGATCTGTTTTAGTGTCATGATCTGTTTTAGTGTCATGATGTCTTATTGTCATGATCTGTTTTAGTGTCATGATCTGTTTTAGTGTCATGATATCTTATTGTCATCATCTGTTTTAGTGTCATGATGTCTTATTGTCATCATCTGTTTTAGTGTCATGATCTGTTTTAGTGTCATGATGTCTTATTGTCATCATCTGTTTTAGTGTCATGATCTGTTTTAGTGTCATGATGTCTTATTGTCATCATCTGTTTTAGTGTCATGATCTGTTTTAGTGTCATGATGTCTTATTGTCATCATCTGTTTTAGTGTCATGATGTCTTATTGTCATCATCTGTTTTAGTGTCATGATATCTTATTGTCATCATCTGTTTTAGTGTCATGATGTCTTATTGTCATCATCTGTTTTAGTGTCATGATCTGTTTTAGTGTCATGGTGTCTTATTGTCATCATCTGTTTTAGTGTCATGATATCTTATTGTCATGATCTGTTTTAGTGTCATGGTGTCTTATTGTCATCATCTGTTTTAGTGTCATGATCTGTTTTAGTGTCATGATGTCTTATTGTCATCATCTGTTTTAGTGTCATGATCTGTTTTAGTGTCATGATGTCTTATTGTCATGATCTGTTTTAGTGTCATAATATCTTATTGTCATGATCTGTTTTAGTGTCATAATATCTTATTGTCATGATCTGGTTTAGTGTCATGATGTCTTATTGTCATGATCTGTTTTAGTGTCATGATGTCTTATTGTCATGATCTGTTTTAGTATTATGATCTGCTTTATTGTCATGATCTGTTTTAGTATTATGATCTGCTTTATTGTCATGATCTGTTTTTATTTTCATGATATCTTATTGTCATGATCTGTTTTTATTTTCATGATATCTTATTGTCATGATCTGTTTTTATTTTCATGATATCTTATTGTCATGATCTGTTTTTATTTTCATGATATCTTATTGTCATGATCTGTTTTAGTGTCATGATATCTTATTGTCATGATCTGTTTTAGTGTCATGATGTCTTATTGTCATGATCTGTTTTAGTGTCATGATCTGTTTTAGTGTCATGATGTCTTATTGTCATGATCTGTTTTTATTTTCATGATATCTTATTGTCATGATCTGTTTTAGTGTCATGATCTGTTTTAGTGTCATGATGTCTTATTGTCATGATCTGTTTTAGTGTCATGATCTGTTTTAGTGTCATGATGTCTTATTGTCATGATCTGTTTTAGTGTCATGATCTGTTTTAGTGTCATGATATCTTATTGTCATGATCTGTTTTAGTGTCATGATGTCTTATTGTCATGATCTGTTTTAGTGTCATGATATCTTATTGTCATGATCTGTTTTAGTGTCATGATATCTTATTGTCATGATCTGTTTTTATTTTCATGATATCTTATTGTCATGATCTGTTTTAGTGTCATGATATCTTATTGTCATGATCTGTTTTAGTGTCATGATATCTTATTGTCATGATCTGTTTTAGTGTCATGATGTCTTATTGTCATGATCTGTTTTAGTGTCATGATGTCTTATTGTCATGATCTGTTTTAGTGTCATGATCTGTTTTAGTGTCATGATCTGTTTTAGTGTCATGATATCTTATTGTCATGATCTGTTTTAGTGTCATGATGTCTTATTGTCATGATCTGTTTTAGTGTCATGATCTGTTTTAGTGTCATGATCTGTTTTAGTGTCATGATGTCTTATTGTCATGATCTGTTTTAGTGTCATGATATCTTATTGTCATGATCTGTTTTAGTGTCATGATGTCTTATTGTCATGATCTGTTTTAGTGTCATGATCTGTTTTAGTGTCATGATCTGTTTTAGTGTCATGATGTCTTATTGTCATGATCTGTTTTAGTGTCATGATATCTTATTGTCATGATCTGTTTTAGTGTCATGATCTGTTTTAGTGTCATGATGTCTTATTGTCATGATCTGTTTTAGTGTCATGATATCTTATTGTCATGATCTGTTTTAGTGTCATGATCTGTTTTAGTGTCATGGTGTCTTATTGTCATGATCTGTTTTAGTGTCATGGTGTCTTATTGTCATGATCTGTTTTAGTGTCATGGTGTCTTATTGTCATGATCTGTTTTAGTGTCATGATGTCTTATTGTCATGATCTGTTTTAGTGTCATGATGTCTTATTGTCATGGTCTGTTTTAGTGTCATGATGTCTTATTGTCATGATCTGTTTTAGTGTCATGGTGTCTTATTGTCATGATCTGTTTTAGTGTCATGGTGTCTTATTGTCATGATCTGTTTTAGTGTCATGATGTCTTATTGTCATGATCTGTTTTAGTGTCATGATCTGTTTTAGTGTCATGATCTGTTTTAGTGTCATGATATCTTATTGTCATCATCTGTTTTAGTGTCATGATGTCTTATTGTCATCATCTGTTTTAGTGTCATGATCTGTTTTAGTGTCATGATGTCTTATTGTCATCATCTGTTTTAGTGTCATGATCTGTTTTAGTGTCATGATGTCTTATTGTCATCATCTGTTTTAGTGTCATGATCTGTTTTAGTGTCATGATGTCTTATTGTCATCATCTGTTTTAGTGTCATGATGTCTTATTGTCATCATCTGTTTTAGTGTCATGATATCTTATTGTCATCATCTGTTTTAGTGTCATGATGTCTTATTGTCATCATCTGTTTTAGTGTCATGATCTGTTTTAGTGTCATGGTGTCTTATTGTCATCATCTGTTTTAGTGTCATGATATCTTATTGTCATGATCTGTTTTAGTGTCATGGTGTCTTATTGTCATCATCTGTTTTAGTGTCATGATCTGTTTTAGTGTCATGATGTCTTATTGTCATCATCTGTTTTAGTGTCATGATCTGTTTTAGTGTCATGGTGTCTTATTGTCATCATCTGTTTTAGTGTCATGGTGTCTTATTGTCATGATCTGTTTTAGTGTCATGATATCTTATTGTCATGATCTGTTTTAGTGTCATGATATCTTATTGTCATGATCTGTTTTAGTGTCATGATATCTTATTGTCATGATCTGTTTTAGTCTCATGATATCTTATTGTCATGATCTGTTTTAGTGTCATGATATCTTATTGTCATCATCTGTTTTAGTGTCATGGTGTCTTATTGTCATGATCTGTTTTAGTGTCATGATGTCTTATTGTCATGATCTGTTTTAGTGTCATGATATCTTATTGTCATGATCTGTTTTAGTTTCATGATGTCTTATTGTCATGATCTGTTTTAGTGTCATGATCTGTTTTAGTCTCATGATCTGTTTTAGTCTCATGATATCTTATTGTCATGATCTGTTTTAGTGTCATCATCTGTTTTAGTGTCATGATCTGTTTTAGTCTCATGATATCTTATTGTCATGATCTGTTTTAGTGTCATGGTGTCTTATTGTCATCATCTGTTTTAGTGTCATGATCTGTTTTAGTGTCATGATGTCTTATTGTCATCATCTGTTTTAGTGTCATGATCTGTTTTAGTCTCATGATATCTTATTGTCATCATCTGTTTTAGTGTCATGATCTGTTTTAGTGTCATGATGTCTTATTGTCATCATCTGTTTTAGTGTCATGATATCTTATTGTCATGATCAGTTTTAGTGTCATGATGTCTTATTGTCATCATCTGTTTTAGTGTCATGATCTGTTTTAGTCTCATGATATCTTATTGTCATGATCTGTTTTAGTGTCATGATATCTTATTGTCATCATCTGTTTTAGTGTCATAATGTCTTATTGTCATGATCTGTTTTAGTGTCATGATATCTTATTGTCATGATCTGTTTTAGTGTCATGGTGTCTTATTGTCATCATCTGTTTTAGTCTCATGATGTCTTGTCATGATCTGTTTTAGTGTCATGATCTGTTTTAGTGTCATGATATCTTATTGTCATGATCTGTTTTAGTGTCATGATATCTTATTGTCATCATCTGTTTTAGTGTCATGATGTCTTATTGTCATCATCTGTTTTAGTGTCATGATGTCTTATTGTCATCATCTGTTTTAGTGTCATGATATCTTATTGTCATGATCTGTTTTAGTGTCATGATATCTTATTGTCATCATCTGTTTTAGTGTCATGATATCTTATTGTCATCATCTGTTTTAGTGTCATGATATCTTATTGTCATCATCTGTTTTAGTGTCATGATATCTTATTGTCATCATCTGTTTTAGTCTCATGATGTCTTATTGTCATGATCTGTTTTAGTGTTATGATATCTTATTGTCATCATCTGTTTTAGTCTCATGATATCTTATTGTCATCATCTGTTTTAGTGTCATGATCTGTTTTAGTCTCATGATATCTTATTGTCATCATCTGTTTTAGTGTCATGATATCTTATTGTCATGATCTGTTTTAGTGTCATGATATCTTATTGTCATCATCTGTTTTAGTGTCATGATATCTTATTGTCATGATCTGTTTTAGTGTCATGATCTGTTTTAGTCTCATGATATCTTATTGTCATCATCTGTTTTAGTGTCATGATATCTTATTGTCATAATCTGTTTTAGTCTCATGATATCTTATTGTCATCATCTGTTTTAGTGTCATGATGTCTTATTGTCATGATCTGTTTTAGTGTCATGATCTGTTTTAGTCTCATGATATCTTATTGTCATCATCTGTTTTAGTCTCATGATATCTTATTGTCATGATCTGTTTTAGTGTCATGATCTGTTTTAGTCTCATGATATCTTATTGTCATCATCTGTTTTAGTCTCATGATATCTTATTGTCATCATCTGTTTTAGTGTCATGATCTGTTTTAGTCTCATGATATCTTATTGTCATGATCTGTTTTAGTGTCATAATGTCTTATTGTCATGATCTGTTTTAGTGTCATGATATCTTATTGTCATGATCTGTTTTAGTGTCATAATATCTTATTGTCATGATCTGTTTTAGTGTCATAGTGTCTTATTGTCATGATCTGTTTTAGTGTCATGATATCTTATTGTCATGATCTGTTTTAGTATCATGATATCTTATTGTCATGATCTGTTTTAGTCTCATGATATGTTTAAGTATCATGATATGTTTTAACTCTTTATTCTCATTTTATTCTCAGGTAAGTCAGGACGGAGGCCACAGTCAGTGCTCTAGCCGCCAGTTTCAGGAAGCTGACAGCAAGTTTAATCTAATACATGGAAGGGAAAATCTGTTTCTTTCTCTTGCTTGTGATGATCGTTGTTGTGATGGCCACGGAGAAAATGAAAGAGCAGATGGAAAAACATGTACTGGAGAGAAGCTTTACAAATGTGATGTTTGTGGTGCAGGTTTTATTTTGTATGAAGAGATAAGAGCACACTTGAAAACACATACAGGGAAGAGACCTTGCTCATGTGATGTATGTGGTGCACATTTTACTCTGCTTAGAAATTTAAAAAGACACGAAAGAACACATACTGGAGAAAAGCCTTACAAATGTGATGTATGTGGTGCACGTTTTGCTCAGAAAGAACATCTAAAAATACACAACAGGAAACATACAGGAGAGAAGCCTTACAAATGTGATACTTGTGGTGTATATTTTGCCCAGAGTGGAATTTTAAAATATCACATGCGAACACATACAGGAGAGAAGCCTCACAAGTGTGATGAGTGTGGTGCATGTTTTGCTCGTGGCCAACATCTAAAAGTACACATGCGAACACATACAGGAGAGAAGCCTTACATATGTGATGTATGTTGTGTATGTTTTGCTCAACAAGGATATTTAAAAAGTCACATGAGAACACATACAGGAGAGAAACCTTACAAGTGTGATGATTGTGGTGCATATTTTGCTATGAGTGGACACTTAATGAAACATAAGATAACACATACTGGGGAGAAGCCTTACAAATGTGATGTTTGTGGTGCAGGTTTCGCTAGTAATGGAAATCTAACACGGCACAAGAGAACACATACAGGAGAGAAGCCATACATATGTGATGTTTGTGGTGAAGGTTTTACTAAGAATGGAGTTTTAAAAACACACAAGCGAATGCACACGGAAGAGAAACCGTACAAATGTGATGTTTGTTGTGCACTTTTTGATAACTGTCAACATCTAAAAAGACATATGATCATTCACACAGGAGAGAAGCCCTACACATGTGATGTATGTGGTGCACACTTTGCTCATAGTCAACATCTGAAAACACACAAGACAATACATACAGGAGAGAAGCCATACAATTGTGACATCTGTGGTACAAGTTTTTCTAGAAGCGGAATTCTAAAAATTCATAAAAGAACACATACTGGAGAAAAACCTTACAAATGTGATGTTTGTGGTGCATGTTTTTCTATTAGTGGAAGTTTAAAAAATCACAAAAGGATACATACAGGAGAGAAGCCTTACAAATGTGATGTGTGTGGTAAATGTTTTTCTCAGAGCTGTTATTTAATAAAACACAAGAGAACACACACTGGAGAGAAGCATTACAGATGTGATGTGTGTGGTGTTGGTTTCACTGACAATAGAACTCTAACACGGCACAAGATAACACATATAAGAGAGACATCTTACACGTGTAATATGTGTGGTGCATGTTTCGCTGAGAAAGAAGTTCTAAAACTTCACAAGGGAACACATAAAGAAGAGAAGTCTTACAAATGTGATGTGTGTAATAAATGTTTTACAAAGAATTGGATTCTAAAAACACACAAGAGAACACATACTGGGGAGAAGCCATACATATGTGATGTTTGTGGTGTATGTTTTTCTGTAAGGGGAAGTCTAAAAAATCATAAGAGAACACATACTGGAGAGAAGCCTTACATATGTGATGTGTGTGGTGCAGGTTTTGCTTATAATAACCATCTGAAAAGGCACCAGAGAACACATACTGGAGAGAAGCCATATATATGTGATGTGTGTGGTGTAGGTTTTGCTAATAACCAAAATTTAAAGAACCACAAGAGAAATCATACTCAGTGAAACTGTACAAATGTGTTGTGTGTGACACATATTTTGAATTGTGTGGACATTTAACAGAACACAGTAGTACACATACAGAAAGGCATGAAATATTAGAAGGCATCACACCTGCGGTAACACTACTGTATAATGCTCTGTCACTAATGTGATAGCTGGTCAGAAACTGCTGGCTGGTGTTACCACTTTTATAAAAACTATGTAAAAAAAAAAAAAGTACAGTACCCCCGTCACGCCAAGTGGCTTATAGGGAATATGGTGTTAGGGTGACCATAAATTTTCCAGACCTTTGGCACATGATTTTTGGGATAATGTGGTCGGTATTACGCCCGTGCCACTTCACTTTCCCAGAAAAAAATCCGGTACCCATTAAAGGCTGGGTGAACCCGGAAGTCATCGGTTGGGATCAAACCTACCCATTGTCCTTTTTAGTCCAGTTCACTAACCACTGAGCTATCGCGACTCCCAAAAACTATGTAGTGATGGATATATTCCTCAACTTTCTCCAAACGTAGACTCTGGTTCTTATTTTCACCTGGCGGTTGGGTCAGTTATGTGAGTTTTTTTTTTCAAAGCCTTGAGTATTGCTGCACTCAGTATCTGAAACTGTAGGCAATGAGCGCTTTTTACAACTTTCGAGAGTTTTCTTTCTCCTACTGGAGAGAAAACATTTGAAATGTTATTTTTGGAGGCAAAGAACCTAACAGCAACAGAGCTGGAAGCTGCCAGCCATTCATAGCTTGCACAATGATCAATAAACCAGAACCATCCAGGCCCTACTGTACCTCTTCACAGTCTCTAGTCACGGATGACCAGTCTTGTTTAGCCAAGTGAGCAATTGCTAGGAATCGAAGAGTGAAGGTAACCCGCTACCTAAAGTGCCGTGCTGAAGTCGGATGTGTTCTCCAAATGGCACAAATAAACCACAACAAAAGGCATATGCCCACTAACCATTCCAGGATGGATGATGAAGAGCACTATCCATTCCTTTTGTAGTCTTCAGAAAAATGCCAGAAAGAACAAAAGAAAGAAATGTTATTTACATTGTACAGGTTATAGTAACAGTATCTGTCTAATGGCCCATTATACAAAGATGTTACGACAGTTAGCTAAAAAGACCAATTAGGAAGTTCTCAAAGAGGCCAGCACAAAAAGACAGCTCCTAAAAAACATCCGAAAGAAACAATCAACATTTCTCGGGCATATCATGAGAAGAAGAAAGTTGGAATACTTGTCTACAACTGGCAAAATAAAAGGAAAGAGAGATCGCGGATGACAAAGAGAGAAAATACTGTATAGCTTGGTGTCATGGCATGGAAAACAGTCAACAACAGAACTGATACGATGCACTGTAGATAGAAGATTGTGGAAAGACATATCGCCTACGCCAACCGGTATGGCACACGATGATGTTACGACAGTGGTTTTCTGTTGCTTTCCGTCAGTTTGTTTATGGTTGACCCCACTAGCATTTGATTAAACAGTCTCACCCACAAAGCAGTGAGGTTGTTTTACTTTAAGGTACCCTCCTCTCCCGAGCATACCTGCAAGGCAGCAGCAGGTTGTACTGAATACAGTAGCAAGTAAAATTACCTGACCTGACCAGAATAGAATACCATGGACAGCTAAGCAGAGTAATAAAAACATTCTGAAAGAGGGCAAAGCAAAGAGAGAGCTAAATTCCAATATTAGGAAGAAACAATAATCAATTTTTGGCCATATAATGAGAAGGGAACAGCTGGAATATATTGTAACAACTGGGAAAATTGAGGGATGAAGAGATAGAGGGAAGCAAACAAAAAAGATACCAGACAGCTTAAGAGAATGGCTTGGCAGAAGGTCAACAACAGAAATGATACACAACTGTCGAGATCGAATGTTGTGGAGAGACATGATCAACGCCAGCAGGCATGGCACTTGATGATGATGATCTGTCTAATACAGCGGTCAGCAAGCTTTTTCAATCAAAGGAGCCCAAACTCTTAACCACAAATCACAGCAGCAACAACTTATATCAACAATGTTAACAAAAAAAAAAACATACTTTAATAGCATTTTAACAGCATATTTAACATATTATTATGTTATATTATGGTTGCGGAGGTAAATAAACGTTTTGGGTATAAATTAAATAGAAAAATGTCATTTTTGTAATTAAAATTACAAAAAAAATAACTGATTCAAATCACATTGTGACATTTTTATCTTGTTACAAAGTCACTGGGAAGAATGAGCTTGTTTCATCATCATAAGGTCTTGAAATCTGGACACAAGTTTGGAAATTGTTATTCTAATCTCTCAGCATCCAAATCCGATCTGTATTTGGTTTTGATGAAGCTGAAAATGTGGTCTCACAAACAGTTGGTAGTCGCAAAAGAAACTAAAACTTGTAGGGCCTTCTTGTTTCCTTCTGGGTATTCGTGTTTTACAAAGCTCTAATGAAAAGACTACAATTACTTAATGCAATAAACATGAGAAGCAAAATATATGGACTAGATATGAATATCAAAAAGACAAACTATGATCATAAACAAGGACAATTCTCAAGACTTGCAATTAAATATCAAAGTTGAATGAATACATCTAGAGATAGTCCAGAGCTACAACTACCTGGGCCATACTATAACCAGTGATGGAAAATGTACAACTGAAATAAATAAAAAGAATAGGAATGGCAAAAAGTAATTTCAGTTACATGAAAAATACACTAACATCAAAACAAATAATACCAGGGCTAAAACTAAGAATAACAAAATGTTACATCTTCTCAATATTCCTGTATGGTGCAGAAACATGGAAATTAGACCAGAAAACAGAACAGAAAATTTAAGCCTTTGAAATGTGGATCTATATAAAAATAGGTAGAATTGGATGGAAAGAAAAGAAAATAAACAAAGTTTTAAAACAACTAAAAATGAAAAGAGAACTACTAAACAATTAGAACAAGACAAATGAAATTTGTGGGGCATGTTAAAAGACACAACAGTCTACTAAAAGTATTTTGGAAGAGAAAATACAAGGTAAAAGAGGCAGACCAAAACTAACATGGACGAGTAACAGCAAAAGATGGACAGGTCAACCTATGACAATCTGCACCTTTAAAGCAAGAGTGGAATGGCGCTCTGTGGTAGTCAACCTTCGATGCAGAGACGGCACTCAGTGTTGATGAATGAAAAGAGGGGAAAGAGAGATCTTGGGTGACATAGAGAAATAGTATTAGCTTAACATTGTGGTACAGCAACGGTGAAGTTGAGTTGCACTGTAGATAAGTTTGTGGAGAAACTTCGCCTACGTCGGGCATGGCATTTTATGATGATAATAATGTCCGCAGAGCCCCTAGCAGGCACTTGCAAACTACTTTGGCTCTGGGGAGCACAGTTTGACGACCACTGATCTAATAAACCACAAGAGAGAGTCCTCACAAATGCAAGGTGCATGTTTTGTTCAGAGTAAATTTTAAAAGAACACGATAAAACACATTTGAGAGAAGCCTTATAGATGTGCACACAGTTTTTATGAAGTAAAGTCTACAATAGGAGACACATCGGAGAAATGCCTTAATTATATGATCTTTAGTGATTTCATTTTCACCGTTGATTAGTTGACACTGCAGCAACTGGTAAGATCTGTGACCTGTTTTATACCGTATACGTTTGCTGCGCCTGCTGCTAGCTACAATGCAGATAGATAAAACATTTAATGTATATGCTGTCCAACTTTGTTATTTTTTCTATTATACTTTCTAGCTGAAGAAGGTACATAGTGTAGACATTCTAGACTGTCTGTGTTCTATGATCTTCGTTATGAAGTGTCAGACCATGCATAGAACCTGCATTGCATATTGCCACATGTCTGTTCTAAGCAAGTTGTTCAATCTCAGCGAGAGAGCTGATACCTGCTGTTGTTGCCTCTTGTCTCAGCATTCTGTTTCATTTTTCTTTTACCTTCTAGTTATCATTTGATGGCCTGCCTGCTTTGAGATTTTCTTGTCTATTTTCTCATCGCTTGGTCAACCTCCTTCTCGTGATTATAGTTGATATTTTTGGATGCTTTGTCATTTCTCTTATTTCTACACCAGTTTAGGATGTATTCCTTGATATAAAAAAGTAAAGTACCCCCGTCACACCAAGTGGCGTATAGGGAAATATGGTGTTAGTGACCCTATATTTTACAGACCTTCAGCGCATGATTTTTGGGGTAATGTGGTCGGTATTACGCCCGTGCTGCTTTACTTTCCCAGAAAAAAATCCGGTACCCATTTAAGGCTGGGTGAACCCGGAAGCCGTTGGTTGGGATCAAACCCTACCCCTTGTCCATGGTAGTCCAGTTCACTAACCACTGAGCTATCGCGGCTCTTCCTTGATATACAAAGTATATTTGTTTTCAAGTGTGTCCAATTTATTTTCTATTTCTGTAGATGTTTTCCAGCTCTCACATAAATAAGAGTGGATAAATGTGTTACGCCAAGTAAAATTAAACTGATTTGATGTATGATTGTTGCTCATTGTTTTACATTGTGCCAGAGTCTCTGTCCTTCAATCTGTTTCAATGGCATGCCTCACCATTGTGTTTGCATCCTCACATCTATTTTATTATTTTTATCCAGGCGTGCAATATTTGTATGCATCTTTTTTTAAAATCTAAACTTCAACAATTTCTTTACCCTTCTATTTTTATTCACTTATTCTCCACTTTATATTATGGCAGTGGGCTTAAAATCTAACAGCAAAGAAGAAAATCAATTCTTTCAAAACAAAATGCTACAGAAAAATCCTTAAGATACCTTTGATAATGAAAAAAAGAGCAATGAAGATATGTCAGCAGATTTAAACATTAAAAAGAACTGGCTTATAAACACCATTCTACAGAGGAAATTAAAATACCATGGTTACGTCAAAAGACACAGTGTGCTGAAAAGAACAATAATGGAAAGCATGGTTCCTGGGCAAAGCATGAAGAGGATGATTTCAAGACATCAAGGAGATCTGGCTAGAGACATGAGATTCTTTCAGATGGATTATGGTGAATACAAAGGACATGTGACCTGATGATGATGAAGAATGTCAAACTGAAATTGGACTACATATTATCACAACTTTCTGTAAAACACAATGCAAATGATTTTTCTTTTAAGGAAGATCATGATGAGGTGTAGCTTATGTTGTTGCGTTCGCCAGCTTTCAACTCTGACAAAGTCCTTAGAGATTAGGAACTGAATTTTGCGTGTTAATCCATTTTTCCCTGGCAGCCATGTGCACAGGGGACCCTCGCCGCACAGGCAGATAACTCCGACTTCGGAGGTACTCATGTTTTTTCCGTTGATGAGTTACTGACGTTTCAAGCCGGGTCTCGCTGCTGAGACCAGCGGTGGTTGCAGCAGAGAGAAATCATAAATAAAAATCCCAACCGGTGTAGCTGAGATTTGAACCTACAACCTCTCTGTCTCGAGGCCGGCGTCTTGCCTCGAGACCAACAAGTTCCCCATGGACTGGGAATATGAGGAAACTGCAACAAGGAATACTTTTCATGCATAGCCTTCAATGGTTCCTGCCGCCTACCCACCATATACCCCGAAGTTCACATCCTCTTGAAAATGATGATCGTCATATTTTTAAAAATGTATAGCACTTGATGATGTTAGGTCATCGTTGTTGACTTCAATTCCGAAAATGTAAACACACAGTTAATCGTCAGATTATCCCCGTCACTGGAATATTGCCGGCGTACGACACAGCTTTATCGATGCAGATGTAATAAGTAGTTCATCATTTTGACTTTAACACAGAGAGGTGCAATGGAGAACCAAAATTAATCAGACCCCATATGCACTTTCTGCAGCGATCGAGAGAACGTGGACTAGAACTGCCATCTTGGAGACGGAAGTCCCATAGCTGATGTGAAACCTCAGCTAAAAAAAAAAAACAAAAAAATTTATGTTTGTCTATGTATACGCATAAAGGATTCATCAATCAATGTCTTTGTATCAAGAATTCATCAGCACAGGCACAAAATACAACATGAAAATCAACAAAACAGAAGTCATGAATGTCGCCAAAAATAAACAGAACATCAACATGACTATAGAAGGGAGGCAACTAAAACAAGTAGAGGAATTCAAATACCTAGGAAGTTTAGTGACAAACGATAATTCACAAACAGCAGAGATTAATCAAGATGCTACAAAGCTTGTCAAATCAGTGGACAGCTATCATCACTATTGTCCATCAAGCAAATAACTCTAGAGATAAAACGAGCACTGTACAATACAATCTTCATTCCAACGTTGTGCTACCAGTGCCAGTCCTGGACCCTAGATGCAAGAACAATAAGAAAAATAACCTCTACTGAGATAAAATGTGTCAGACGAATGACAGGAAACAGTCTGAGGGATAAGATCAGAAATGAAGAACTGAGAAAAAAGCTAGGAATAGACCCCACCATAGAATATATAAAGAAAGAACATATAAAATGGTTTAGCCACGTGACAAGGCAGAACGATCAAAACACAACACAAAACCTTCAATAAACATTACAAGAATACCAGACCACGAAAAAGATGGATCGATGGAATATTAGAAGCACTAGGTAACATAACAGCAGCAGAGGCGAATCACCAATCCTTTCTGCTGTAGTGTACTTGTAAGTTCTGCACCAATTCTTCAGATACTTGGATTAGTCAGTCAGTCCTCAGCTCCTTAAAGTTTAACATTCAAGTTGGGACAAGACTCAAACATTGAACAACACCATTTGTGTATGAAATGATAGGTTTGCTGGACTTCAGATTTGAATGAAAACCAACAATTCTTTAATCATTAAAAATGTCCAATGTAAAAACCAGTGAAACATAGTCCATTGGCCTTGTTGTACTGCCATTTGTACATTTGTTCTCCACGATGTCTCTATGTTGTCTGATGCTTTTTATCACAATTGGACATCTCCGTAACCAAATCCATCACAATTGGACATCTCCGTAACCAAATCCATCACAATTGGACATCTCCGTAACCAAATCCATCACAATTGGACATCTCCGTAACCAAATCCATCACAATTGGACATCTCCGTAACCAAATCCATCACAATTGGACATCTCCGTAACCAAATCCATCACAATTGGACATCTCCGTAACCAAATCCACCAAATATTGGTCTGCGTGTAGCCCATCAGTTGGAGACTTTTGCGTACTTTGTTTCCTGCTATACATGCCTGCCATTTCCAACCAGTCTTCCATGTGTATTTTTATTTTAGGTTTGAGAATTATCATGTGTTGCAACCATACACTCACTAAGCATAAAAGAAAGCTTGTCACTACACAGATGTGATGTCTGAGAAAAACAGTTTGGAGTGATCTAAATAGGCAGGATCTGAAATGATATAAGAGAAAGAGCAGACATTGGACCAATCCTAAACTACATACAGAAGCAACAAATCAAGTGGTTTGCTCATTAAAAAGTACACTCTATGATTCCTTACCATACATGGGATATATTAAAAGAGCAAGGGGAAGGACAGAGTTAGATGAACTAACAACATGAAATGACAAGGCTTGGAGCCACAAAAAGGGTTGATACCAGAACTTGTATCTATTAAATAATCTAAGTTATCTTGTGTGTGTCTTCAGTGCCTTGTTTACTGATACAAGTTTGCTTGCCAAAATGTTTATTTACATTGTTTTGTTTATATATCATAAAGTACAACATACAATTTTATTTTTCTTAACATGTGTGAAAAATAAACATACCACATATAATATATAAGGTTTCTCTGTATTGTGTATTCATTTAAATACATTTCGGAGCAAATGCTGCAACCACATAGAACAAGTTGAAAAGCATTCTCTCTATTACAGGTTTACTTGCATTCTTTTAGATGTCCATTCTAAGCTCATCCTGCATGGCACATATCCCTTCTACAAGGCTTCTCTCCTGTGTCTATTCACATGTGTCTTAAAATATGTACCACTAACATCACATTTGAATTGGCTGTAATTTTAAACATGTGTTTTCTTGTGTCTTTTTAGATAGTCAGGTCGAACAAAACCTGCACAACACATGTTACATTTGTATGGCTTCACTCCAGTATGAGCTTTCCTGTGTATTTTTAGACAGTCACTTCGAGCAAAACCTACACCACATACATCACATTTATAAGGCTTCTCTCCTGAATGTGTTCTTGTGTGTATTTTTAGACTGTCACTTCGAGCAAAATCTACACCACACACATCACATTTGTAAGGCTTCTCTCCCGTATGTGTTATCATATGTTGTTTTATACTTATATAATATATGAATCTTGCACAGCACATATCACATTTGTAAGGCATCTCTCCTGTATGTGTTCTCATGTGTACTTTTAGACCAACATCATAAGCAAAGCCTGTACCACACACATCACATATGTATGGTTTCTCTTCTGTATGAGTTCTCTTGTGTCTTTTTAGATGGTCTTTCCAAGCAAAAACTAAACCACACACATCACATTTATAAGGTTTCTCTCCAGTATGAGTTCTCTTGTGTCCTTTTAAAGAGACACTCCAATCAAATCCTAAACCACACACATCACATTTATAAGGTTTCTCTCTAGTATGAGTTTTCTTGTGACTTCTTAAACTAACAATATAAGCAAAATCCACACCACACACATCACATATATATGGCTTCTCTCCAGTATGAGTTCTTTTATGCATTTTTAGATAGTCAGGTCGAGCAAAACCTGCACCACATACATCACATTTATATGGCTTCTCTCCAGTATGAGTTTTCTTGTGTGACTTCAGACCTCCTTTACGAATAAAACTTACACCACATACATCACACATATAAGGTTTCTCTCCTGTATGTATTACGTTATGTAAAATTAGAGAGCCACTTTGAGTAAAACCTTCTCCACAGATATTACACTTGTATGGCTTCTCTCCTGTATGTAATCTCTTGTGTATCGTGAAACTTGTACTATGAGCAAAACTTACACCACACACATCACATTTGTACGGTTTCTCTCCTGTATGAATTCTCTTGTGTACTTTTAGGTATTCTTTTTTAGCAAAACCTCTACAACACATGTCACATTTATAAGGCTTCTCACCCGTATGCATTCGCATGTGTAAATTAAGGCCTCCATTCCGAGTGAAACCTGTACCACACACATCACATTTGTAAGGCTTTTCACCTGTATGTGTTCTCATGTGTTCTTTTATACTTCCAATTTTAGAAAATGTAACACCACACATATCACATTTAAATGACTTTTCTCCATTATACACTCTGTTGTGTACATTTGTATGTCTATGAACAAAACTTGTTCCACTTGCTTCATACTTATAGGGATGCTCTCCATGTGTTCTTTGATCTATAAGCTGAGCACTTTCAAGAGATTCTATCATAACTCTTCCTGAGACTTGTAGAGATGTGTTATCATTCTCTAGCCCCAGGAAGCTGCAGTCTTGACTGGAACCTTCTGCTTCACCAATCTGAGAATGTAAAAGTAAATCATGTCCATTTAAATGTTGATGTTTTGCACTACTCTTGTGGGTTTTAACAATTTCTTTGGTCAACTTTTATAAGTTGTGTGGACAAAACTAACATTTGTTTGTGATAATTAAAATGGGTGGCTATCTCAGTAGTGTTCTGTTGCCGGATTTGTTTTCACTTTACACCGAAAATATTATGAGATCTATAGAAGACAAAAAAGGAATTGTAGTCAACGGTCACAGCATAAAAAATTTGCGATATGTGGATGACACAGTCTTAATAGCAGAGACAGATTTAACAACAAGAAATTATAGATATAGTAAAAGAAAGCTAAATATTATCAAAGACATGTATGATGGTTACACATGTGCAGTTCGAACAGAGGAAGGACTGAGCGAATGTTTCCCAATAGAAACTGGGGTTAAACAAGGATGTATTTTATCGCCCTTGTTATTTGGAATTGTTATGGACTTCATAATGAAGAAATGCTGCACTGGTAATAAAGGCATCGAATGGATACAAGGAGACCATTTGGAGGACCTCGACTTTGCTGATGACATAGTTCTCATCAGAAGTCAGATAAAAACGATGCAGGAAAACACAAATGAACTATCATCAATAGCCAGCAAAATTGGGCTTGAGGTCAATCATGAAAAGACTAAAGTCATGAAAAGTTTAATTCCAACAAGTGACAAAATATACATGGAAAACAAACCAGTAGAAGAGATCGATCACTTTATCTATCTTGGAAGTCACATTGATCGAGAAGGGGATACGAGCAAAGAAATTAGAATCAGACTGGCTAAAGCAGCAATGTCTTTCAGAAGCCTTGAAAAGTTGTGGAAATCAAAACTCATTAGCACAAACACAAAACTTAGGCTATTCAAATCAAATGTACTATCAACCCTTACGTATGCGTGTGAAAGCTGGAAAACAACAAGAGATATAGAAACAAAGTTGAACGCATTCGAAAATAAATGTCTAAGGAAAATACTTGGTATAGAATGGAACGAATTCAAAACAAACGAGGAAATTAGAGAAATCGCCAATCAACCACTAATATCTTCAGTAATAAAGAAAAGACGATGGTCATACGTTGGACATGTGATGAGAAGAGATAATAATCGAATAGCAAAGCAAGCCCTCATATGGGAAACAACAGGTAAAAGAAAAAGAGGAAGACCCAGGGAGACACTGAGAAGAACATTGATGAGAGAGGCAAGAGCAGCAGGAATCGGCTCCCTCAATGAGATAGAACTGCTTGCACAGAACAGAGACAGATGGCGAGATTTAATAAAATATCTTTAAAAGAAAACTGCTAGAACAAAAATTCATATAGGAGAAGGTGTATCTTGGACTACGCCCTATGGGCCGGTTACGGCTCGAAAGGTCAATAGATAGATAGATAGAAAAGAAAGCAACAAGAAAGGTCTCAGTCTGAATAGTAAGAAAACAGAATTAATGGTCATATCAAAGAAACAATCATCACCATCATGCAGCATAAAAATAAACAGGACAGCTATGAAACAAGTACAACGTTTCAAATACTTGGGCACAAAAAAATACCATCAGATGGAAGATGCACCACAGAAATAAAAAGCAGAATAGCTCAAGCCAAAATAGCATTTCAGAATATGAAAAATATCTTATGCAACAAATCTATGTCAATAGAAACGAGAAAGAGAGTTCATCGGTGCTATATAGAACCAATTCTGACCTATGGAAGCGAATCATGGACAGTAGACAAACAAATGAAAAGACGATTAGGGCCACAGAGATGGGATTTCTCAGAAGAATGTTGAAAATTCCCTGGACAACTAAAAAGACCAATAAGGAAATTCTCAAAGAGGCCAACACTAAAAGGGAGGTACTAAAAAACATCAGAAAGAAACAATCATGAGAAGAGGAAAGTTGGAATACTTGGTTACAACTGGCAAAATAAAAGGAAAGAAAGATTGTAAACAACAAAAAGAGAAAATACTGGATAGCTTGGTGTCTTGGCATGGAAAACGGTCAACAACAGATTTGATACGATGCACTGTAGATAGAAGATTGTGGAAGGACATGATCGTCTACGCCAACCAGTATGGCACATGATGATCTAAGTAGTGACCATAATTAGTTTCAGCTTTCATTCCTCATTTTGATCCACCCTTAATTTGTCCATGTTAAAGCAACTACATGTATATGTTGTGACTACTACCAGCTCAAGGAATTAACTTGGGCCCAAGATTTTTATATCAAAGAAAATGTATAATTATGCTCATAACCATCACATAGAAGAAAACATTACAATTAGACTAATGAATGAACCTCCAAATGGCAAAAAATGTATCCACACTAGGCATTAACAATAAACCTACAGATGATGTCAGAGAAAACAATTAACATTAACAAAACATATGAAATTAAGACTACCAAAAAAATATACATGAAAGCTGAAAAGGCAGTTCAACAGAAAAGTAAACAATATACTGCTATATAGTATTAAATTGTTTAAATAGATGTGAACATAAATTATATGAAAAAGAATGTAAAAAAAAAACTAAGTGAATGGTTCCAGATTAATACAGAAGTGAAACGATGTATTTGATCTCCCTTGTTAGTTAGAACAGCCATCAAATTCATGAAGCAAAAATGATGTACAGGTAACAAAGGCATTGGATGCACATTCAGATCTCAATTGGAGGACCTTAATTTTGTGGATGACATTGTCCTTATCAATAGGAATGTGAACATGATGCAAGAAAAAAACAAATGCCTTGCCATCAATGGTCAGACAGATTGGACTTTAGATCAAGGAGAAAAAGACAAAAGTAATGAGAAATCAAATTTGCTCAGAAGAAAATATGTACATTGAAAGAAAAGCAGTGGATGAAGTAGATTGTTTACCTTGATAAAATATGGAAGTCAAGATTACTAAGCACAAAAACAAAGCTCAGGATTATCAAATCAAATATATCATCCATCCTTACTTATGCATGCGAGAGCTGGAAAACAACTAAAGTAGAAAAAATTAACTGGATGCATTCGAAAGCAAATGCCTGAGGAAAATATAAAAAAAAAAAAAGTAAAGTACCCCCGTCACACCAAGTGACGTATAGAGAATATGGTGTTAGTGACCATAAATTTTATAGACCTTCAGCACATAATTTTTGGCGTAATGTGGTCGGTATTACGCCCGTGCCGCTTTACTTTCCCAGAAAAAATTCTGGTACCCATTAAAGGCTGGGTGAACCGGAAGCCGTCAGTTGGGATCGAACCCTACCTCTCGTCCTTTGTAGTCCAGTTCACTAACCACTGAGCTATCGCGGCTCCCTGAGGAAAATATACTTTGGAATAATAGGTAAAGGTAAAGTATGAGACTTGAACCAGCATCTTGTTCTCGGTCGCCTATCTAGAAGTGTTCCGAGACTTTTGGATAGTGTCACATCAAGCAGCGAAACTCACAATGCAAGGCGGCATTCTTCACCATCCCAGAGTGCTCCTTTTTTGCCAGCAGCTGGGTCGACTGCTGGGGTTTTTTTTTCCAACTACAAATACATTTCACACTGCTTCCAGCTGGAATCGAACACAGATTGTTCAAACGTCGGGTGGTTTTCCCAACTAGGCTACCGAGACCCCCACTATGGAATGATTTAAAGACTAGTGCAGGAATAAGTTGACAATCAGGAAACGAGAAAGTGGATTAGTTGTCAAAGGAAGGTGCACACAACCAGATGCACCGGTTACCTACTATCATAAGAAACAGATAATCAAATCAATCAGAGGACCACAAGCCCAAATCAGGATGCCTTTCATAATATGAATAGATATGAACAAGTTATCATTATACACCTCAGAACAGGAAAGACCGCTAACAAGCGTACTGTTGTTGTAATTGTGTAACTTGTGAGAGGTTGATCTTCCAGAATTAAACCTCGAGTGTGTATTTTACATGGTGTTCCTTGACTACTTCTTAGAAAGTAATCTGTATTTGTCTGTGCCTAGCGAAGAACGGAAACTGGGAGGGGCCGTCAAGCACAGGCCCATAGACGCAGAGGTGGTCACCACACCGAAACAGCACGAAGTACAAGAGTATACGATCACGACAGACGGACAAGTGGGTGTCCGGGCTAAATATGAGTTCAGCATCAGGCAAGCAGAAGGCAGATAAGCGGGTACAGAATCCCGAGTCAAATCCAGCACACTCGGTCCAAGGCTGATCCGGGGTCAAGACGAGCTGTCCGGTGCAAGACGCCACCGGGCAAATCTACGGGCCTGCAACGCAACTCCAGGCGTTGAGGTAAAACGCCAAGTTGTTCCAACAAGCGTGTTCAAGTCAATCATATGTTCTATTTAAGGTCAGCTCGGTCAGAAGTGTTCTGTTATATTTAAGAAGGTCGGCTATACCTCAGTGAGATAGAGTTGCTTGTACAGAACAGAGACAAATGGTGAGATTTGATAAAGATCTTTAGAAGGATTGAAAACTGCTAGAATAAAAATGTAGATAAAAGAAAGAGTATCTGGGTCTATGCCCTCTGGGCCGGCTATGGCTTGAAAGGTCAATAGATAGATAGATATGACGAATATAGTGTGAGACTTCAGATTGACTGCAGCAAAATGTCAACGTACACATGGGCCCACCTCTCCTATAGTGTCAAGAAGTTAAAAGGCCGAAACACTTGTTTGGAATGTGGATTTATAGAAGAATAGGTAGAATTGGATGGAAAGAAAAGAAAAACGATGAAGTTTTAAAACAACTAAAAATAAAAAGAGAAATACTAAATACAATTAAGACAAGACAAATTAAATTTTTGGGGCACATTAAAAGACACAACAGTCTACTAAAAGTAATATTGGAAGGGAAAATACAAGGTAAAAGAGGCAGAGGCAGACCAAGACTAATATGGACGAGTAACATCAAAAGATGGACAAGTCAATCTATGACAACCTGCACCATAAAAGCAAGATACAGAGTGGAATGGTGATCCATGGTAGTCAACCTTCGTTGTGGAGACGGCACTCAATGATGATGTCCTTCAGATGATCAGATTGTCTCCTGCTGTGAAGCTCTGTGTCCTATTACTGAGTTCTCTTGCGTAATTTCTGTCCTCCTGTACGAGCATAGTTTTATCACATATATCACACATGTAAGGTTTCTCTCTAGTATGTGGTAAAATTTACACCACACACATTACAAGTATATGACTTCTCCCATGTATGGATCTTTTGTGTAGCGTTAAACTTTCACTTTGAGCAAAACTTACATCACATATATCTCATTTGTAAGGTTTCTGTATGTAATCTGTTGTGGTGTTTTAAATGTGGGTCTTAAAAATGTTTTTGGCCAACTTTTAGAATCTCCCTGATGTTTGGACAAACTAAACGTTTATACGAGATAATTTAATGATAATTATCTCATTAAAATGCCCATTACTATCACTTGTACATGATCATTTATATGGTTAATTATCAAAGTTATATGAGCATAAGTACATTACCTCAGCATTATCAACACTGAGTCCATGCTCAGGGCAGCCTCCTTCATATTTCAGCTGACATTTCTCACAATCTAAAATCAAAGATGAATCATTACTTTCATAATTTTAAAATATTAACTAGCAAAGATGACACAAGATTAATCCTGTCTATTCTCTGATGTTGTTATCCCACCATTTTCCCTGTCTGCATTTTCCTGCAAAATGATTTAAGCAAGATCTAATGATCTTGTAAAATATCCACACTATTTTCATCATCGAGTGCCGTCTCAGCAACGAAGGTTGGCTACCATGGAGCACCATTCCACTCTGTCTCTTGCTTTGATGGTGCAGGTTGTCATAAATTGACCTCTCCAATTTTTGATGTTACTCGTACATATTAGCCTTGGTCTGCCTCTGCCTCTTTTACCTTGTATTTTCCCTTCCAATATTACTTTTAGTAGGCTGTTGTGTCTTTTAACGTGCCCCAAAAATTTAATTTGTCTTGTCTTAATTGTATTTAATAGTTCTCTTTTTATTTTTAGTTGTTTTAAAACTTAATCGTTTGTTTTCTTTTCTTTCCATCCAATTCTACCTATTCTTCTATAAATCAACATTTCAAAGGCTTCAATTTTCTGTTCTGTTTTCTTGTCTAATGTCCATGTTTCTGCACCATACAGGAATATTGAGAAGATGTAACATTTTGCTATTCTTAGTTTCAGCCCTGCTGTTATTTGTTTTGTTGTTAGTATATTTTTCATGGCATTAAAATTACTTTTTGCCATACCTATTCTTTTGTTTATTTCAATTTTACATTTTCCATCATTGGTTATTGTATGTCCAAGGTAGTTGTAGCTCTGAACTGTCTCCAGATATATTCCTTCAACTGTGATATTTATTTGTAGGTCTTGAGAATTTTCTTTGTTTATGATCATAGTTTTAGTCTTTTTGACATTCATATCTAGTCCATATTTTTTGCTTGTTATGCTTATCACATTAAGCAATTGTTGGTCTTTAGGATTTTCTGCTAGTAAAACAGTATCATCAGCATATCTTAGGTTATTGATTATCTTTCCATTAATGTTTAGGCCTGGCAACTCTGAGATGTTTTTAAAGATTTGCTCAGTGTATAGATTGAACAAGCTTGGTGATAGGATGCATCCCTGTCTTACTCCTCTTTTTATATCCATGGGTGTAGAGTTCTCTTTGTTATATTTTATTATTACTGTTTGCTCCCAGTAGAAATTACATATTAGTCGTATGTCTGCGTCGTCTAGATTTATATCCTTTAGGCAGTCTATAAGTTGGTTATGATGTATTCTATCGAAAGCTTTAGTGTAGTCTATGAAGCAGGCATATATTGGTTTGTTTACTTCTATGTACTTTTCAATCAATGTTCTCATGCTACATATGGCTTCATCAGAGGGAAGCTCACCAATAATGTTGCTAAGGTTTTAGAGCTTGAAGATAGACCATCACATACAGAAAGTGGAGGTGGCAGAAAGTCTAGATGGGTCCATTCAGAGCCGCGAGGAGCATATAAATTGGACAGGTCAGCTATGAGGAGGTGGCATCCTCTTGCCGTTTGGCATTACACACCCAAATTAACTGAATCTGTGCAAAACAATAGATCCGACTCTCACAGAAGAAACAATGCTGGGTAAGAGAACATTGTTCTGAGAACTAGGCATAAGGATAACATCTGTCCTGATACTTGGCATGTTGATCTCAACCATTGCCTTAGCTGTCCAAGGGGCAACTGGAAAAGGCAGTAGATTAGCTTGCCCTTCCCACGTCAGATGCTTTGTGCCAGCCCCTCTCTGAAGTCTACTAGGTCAATATTCTTGTATTTTCCCAATATTCCAGAATACATGCCTGGTCACAGAGCTTTGTAGATAGAACTCAACTCTGTAGATAGAACTCAACTCTGTAGATAGAACTCAGCTCTGTAGATAGATCTCAGCTCTGTAGATAGAACTCAGCTCTGTAGATAGAACTCAACTCTGTAGATAGAACTCAACTCTGTAGATAGAACTCAGCTCTGTAGATAGAACTCAGCTCTGTAGATAGAACTCAGCTCTGTAGATAGAACTCAACTCTGTAGATAGAACTCAGCTCTGTAGATAGAACTCAGCTCTGTAGATAGAACTCAGCTCTGTAGATAGAACTCAGCTCTGTAGATAGAACTCAACTCTGTAGATAGAACTCAGCTCTGTAGATAGAACTCAACAGTAAGCTAGCGACATGTGTTTTTACTTTTTTTTTTATTGGTCTATAGTAGCCTCCATAAATCATAGTTGACTATGGATTTTGCAGCGACCCCTAGAAATGTTATTTTTTTCTTTTCTTTAGCTGTGTATTCTCTTTTTCTGTTAATCTGTCTGCTCGTTGTTTGAGTTGCAGCTTTGGAGTGTTTTTCTATAGATTGTGGTCTGCAGCTGTTTCTTCCCAGACTGCAGGGTTTATGTTCAGTCTTCATGTCACGTTTACACACATCTACAAATTGAAGTTTTGGGCACCACCTAGTTCTTTTGCCATCTGCTAGTTGTCCACAGAGTATATATTTTGGTATGTGGCCATCTCTCAGACGGCGTATGTGGTCAAGCCATCGCAACCTACAATTGTTTGAGCAGTGTATAGATGTTCAGGAGGCCTATTTTTCATTGGTATCATATACCTACTGTAATGGTTTTGTCTGAAAGAAAATATGTGTATCTCTCCTGTCCTGCACTAACACTGACTGCTCCTTACTACTGGGGTGGAGGCTTGTGGCACCCTGGGGTGGAGGCTTGTGGCACCTTGGGGTGGAGGCTTGTGGCACCTTGGGGTGGAGGCTAGTGGCACCTTGGGGTGGAGGCTTGTGGCACCTTGGGGTGGAGGCTTGTGGCACCATGGGGTGGAGGCTTGTGGCACCTTGGGGTGGAGGCTAGTGGCACCTTGGGGTGGAGGCTAGTGGCACCCTGGGGTGGAGACTTGTGGCAACCTGGGGTGATGTGATGGATCCCAAATGTGGTGGGGATAGTGAATCACGCTGGAAGCTCCCTGTGCCACACATGGGGGGATTAAAAGATGGTGTTATCAAATCACTTTAACACCACTACCCACAGGACTTGTGCGTACACTTATTGTACTGAGAACAAAATAGATATTCATGCTAAATTTGGTCCTGGGAAAGCCCACAGGCTTAAAAGTTCATTGAGAAGTTAAAAGCTGGTGCAAAATAAATAAATAAAGTGTAAATTAAAAGCCAACAATAAGTGCTAACAGAAAGCAAACTTACTCAAGCCACTTGACTATTGACAATAAGCAAAAACTTACACAAAAAACCATTCTTATCAGGAAAAATATGAGATGGAGTATGGGTTTGAGTACTTATTGCCATGGAAGACTCATCACCTTCTTCCTCTCCTTCAACTTCCACTTTCATGGTCCCAATCTAAAAATAGTATTTTGTACATTTAGAACACGATGCTGCATGACCTTGACCATTGTTTTACGGATATAACGCTAGCAGACGACTCACATCTGAAACATGTTCATCTGTTGATCTATTTTAAGATAACAATATATTACTCTTTGTATTCATCAATGATTATTCTTTTTTATTATCTAAACTCTTAAAAAAAACAATAAAAAGGTATAGATTTGTTGTAGTTAATAGTAACATTAAATTTTTGCAGTGTTTGGCACACGCATGGTAATTTTGAGGGCTGGGCTGCCATTCTTCTTTATCCCAACTCACTTGCCAGATTGGTTCGCTTGCTTCCAGTGTCACTGTGGGGAAATGAATTAGGATCTTGATCAACTATTGGTTGCTGATCCCGATAAAAGAGATGAGTATAACTGCTCTCAGCCAAACTTGATCTCTTGATAATGGCATGAATCATCTCCAAGGGCCTCTTCTATAAGTAAAAAAAGTAAAGTACCACCGCCACGCTAAGTGGTGGTGTATAGGGAATATGGTGTTAGTGACCATAAATTTTACAGACCTTCAGCACATGATTTTTGGGGTAATGTGGTCGGTATTACACCCGTGCCGCTTTACTTTCCCCAAAAAAAATCTGGTACCCATTTAAGGCTGGGTGAACCCAGAAGCCGTCGGTTGGGATCGAACCCTACCCCTTGTCCTTTGTAGTCCAGTTCACTAACCACTGAGCTATTGCGGCCCCTAGGCCTCTTCTATGGCTCATCCTATTCGTCACCATAAACACTTGTAACTCAGTTGATCTACTCTAAAGTGATGTTTTGTGTATAAAAAATGTATGCTGAAATTTTTTACTGATATATCTCTATCTTGTAGTGGTGGGGGAGGGGAGTCTATGCGACCCATAACCCTTAGAGCTGACCTAATGAGTGACTGGATGCACTAGGCCACATTCTTAACCCTAGATTACAATGTTTATCTGTGACAGATGTGTTTATGTTACCATAGCAAAAATAATTATTATTTAATTGTAACATTTTGAGCTCTAAAAATAGTGTTTTCTTTGAACTTTTTGACACACAGCTGTGTGTGTTTATCACTAGCACAGATATGAGGAACTCGGATTTCCTGTCTCAGGTTGATTTATAATGTCTATCGCTTCGGATGCCAAAAGTCCATTAGCATGTTCTGTTACTGCATAGCATTATTTGCAAATGGTTACAAATGGTTGTTAGATGTCAGCTAATGACCGACTAAATGTCCCTGGGGACAAGGGGGGGGGGGGGGGGGAAATCAACCATGGTGGGGTGTGGTAATGTTTGAACATGATATAATGTAAAACTTTGCTTTGAAGAATTTGTTTTGATGCGGTAATGTTTACTATGGTGCCATATAATATAGGGTTATGGCAAGGCAACTAGACAATATAATATTCATGATGTAGATATCCCAGATTCACAAGCATGACCAATATCAAGTAGGGGCTGAAGAGGAAAGGTATTGTGATGCTTAAAAATTAACACTGAATTTTCGGCACCAAATGGCACAAAATATCAGTTAGCTGTACAGAACAGCACAATTAATTTACGCCCATCCAATGTCCTTTTAAGGATGAGTAACAAAGAAGTGATGAGAAGAGATAATAACCAAATAGCAATGCAAGCCCTCATGTGGGAAACAATAGGTATGAGGAAAAGAGGAAGACCCAGAGAGACACTGAGAAGAACATTGATGAGAGAGGCAAGGGCAGCAGGAATTGGCTCCCTCAAAGAGATAGAGTTGCTTGCACAGAACAGAGACAAATGGTGAGATTTGATAAAATATCTTTAAAAGAATTGAAAACTGCTAGAAATTAAACCAAAAAAATTCAGATAAGAGAAGGAGTATCTTGGTCTACGCCCTATGGGCCTGCTACGGCTCGAAAGGTCAATAGATAGATAGATAGCAAAGAAGAATAAATATTGTGTTAAAGCAGAAGAAAAAGTTGTCTTGATAAAACAGATATTTTTTAATGTGTGTAAAGAGATCCATTTTGAAAATACAAATTAAAGAAGATTATTTATATCAATAATGTTCTGATTAGATCTTTAAATATGCCCTAAGTTCAATATCCTCAAAGTCTGGTTGGCTAAGTTCTATTTTCATGATCTATCTATCTATCTATTGTCCTTTCGAGCCGAAGACGGCACATAGGGCAGAACCACAATCTCAAAAGCAGAAACCTTGCATGCCAAAATGGCACATATTGCAGAGATCACCACTTCTAAAATCTATGGCTCTGTTTCCATAACAATACTTTTTACAATGACAGCTTGTCAAGCCATCGATCAACCTCCTTAGTCGCCTCTTACGACATGCCTGGAAGGTCACAGTGTCACTATTCTCTACTTCGCTCATAATGAGGCCCTGGTAACACACGGGATTTTCATGATGGGAAAGCACAAATTGAACACAACAAGTATGACTATATCTCTATCTATCAATTGTCCTTTCGACCCAAAGATAAGGCAACAATTCTAGACTCCTGAGTCAAAGTTTCAGCTGTCAGACCTTGCACAGGACCAGAATTGTGTCTTGCCACAGGGCTCTGTTCTGGGCAAGTAGCTCAATCTCAGGAAGAGAGCTCATGCCTGCTGTTGTTGCCTCTGGTCAATGGACATTATCTTGCTTTTCTGTATATTAAAGTTTTGCTTTTCTGTATATTAAAGTTTTGCTTTTCTGTATATTAAAGTTTTGCTTTTCTGTATATTAAAGTTTTGCTTTTCTGTACATTAAAGTTTTGCTTTTCTGTATATTAAAGTTTTGCTTTTCTGTACATTAAAGTTTTGCTTTTCTGTATATTAAAATTTTGCTTTTCTGTATATTAAAGTTTTGCTTTTCTGTACATTAAAGTTTTGCTTTTCTGTATATTAAAGTTTTGCTTTTCTGTATATTAAAATGGAAGTTTTGCTTTTCACAGTGTTTTCTTAACTGACTCAATTGTCTCTTCTAATCCCTTTGTGTTGTTTTAGAGAAGAATAGTGTCATCAGCATATCTGAGTTTGGTATTTTGTTGTCATTAATTATAAAAAGAATTTATAAAAAAATTATAAAAGAAACGATAAAGTTTTAAAACAACTGAAAATAAAAAGAGAACTACTAAATACAATTAAGACAAGACAAATTAAATTTTTGGGGCATGTTAAAAGACACAACAGCCTACTAAAAGTAATATTGGAAGGAAAAATACAAGGTAAAAGAGGCAGAGGCAGACCAAGACTAAAATGGACGAGTAACAACAAAAGATGGTCAAGTCAAACTATGACAGCCTGCACCATCAAAGCAAGAAACAGAGTAGAATGGCGATCCATGGTAGCCAACCTTCGTTGCGGAGAAGGCACACGATGATGATGATGAATTATAAAAGCTTTGTATTTCACAAAATTGTTATCTTTTTTGACATTTTTCGTGATGTTCTCAGCATAGATGTATATCAGGCATGTAGAAAGATTCACATTTGCTTCACCCCTTTTTATACTTTGAACCAATCTGATGTTTCACCTGTTATCTTGAAAGCTGCTTGGTGTTCATGATATAGTGATTGCATAAGGTGTATTAAATGTGATGGAAATCTCATGTCTTTCATGATATCCCATACCTTTTTGTTTTACATTTGCAGTCAAAGGCCTTGTTGTAACCTATGAAACATGTATACAGTACTATGTTGTATTTCCTACACTTTTCAAAGATGTTTCTCATATTAAATACACAGAACCTGGCAGAAATTTCAAATACCTTGAATTCAATTTTTAAAAATCAATACCAAGTTTAATTGACCTGTTTCCAGGAAGGAGGTTAAAAATGATTTCTATTTAACAACAAACAAACACTGACCTCATTATCTAACTCTTGTTTTAAGAAATCTTGAAGGAAAGGCATATTTGCTTCCAACTTCACTTTTACCTGAGAAAATACAATTATGGCAATATTTATATGACTGGATGCTTCACTTATTGATCAACATAATCATTTATGTATTAAATTGTATCAGTTTTAGGTATTCCACATATTTATATATATTAATCATGTGCTAAAACGGTTGGCATGTCATCATCATCATCGAGTGCCATCTCCGCAACGAAGGTTGGCATAGTCATTCATATATACACAGCATGCATCACATCAATTCTGTTTAGGGCTATTTTCCATGCCTCGACACCAAGCTATGTAATATTTTCTATCTTTGTCATCAACCATCTCTCTTTCCTTGAATTTTGCCAGTTATAACCAAGTATTCCAGCTTTCTTTCCTCTTCTCATGATGTGCCCCCAAAATTTTTGTTTCTCATGATTTTTATAAGCTCCCTTTTTGTGTTGGCCTTTTTGAGAAATTCCTTGTTGGTCTTTTTAGTTGTCCAGGGAACTTTCAACATTCTTCTGAGAAATCCCATCTCACTGGTCTCTAATCGTCTTTTAATTTCTTTGTCTACTGTCCATGATTTACTTCCATAGCTGACAGTTGGCTCTTTATAGCACCAGTGGATTCTCTTTCTCACTCTTATTGACATAAACTTGTTACACAAGACATTTTTCATTTTCTGAAATGCTATAAAGTAGTCTGAGCTATTCTGCTCTTTATTTTTGTGGTGCATCTTCTGTATATGTTATTATAGTGTCCAAATATTTATATATTAAATTGTAATATATTTAACAATTCTATTCAGTAAATAGTTAAAAATTGTATATACAATAAATAATAGCATTCATTAGGCTTCTATAATAAATTAGACTTTATTTATTCATATCTAATTGTTTTATTCTCTAAAGGTCTACATTTTCAAAGTATTTGATGAATTTGGCAACAGTTCCTGTAAGAAGCCATTGAGTTTTGTGCTTAGTGTAATCCCATTTGGCCAGTAGGTATCTTTCAATGCATTATTATTGATAGTATTGAATGATTCAGTCTAAGGTGTTTGTTCACATGCACACACTTTTGACTTTCCTGTCTTGATCTTCATGTACGTGTGGTTTCAAAATCCAACATGGGGGACAGGTTGGTCTCAAGGCAAGACTCCGACCTCGAGACAGAGAGGTTGTGGGTTCAAATCCTGGCTGCACCAGTTGGGATTTTTATTTATGATTTCTCTGCGGCAACCACCCCTGGTCTCAACAGTGAGGCCTGGCTTGAAATGTCAATTACTCATCGATAGAGAAAATATGAGTACCTCCAAAGATGGAGTTATCTGCCTGTGCGGCGAGGGACCCCTGTGCACACGGCTGCCAGGGAAAAATAGATTAACATGCAAAATTCAGTTCCTAGTCTCTAGGGACTTCGATGTAGGTAAAAGCTGGTGAACGCCAAAAAAAAAAAAAAAAAATTCTAACATCCAGTTGCAATAAATTAGACTTCTATGTTGCAAAATTATATTTTTCTGAATCTTTCAAATGGAAGATTGCAATAAGATTATTGAATAGTTTTGTTTGTGTACTGCAATTGCAAAATTTATGAATTTGCATGCATTGTATAATTGTTGTGTGAAGGCATAATTTACCACTCGTTGCCAAAAATAACTAATTAACTCACTTTATGAACTGGTTCCTCTTTTATATCTGATGTCTGGCTCTGAGTTTCCATATTTGTGGCAGTCTGAGAATGAAGAGTAAAGTCCCATGTTAACAACAAGAGAGATCAGACTGATAAAACATGGGGAATGCAATAACATAGTTACATCTAAATATGTGCATATCTTTTATAGCTGTTTTGAAATTTTCTTTCTAGCAGTCTCAATCCTTGCAAAGAGCTTTTATCAAATTTTTTTCTTTGGTTAAAAAAATAATAAAACAGCATTATCTAGAACAAGAAACTATATGAAGTTTCCGGTTGTTTCCAAAATGGAGGAATTATTTTTCTCCGGCTTGGTATAGAACCGTTGATCAGAGGTTTAACAAGCCGCTATCGTAAAAACGATGTTGTTAATGAAACGTAGACCTGATACAGAAAATCGGCTCCCTCAATGAGATAGAACTGCTTGCACAGAACAGAGACAGATGGCGAGATTTGATAAAATATCTTTAAAAGAAAACTGCTAGAACAAAAATTCATATAGGAGAAGGTGTATCTTGGTCTACGCCCTATGGGCCGGTTACGGCTCGAAAGGTCAATAGATTATCTAGATTATGATTTCATATGAGTACCCACCTTATTTTGGCATAATTTTTTTTTTTTTTTTTTTTTGTACTTAACTGCATGTTTAATTGTGAACATACTAATACTTACATAATAATATGTCTCGGTCGTTATGAAACTTGATGTAAATTTTAATTTAAATTTTATTTCTTTTTAGTTTATTATGTTCATTTTAAATCTGACCCTCTCTCACACTCAAACACTTTTAGAAAGCAGTTAACTGACTCTCTTGTTTAACAAGTTTTCAGACTTCCGGAGCAAACTGTCTGAACAAACTGCATTTGAGATTAATTTACATTAATTTTCTCTGTCATATCAATGTCAATCCATAATATTCTCAAAATGGAAGCCTGTCCTTATGAAAACATTTGAGTTAAACCATTAGATGTTTTTTCTGCTATGAAAACCATTTATATGATAAAGTACGTGTGAGACTTGAATCAGCATCTTAGCACGTAAGTTTTCACCCATATGTGCTTGGCCGCCTATCCAGAAGTGCTTGGAGACTTTTCGATAGTGTCACTTCAAGTATCGAAACTCACGATGTGAGTTGGCATTCCTCATCTTCCCAGAGTAGTACCCTGGCTCCCATTTTTTCCCGCGGCTGGGTCGACTGCGGGGGTATTATTTTTTCCAACCACAAGTACAATTCACACTGCTTACAATGGTAATCAAGAACGGATTGTCCGAACGTCGGTAGCCCAGTCCAGTGGTTTTCCCAACTAGACTACAGAGGTCCCCACTTATATGCTAAGTGACTAGATAATAAAGATAGATGATGACAAACTGTTTTGTTTACCATTAGACTACTACAAATACAGTAAATATACTAACAGCAATAAAAATAACAACTAAAACTAAGAATAGCAAAATGTTACATCTTCTCAATATTCCTGTATGGTGCAGAAACATGGACATTAGACCAGAAAACAGAACAGAACATTGAAGCCTTTGAAATGTGGATCTATAGAAGAATATGTAGAATTGGATGGAAAGAAAGGAAAACAAACAATGAAGTTTTAAAACAACTAAAGATGAAAAGAAAACTACTAAACACAATTAGAACAAGAGAAATGAAATTTTTGGGGCATGTTAAAAGACACAACAGCCTAATAAAAGTAATATTGGAAGGGAAAATACAAGGTAAAAGAGGCAGAGGTAGACCAAGACTAACATGGACGAGTAACATCAAAAGATGGACAAGTCAACCTATGACAATTTGCACCATCAAAGCAAGAGACAGAGTGGAATGGCGCTCCATGATAGAAAACCCTTCGATGCGGAGATGGCACTCAATGATGTTGATGACAAGTACAGTACTGAAAATTATGTTAAGGTTTAGAGTTGAACTCTACAATATAGATGCATTAGAAAACCACAGAATAAAGTAAAATGTTATGAATGGGAATACTACTCTTCCAAAAAGTAATATATGTGTGCTTAAACTAGGACTTTACCTAACTTTTATGTTTATCAAGTTATTTATGTGAAATTTTGGATATATATATATATTTGGCTCCCTCAATGAGATAGAGCTGCTTGCACAGAACAGAGACAAATGGCGAGATTTATAAAATATCTTTAAAAGAAAACTGCTACAACAAAAATTCAGATAAGAGAAGATGTATCTTGGTCTACGACCTATGGGCCGGCTACGGCTCGAAAGGTCAATAGATAGATAGATAGAAGTTAGTAATGAATTTCTTTTTTCCTAAGTAAAAAAAAAAAAAAAAAATCACTTTCAGTGTTTCATCTTCTTTCCTATTTGTCTTCCCTCACTTTGTATTTAATATTTAGTCCAGCAATGATTTTTCACTATTATGAAATTAAGTTATTCATAAATATAACTTTCTTGTCAATAATGTAGGTTATATAAATTATAATAATATAGTAATGAATGACTCCCAGCACTGATCTTTTTCGTGCGTGATCATTCTCAACGATCGCATCAAGTATTGAGTGAGGCAAGACTAGAACTTAAACTAAAGTACACTAGTAGTGTCAAGAGTAGTAGAGTCAAGACATAGAGACTAGAAGTCTAGAGTAGTAGAGTGGAAACGTCTACAAATCTAAAGGTAAAGGCCTAGAGCAGTAGAGTTGGGTGGTAGAGTTTCGAAGTCTAAAGGCCTAGTAGAGTTGAGACGTAGCTAGTCTAGCGGACATCATACTGTGAGTGTGTAACTGTGTCATCATGTGTTGGAAAAAAAAAGTCCAAAAGAATGACAATACTACTACTATATAATATATAATTAAATATGTACATTGTTTTCTAAACAAAACACAATTGAAACAATACAAATGAGACTTTTGGACCATGTTAAAAGACACAGCCTACAAAATGTAATCTTGGAAGGGAAAATATAAAGTAAAAGAGGCAGTGGCAGGCCAAGACTAACAATACTTAAATACTAACATAGCTGGACGAGTAACATTTCATTACAATAACAACATAATCAAATCAACCATGCAGGCTCAGGCAGGCTGCACCATCCTAACAATCAGACAGAGCGCAGAATGATGAGAATGGCTGTCCACCTTCGAAGCGGAGACGGCACTCAGAGATGATGATGGAAGGAAAAATGCAAGGTAGAAGAGGCAGACCAAGACTAACCTTCACAGAGTAGCATCAGAAGATGGACAAATTAGCCTATGAAAGCCTGCACCATCAAAGCAAAAAGGCAGAGTGAGAAGTGAGAGATGGTAGCCAACCTTCGATTTTACGGTTTTATTCGATGAACATCATTATTCATACGATAATAAATAATATGTGAAGACGGCACTCAACGATGACTATCATGTGTAAATCCCGTGTAGTAAAGAGTTACATGTAATGATTACAGCACATACATTTTATAGCGATCCGTTACATTGATTAATATGGTATGTTTTCCAGTTGTAAGTTTTGTGATCTCTGAGTCGGAGACAGAAGATTCATCTTCGAAGACACGGCCATGTGAATCTGGGTTGCCAGATAACAATTCAAAGCCAAAATAACGCTAGAAAAAAGCCACACACAAAAAAAACCAAACTACTTTAACAAGGGAAAATAGAAAACAAAAATAAAAAAAATGGTTTGGTAAAAGCTTTACGTGATTAGTAGACGACACAGATCTGAAAGACGTTTCGGTTCAATAGGCCTTCAAGCAGGAACAAACAAACAACACGCACACACAGATATGCAAGTAAATAAAACTAATCCTACATAGCTAACTAGTAACGAAACATCAAAAACAAAATAATCGAAATAGGTTTAAAGAAAAGAAAAATGACTTCCCTGTGTCGTGGACCGTGGTCAGAATGGGAAAGGAATGGTCACACGGGTGTAGCTGTAATTATATCCTCTGGTCAGGTGAAGGGTTCTAAAAATACACGAGTGGAGGGGGGGGACTCTGTATAATTTACCTCGACTGCAAAGACACTGACAATGTCTTAAAGATTCTAAGAGCCCATAAATACATGTATACACACACACACAGATGCGTGTATACATATATACACGTAGAGACATGCACATACTTATATATATCAACATACACACATATATACATACATATACATATATATGTGCATACAGACATGCACACACATACATGCATATCAGGGTGTTTTTTAAAGTCGCAGTGCAGTGAATTTATACTCTCTAAAGAAAAAACGTCACCAGAAATGCGGTTAACTAATGCGTCACACAAATTGTAAAATAAATGGTATTATTCAAATATACTTGACTGCTATCGGCGAGCTTATAATGGGTAATGTTGGTATTAACACAATAAAGTTGTACCTAAAGCATATGTTGAAAATGTCCACCACGGGCCTCAAGACATGTCGTGATTCGTCTTTCCATATTTGCGAAAACCTTCAGAATAATGTCTGGTGATATTTGTTTAATCTTGTCTACTATTTCAGTCTTTAGGTCATTAATTGTCTGCGGATTATTTTCATAAACTTTCCCCTTCAATGTCCCCCACAGATAATAATCTGGGGGTGTTAGATCTGGTGAACGAGCAGGCCAGATTCCACGTGAAATAATGCGATTTGCAAATATGCTTTCTAAATAATTGAGTGTTGTTGTGGCTGTGTGTGCTGTTGCCCCATCCTGCTGAAACCAGGATTCCATAATTTCCCGTTCTGTAAGGTGTGCTATGAACGGTTCCAGAATTAAAGTACGGTAACGTTCTGCATTTATTGTTTCATTAAAAAATATAGGTCCTATTATCCGCATACGACTTATAACGCACCACACTCCGACTTTTTGATCGTAAAGCGGCACTTGATGAAATTCATGGGTGTTTTCACTGCTCCACAGCCGATTGTTTTGACTGTTCACATAACCGGATAAATGAAACCAGGCCTCATCAGTGAAAAAAGTGACGTCAAGGATGGCAGCGCCATGTTCATAAATAAAATTCTGAAACCACATGCAGTAGTTTAAACGGGATTCATAATCTCTTTCTTGGAGTTGAGACACTTCAGTTAATTTGTATGGACGATAGTGTAGTTCACTTCTTAAAACCTTGTGAACAGAACTCTTAGACATTTGCACCTGTTGAGACAAGTGGTTTAAAGATGCATTTGGACTCATTGTAATTCTGTCTTGGAGTTCCATAATTTGGTCTTGTGAAATTGAAGGTCTTCCAGATCGGTATGCATCTACCACACTACCGGTTTCACGAAACTTTTTGATCAATTTTGTAACGGAATTTCGATGAGGGACTTGTGAGTCTGGAAATTTCCTCACGAATTGTCTAATGACCTCATCCGTATATTTACCGCCATTACGAAAGACATGCTCAACCAGAAATACCCTGTTTTCAATCGTCAACACCATTTCCTTCAAGCAATGAGACAGTGAAAGTAGCGTAGTGCCCGTCCTTTACGTAAATAAAACCTTAAAGGAAGCAGCGGTTTGTTCATAAATGTGGTTTACAAAATTGTGGTACGTAGATGATGATTACGTCATTTACTGAATATTAGAAATATTCACGGCACTGCGACTTTAAAAACAGGGAATAATAGAACAAAGAAGTATGTGTTAGCACTCGGAAAAATTGACAGACAAACAACAACAGAAAAAAACGAAGAACAATATATAGTCCGAAGTGGGATCGAACCCGTACTCAGTGGCACCGCGCCTTGCCACGAGAAGCCGAACGCTTGGCACACTACCACGCACTACTACTACACATTTGCGTGGTAGTGTGCCAAGCGTTCGGCTTCTCGTGGCAAGGCGCGGTGCCACTGAGTACGGGTTCGATCCCACTTCGGACTATATATTGTTCTTCGTTTTTTTCTATTGTTGTTTGTCTGTCAATTTTTCCGAGTGCTAACACATACTTCTTTGTTCTATTATTCCCTATTATCGCCTCGGAAGTTCCCCATATAATAATATTTATGTATTATTATTTGTACCCAGACTTTAAAAACACCCTGTATATATATATACCAATACTCATACATATGAACAGATACATGCATGTGCACACCCATACGGGGACAACCATATATGTGTAGAAAAGTGCGCATAACCAAAAGAGTTCACACCGTGGTCAGTGTGCAAACACACAGGAGAAAGAATAGAACAGTAGAATAACATACGTCCACCGTGCATCGTATCAGTTCTGTTGTTGACTGTTTTCCACTCTATAACACCAAGCTAACCAGTAATTTTTCTCTTTGTCGTTCGCGATCTCTCTTTCCTTTTATTGCGCCAGTTGTAAAAAAAAAAAAATTAAAAAGCGGTACGGTAACAGCTTTACACAGGTGAGAAACAAAACAAATTTCGAACGATGTTTTGGCCAACTAGGCCTTCAGCTGGAAGAATTAAAATACACTAAATATATATATATATATATATATATATATATATATATATATATATATATATATATATATATATATATATATATATATATATATATATATATATATATATATATATATATATATATATATATATATATATATAACAATTGTTGGGTGTTTTAATATTGATAGAAAGTCCTAAAATTGAACTGACCAAAGCTTCAGCATTAAAGTATGTGTCATACATACATACTTGTTCCATTACCGGTCATAATATTATTCGTATTACCGTCTTCGAGACAGAGAGGTTGTGGGTTCAAATCCTGACTGCACCAGTTGGGATTTTTATTTATGATTTCTCTCTGCGGCAACCACCCCTGGTCTCAGCAGCGAGGCCCGACTTGAAACACGGCTGTCAGGGAAAAATTGACTAACACGCAAAATTCAGTTCCTAGTCTCTAGGGACTTCATCAGAGGTCAAAGCTGGCGAACGTATTACCGTGATAATTATCGAAAATTGTTCATTTATTATATAGTGATTTTTCATCATTTCTGTTCACAAATGTTTGTATTATGTGCAACAACGACGTAGGTGTCTCTTGTGGTCTGTTCTCCATTCAAGATTATGGAATTTTACGGCCGTTATATGTCACTATATAAATGTATTGTATGGTTAGAAACATTGAGAGCAACAAAGATGACAGTCACGAAGATACACTTTCATAAATTGTTGTTTGCGCAGAATTAAAAAAAATGGAAATGGCATAAGAAAACCACTAACTTAAAACTATCAGAAAACACAGAAGAACAAAGAAATCAAACAAGGGCAATGACACTATGGACGCCAACTGAGAATATTATACAAGGTCTTTTTTTAAACCCCAGGAGAGGAGACAAAGGGCAAGCCAAAATAAAACAAGGAGACAAATGCAAGAGGAAGAGGTATGTTTACAGCAATCTAAAAAAAAAAAAAAACACACATGTGTTGTGTTCTTTCTGCCTTGTCATGTGGCCAACCATTTTATCTGTTGTTTCTTTATATATTCTATGGCGGTGGCTATTCCTAGCTTTTTTTTCCCCAGTTCTTTATTTCTGATCTTTGTTTCTCAGTCTGATTCCTCTCATTCGTTTAACACATTTCATCTCAGTAGAAGTTATTTTTCTTATTGTTCTAGCGTCTAGGGTCCAGAACTGGCATAGGTAGCACAACGTTCGGATGAGTTTGTACTGTATTCTTCCGCGGCGATTGATCAGCGAATCATTTCAGGGGAAGAGGTATCTTTACAACACTCGGAAAACAAAATTCACAAATAATCAATAAAAGAAAAAAACAGAGAACAATAGATGGTTGGAAGCAGAAATGAACCCGTACTTCTCGACATGGCGTCTTGCCAAGAAAAACCAAACGCAGAAATACACGACCAATTTTTAGTTATCGTTTGTTGGTTTATCGTGACAAGACGCTGTGCCAAGGAGTGCGGTTGCGATCCTGCTTCGGATCGTTTTTTTGTTCTGTTGTTGATTATTTGTGTTTTTTTCCTTCCGAGTGCTGTAAACACACCATTCCCCTGAAATGATTCGTTGATTTATCGCCTCGGACGATTCCCTCTATAATAATATTCATTTATTATTATTTATCTCCAAGACAAACGTGTTTGTTAAAATATATGCTCCTCGAACAAGGAGATCAGAGGAAACCGAGGTCCCTGTTGCTTTGGCTACCTCGACCATTGCCATCTGGACTATTACAGGGTGCTGGTGTCTCAACCCCTCTTTTTACGAATCTACTCAAAACTACGAATAGGGCATTGACCAGATAAATCGTGATTCACCCAATGATTTCACTTGTATTGACAATTCTATTGTGCTTGTATACTTACATCTAACAGTTTTATTGAGATTTCTCTATTGCTTAGTTCGATTCAGTTGGTGAGGTAGGAATATAAACTTATTGAGTTATTTGCGGGTCATCATCATTGCACTCCGAACATGTCCACATCTCAGGTCCCATCCTCAGCAAGTCCTGCAGTGTCCAACGACTGATGAGTCCTGTTCTATGTTGGTTGGTAAGTCTTCTCACACGCCCGCTAAGTTTCTCGTTTCTGGCTGTGCCCATCTTAATTCCCATCTCTTTCATCCGAAGGAGTGACGTGGACTCATGGTTGTCGAAGTCCTGTGTCATTCCCACTTCCCGGAGTGCCGTCTCCGCATCGAAGGTTGGCTACCATGGAGCGCCATGCCACTCTGTCTCTTGCTTTATGGTGCAGATTGTCAGACCTGTCCATCTTTTGCTGTTATTCGTTATGTTAGTTTTGTTCTGCCTCTGCCTATTTTATCTTGTATTTTCCCTTGCAATATTACTTTTATTAGGCTGTTGTGTCTTTTAACATGCCCCAAAATTTCATTTGTCGTGTTCTAATTGTATTTAGTAGTTCTTTTTTCATTTTTATTTGTTTTAAAACTTCCTTGTTTGTTTTCTTTTCTTTCCATCCAATTCTACTTATTCTTCTATAGATCCACATTTCAAAGGCTTTTCATTGGTCAAAGGCATTTCAGGAGTCTGCCCTGGGTGGTTGACTTTTAGCAGGGGCAAATAAAGGCCACTGGTTCTATGCAATCGTCATGCGTGGTCAGGTCTATTTCTTATTCCACCCCTCATAAAAAAAAATAAATAAATAAATTGACCCTGCCGAGTTAAAACCCATATCCTCCTAGTTTGTAGCCCGACGAGCTATCGGTTCGACCACCCTCTCTTCTTCTGTCTCAAGTGTTGAGACACTGAATACATTTCACCATCTGCTGAGATTGAGGGATTACACTCTTTCATCTTTTGACCACAACAGACAGGAATCACCAGTTCTTAGTGTTGACCTAGTAGCTGGGCGTGGGGTCATTGATCCACTAATTAGCAACAAAGCAGCAATATCTGCACTTGTCGGCCCAGCACATGCGTCTTCGGCAGATTTGCTTAACAATTGTTACCTGAACAGAGGCATTTTTGGGTATACTCTTTTTGAATGTACACGCCAAGGGTTCTCTAACATGTGCGAATGTCCTGTTTCTCGCAGTTATCTGTGGGGCGATACATCAGATCTTACTACCCAGAGACCAGAAGTGGCTAAAGCCATGAGGAAACCACAATTTAAATTTTTTATGCTAAATCCCAACCGCCTGTGGGGAATCGAACCTGAGACCTTGTCCAGTGACCAACACCTTATCACTGGACCACCTAGTCCCTCTAGGAATCACCAATCCCTTGCTGCTGTAGTGTACTTGTAAGTTCTGCACCAATTCTTCAGATACTTGGATTAGTCAGTCAGTCCTCAGCTGCTTAAAGTCTAACATTCAAGTTGGGACAAGACTCAAACATTGAACAACACCATTTGTGTATGAAATGATAGGTTTGCTGGACTTCAGATTTTATTGAAAACCAACAATTCTTTAATCATTAAAAATGTCCAATGTAAAAACAAGTGAGATACATCATATCTAACACAACAAACCATTCCTTGAACATGCATCTCACACTCTTCTGGCTTAAGAACAAACTCCTGCTATCGTCCAATCAGCTATTTCTACCTAAGTAGCTAGAAGAAAGGGATCATTATCATATTACATTTAAAAAAAGACAATCTAAAAGATTGCAATAACTGGAGATGAATAACAGTTTTATCAGTTGCCTCCAACATTTTCTGTTGAACCATGCTGAACAGAATAAATTATACTGTAGGTAATATGCACGGAGAACAAGCTGGTGAGATACCATGACCACATATTCATTGAGTTATTTGCGGGTCATCATCATTGCACTCCGAACATGTCCATAGGTGCTCAGATCCCCTCCTCAGCAATTCCCTCAGTGTCCAGCGACTGACGACTCCAGTTCTATGTTGGTTGATAAGTTTTCTTACACGGCCACTAAGTGTCTCATTTCTGGCTGTGCCCAACTTAACTCACATTTCCATCATCCGAAGAAGTGACATGGATCTGTGTTTGTCGAAGTCCTGTGCTCTTCCCACATCTCGGAGGGCATTGATGATGTCCGCCCGATCCATTGGTTGCCCGTCCTCAACGACAGCGCAGCTAGCCAACCTGTCCATTGTCATTCTAAGAACAATAAGTAAACATAAAAAAAAAACCCATTCATCTTAAATTCATTGATTAAAAAAAAAGCATTTTACAACAAACATAGACTGTGTGGAGTATCTTGAAACATGATGGAATAACACAAGAGATTATCAACATTATAAAAGAGTTATATGATGGCTCTACTTGCGCAGTTCACACAGTGGAATGAGTGACTGGTTACAGATTGAATAATGATGGTATAACACAAGAGATTATCAACATTATAAAAGAGTTATATGATGGCTCTACTTGCGTAGTTCACACAGTGGAATGAGTGACTGGTTACAGATTGAAACATGATGGTATAACACAAGAGATTATCAACATTATAAAAGAGTTATATGATGGCTCTACTTGCGTAGTTCACACAGTGGAATGAATGAGTGGCTGGTTACAGATTGAATAATGATGGTATAACACAAGAGATTATCAACATTATAAAAGAGTTATATGATGGCTCTACTTGCGTAGTTCACACAGTGGAATGAATGAGTGGCTGGTTACAGATTGAATAATGATGGTATAACACAAGAGATTATCAACATTATAAAAGAGTTATATGATGGCTCTACTTGCGTAGTTCACACAGTGAAATGAATGAGTGACTGGTTACAGATTGAAACATGATGGTATAACACAAGAGATTATCAACATTATAAAAGAGTTATATGATGGCTCTACTTGCGTAGTTCACACAGTGGAATGAGTGAGTGACTGGTTACAGACTGAAACAGGAGTAAAATAGGGGATGTATACTATGATCTTTGCTATATGGAACTGCAACAGATTCACATCACAAATAAAATGCCAGGGCAATGTCAGCAATAAATGGTTAAATAAGCATTACCTGGAAGATCTAGATTTTGCAGATGAAATTGTGCTCTTAAGTGACAATATCAACAAAATGCAAAATATCACAGATACCCTATTATCCATGGTGGAAAGAATAGGGCTTGCAATCAACTGGGACAAAACAATAATGAAAAATAACAAAACCCCAGTGGGCAATATATATCTATAATGTCAAATATTGGAAAGAGTAGACCACTATGTCTATCTCGGTAGTAATGTAAATCAAGAAGGTGAAACAGAGAAAGATCAGAAGCAGGATAGCAAGGGGGCAGCAACACATTTTAAAAACCTGGACAAAATATAGTAATAAAATTATGTGAAAGCTGGAAAATAACAAACAAAATTTAGAGTAAACTAAATGCTTTTGATGACAAATGCCTAAGAATGCTCTCTGTATAATGGAACGAATTAAAAACTAATATAGAGATAAGAGAAATGGCTCCCATCAAGGCCAGCTTCTTGTTGGGATGGGGCTTAACAGTCACCAGGGACTGAAAACTAAGACAGGCCAGGTCTTCCTACACCTGAACAAGATCCCAGTCAGCTATAGCAAGTATAAGTGCTGAAGGCTTGAAGTGTATATAGAGATCGATTTGAATTTCAGATGCTGCACCTCAGGACAGAAAATACAGACTTTCATTTGCTTAACTACTACTGTGCGAGCGACCACCCTCTAGCACTAGAAACAATTTCATTGAACGAAAAAAAGATTGTATGTGGAGACTTTAACAGCCATTCACAGAGGGGGGCTATGAACATATGGACTAGAGAGGTGAAGAGCTTGAAAATTGGCAGGACAACAACAGACCTATACTGCTAGACCAGCCAACAGATCCACTGACATTCTACCCCAGATTATGGCACACCACATCTTCCGGGTTCACCCAGCCTCTTAATGGGTTACCAAATTTTTTTCTGGGAAAGTAAAGCGGCACGGGTGTAATACCGACCACATTATCCCAAAAATCATGTGCCGAAGGTCTGTGAAATTTATGGTCACTAACACCATATTCCCTATACGCCACTTGGCGTGATGGGGCTCTTTACTTTACATACATCTACACCAGACCTTGCTTTCCATTCACCAAACATGGAATGGGATATTACATGTATTGTTGGGAAACAAAATTTTTGGGGCATGTTAAAAGACACAACAGCCTAATAAAAGTAGTATTGGAAGGGAAAATACAAGATAAAAGAGGCAGTGGCAGACCAAGACTAACATGGACGAGTAACATCAAAAGTCAACCTATGACAATCTGCACTATCAAAGCAAGAGACAAGAGTGGAATGGCGCTCCATGGTAGCCAACCTTCGATGCGGAGACGGCACTCAATGTTGATGATGTTGGGAAACAACTTGTAGGTGGGAGCTATCAACCAGTCTTTTTAGTGGTGCAAGATGAAGTTGCCAGGGCAAGCAGAACTCTCTCTAGATGGAATTACAAAAAGGCAGCCTGGTGTATCAACAGCACACCTGTGTACTAACCAAAGATCTAAATACAAACAGAGACATCAACAAAATAGTTGATGAATTCAGTAGACTAATACTGCAAGCTAGTGAAAGGCAAATGAAAAAGGATCAAAGAAGAAGATGACTGTAATGTTTCTGACAGATGCAAGATCAGTATTCCAAAGATTACAATCCAGAAAATTGCTAAATCTACATACTTTACCGACTGAACTCTGCATGCATCATAAGGTTGCCCTGCAGTGGATCCTCTCTTATTGTGTATCTTTATGATAAGTGAATTGCCTCAGCTCTTTATTGAGAGTCAGTTTATTGATCTTCTAGTTCTGTTAAGTTTGAGCATAGTTATATGTCTTGTAACCTTACACTCACTAAACATCAAAGAATGCTTGTCATCAATGAGGTGAGATGTCTGAGAATAGCATTCTGGAGTAATCAGAAAAGATATAGGAGACATAGCAGGCATTGGACCAAACCGAAACTACTACAGAAACAACAAATAAAGTGGTTTGCTCATTTAAAAAGCACACTGTGTGATTCATTACCATACAAGGGATATGTTAAAAGAGAAGAGAAAAGGGCACGCTCAGAGTAAGATGAAGTGATAACATCTATGAAATGCTAATACATCAACTGACAATGGCTGAATATACATGAAGGGAGAGAACCAGAACTTTTATCTCTCTTGACACCAGAATGAGTACAAGAGGAAATGAAGAAAGCAAGAAACCATACACTCAATGGAAGACTATAGCTCGTTTCAAATCACTTGCCCAACTTCAAAACGCTATTGCTTAGAAACCGTTTGTTAAATCCTGTTGAAATTTTCCAAATGTTATTAGAATGCAAAAGACCCTTTAAATGTATATTTAACAAATATCTTGCAGCTGCAGTTTTCTTAAAGCGTGAATTTCTTTGATGTTTGTCAAAATTGTAAATTGTGAACCCCTAAATAATAGAAATTACCGTAGTTGCTGGTCTATGATTAATTTTCACTAGGTAAAGGCGTGGCCGTAATGGGGAAATAACTGAATAAGGAAAAACACCAGGAGAATTATTGTCTTCTCAGTTCGAGGACGGACGATAATATCAAGGTATACCTGTATGTCCAATTTTCATAGTTGTGTGGTCCTGAAAAGGACCGTTTGTTGAACTAATTTAAGGTAAAATAGGGGCCAACATTGTGGGGGCTATATACTTTCATTCTGAATCAGACGAGTCTAAAAGATTAATAACTGTTTGGGGTTGAACATTCCACAAACCATCATTTTTCCAATATTCCTCTTCCTGTTTTAAGACGTGGTCTTCACATTTAGCCCAATAATCTTTGTCTATATTTAATAAAGCGAGATTAGCAAGAGTCTTTACATCGCATATTTTGAATGTTGTATTTTCATCTGCCACTTGTCCTTTTAATTTTGCCCAGATTAGTTCTATTGGATTTAAATGAGCATGGTAAGGTGGCAGCCTCAAACTTATATAACCGTGCTCTTGGATAATCTTATCCATTTGAAAAATCTTTGTCCTTTGTTTTTGCTTTACTAGAGATAGTAATTCAGGCTTTAAGTACATGTTATTAAATTGTATGTGCTCCTTTGTGAGCCATATCTTAACAGCATCTTTTGTACTGGATGACGTCGGGACTTTATCTTCAAGTGCAACAATGTTTTGGTACGCTGCATTGTCCATTATTAGGCAAGATGGTCGATCTAGTGATGGGAGAACAGAATTTTCAATCCAATGTCTAAATATGTGACCATTCATCTCAGAGTGATAATCCCGATTGTCTATGGATTTTGAAAGAAAAATGAGCTCTGCATTCTGTATTAGTCCATGTTGTCGACTACCTGCATGAGCAATTATCAAGCGCTGTCCTTTGCTGGCAGGTATTAATCTCTTAATCTTTCCATCTGATGACTGCCATTCCCTTTGGTTAGTGTGGTGAGCATTGATCCATGTTTCATCCAAGTACACAATATCATAACCTTGCTTGCGCACCTCTTTTACTTCACGTAAGTACTTGCTTCTCATGACTACTATATGTTGATTCTCACAGATGATGTTTCGTCCATACTTGGAATACTTTCTGAATGTAAAGCCTGCAGCTCTCACATTCCTCCATAATGTAGACTTTGATACTGTTGTTCTTTTTCAGCAAAATTTTTAATTTTCTTATTGTAACAGTTTCATTCATACCCAACATTTTGCGAATTTCACTTCTAATAAGTTCACTGTCGAAATTATCCAACATTTTTGCTCTTCCTTGTGATTTTGTATATTTTGAACATTGACGGTCACGTGCTTGAATCCAACGATTAAATGACCGTTTAGATAAATCCAAAATGTGTCTTGTCCTATTCTGAGGGTTTTCTAAAGAATGAAATAATCTTCCTCGTTTAGCCTCTTTGCAAAAATAGTCATACATTTTTATTGCGATGTTTTGTACACTGCAGAATTTCATTTTAAGACTCATGATAAATGTTATTGTTCCACATCTACACCTATGAATGAACGGAAATGGAACGCACAATTTCTCGTGTTTTTTACAAGTGTCTAATTGTGTCAAACAAACCACGGGGAAAGCGTGCAAATACGTCAATTCTACTGTGTATGGATTTGTACTCGCTATTTTTAGTTTAAAATACTGTAAACATTAAGTTTTGACTACATCAATGGGTCGTTATAAATTTATATAAATCAAATAAGCAACAATAATAACCAAATGTTTTTTTTTTATGAAATTAATTCCCTGTTGGATTCTAATCATTATAACTTTACATGCAAATTTTGAATATAATACCACAAGCGGTTAAAAAGCTATCGATTTTAAAAGTTGGGCACGAGTTATGAAACAAGCTATAGACTGTTTTTACTCTAAGTAATCTAAGTATCATGTGTGTGTCTAGTGTCTTGTTTACAGATAAAGGTTTGGCTGCCAAAATGTTTAATTATATTGTTTTCTCTATATATCATCAAGTACAACAAACAATTGTATTTATTTTTTTAAGCATAAAAGAGCATGCCATATTCAAAATGCTTCTCTGTAGTATGTATTCTATTAATATGTTTTACGAGCAAATGCTGCAACAACACACATCAAAGCACTCCCATCTGTATGTGTAAATTTGTGTTCTTTTAGGTGTGGAGTCCAATACCATCCTGCATGGCACATATCAATTCTACAAGGCTTTACTCCAGTATCTATTCACTTGTGTCTTAAAACATGTACCACTAACATCACATCTGAACTGGCTTTAACTCTGTTTATGAGTTCTCTTGTGTCTTAAAACATGTACCACTAACATCACATCTGAACTGGCTTTAACTCTGTTTATGAGTTCTCTTGTGTCTTAAAACATGTACCACTAACATCACATCTGAACTGGCTTTAACTCTGTTTATGAGTTCTCTTGTGTCTTAAAACATGTACCACTAACATCACATCTGAACTGGCTTTAACTCTGTTTATGAGTTCTCTTGTGTCTTAAAACATGTACCACTAACATCACATCTGAACTGGCTTTAACTCTGTTTATGAGTTCTCTTGTGTCTTAAAACATGTACCACTAACATCACATCTGAACTGGCTTTAACTCTGTTTATGAGTTCTCTTGTGTCTTAAAACATGTACCACTAACATCACATCTGAACTGGCTTTAACTCTGTTTATGAGTTCTCTTGTGTCTTAAAACATGTACCACTAACATCACATCTGAACTGGCTTTAACTCTGTTTATGAGTTCTCTTGTGTCTTAAAACATGTACCACTAACATCACATCTGAACTGGCTTTAACTCTGTTTATGAGTTCTCTTGTGTCTTAAAACATGTACCACTAACATCACATCTGAACTGGCTTTAACTCTGTTTATGAGTTCTCTTGTGTCTTAAAACATGTACCACTAACATCACATCTGAACTGGCTTTAACTCTGTTTATGAGTTCTCTTGTGTCTTAAAACATGTACCACTAACATCACATCTGAACTGGCTTTAACTCTGTTTATGAGTTCTCTTGTGTCTTAAAACATGTACCACTAACATCACATCTGAACTGGCTTTAACTCTGTTTATGAGTTCTCTTGTGTCTTAAAACATGTACCACTAACATCACATCTGAACTGGCTTTAACTCTGTTTATGAGTTCTCTTGTGTCTTAAAACATGTACCACTAAAATCACATCTGAACTGGCTTTAACTCTGTTTATGAGTTCTCTTGTAACTTAAAACATGTACCACTAACATCACATCTGAACTGGCTTTAACTCTGTTTATGAGTTCTCTTGTAACTTAAAACATGTACCACTAACATCACATCTGAACTGGCTTTAACTCTGTTTATGAGTTCTCTTGTGTCTTTTTAGATAATCAAGTCGTACAAAACCTGTACCACACACATCACATTTATAAGATTTCTCTCCAGTATGTGTACTCTTGTGTTTGTTTAGATAGTCACTTCGAGCAAAACCTGCACCACATGTACCACATTTGTAAGGCTTCTCTCCTGTATGTTTTCTCATGTGTGCTTTTAGGTATTCATTATTACAAAAACCTGTACCACACACATCACATTTATAAGGCTTGTCTCCTGTATGTGTTCTCAAGTGTACTTTTAGATATTCTATTTTAGCAAAACCTGCACCACACACATCACATTTGTAAGACTTGTAATGCTTCTCTCCTGTATGTGTTCTCATGTGTACTTTTAGATAGTCTTTATTAATAAAACTTTTACCACACACATCACATATGCATGTTTTCTCCCCTGTATGTGTTCTCTCATGTTTTTTTCTACTGCCATTACAAGCGAAACTAGCACCACATACATTACATTTATAAGGCTTCTCTCCAGTATGAGTTAACAGATGGCTTTTTAGAGGGGCACTCCAAGCAAAATCTATGTCACACACATCACATTTATAAGGCTTCTCTCCAGTATGAGTTCTCTTGTGACATTTCAGATTATCACTCTGAGCAAAACCTACACCACACACATCACATATATAAGGCTTCTCTCCAGTATGAGTTCTCTTGTGTACATTTAGATTGCTTCTAGAAGCATAATCTACACCACACACATCACATTTATATGGCTTCTCTCCAGTATGAGTTCTTTTGTGTGACTTCAGACCTCCTTTACGAATAAAACTTATACCACATATATCACACATATAAGGTTTCTCTCCTGTATGTATTACCTTATGTAAAATTAGAGAGTCACTTTTAGTAAAACCATCACTACAGACATTACACTTGTATGGCTTCTCTCCTGTATGTGATCTCTTGTGTAGCGTCAAATTTGAACTTTGAGCAAAAGTTACACCACATATATCACATTTGTAAGGTTTCTCTCTAGTATGAGTTCTCTTGTGTAATTTTAGGTGTTCGTTTCTAGCAAAACCTTTACCACACACATCACATTTGAATAACTTCTCTCCAGTATGAGTTCTCTTATGTCTTTTTAGAGCAGAACTATGAGCAAAATTTAAACAGCACACGTCACATTTGTAAAACTTTTCTCCTGTATGTGTTCTCATATGTAGTTTTATACGTTCAATAAGAGTAAATTCTTTACCACACATGTCACACTTATAGGGCTTCTTACCTGTATGCGTTCTCTTGTGTAAATTTAGTATTTTCTTGTCACCAAAATCTTTACCACACATATTACATTTATAAGACTTTTCACCTATATGTGTTCTCTTCAGTGAATTGAAGTCTCCATTATGTTTAAAACCTTTACCATACACATAACAATTGTAAGGCTTTTCTCCTGTATGTTTTCTCATGTGTTCTTTTAAAATTCCAATTCTAGCAAATCTTGCATTGCACACATCACATTTGTAAGGTTTCTCTCCTGTATGAGTTCTCTTGTGTGATTTTAGGTGTTCATTTCTAGTAAAAACTCTGCTACAAACATCACATTTGAATAACTTCTCTCCAGTATGAGTTCTTTTGTGTCTTTTTAGAACAGATCTATAAGCAAAATTTAAACAGCACACATCACATTTGTAAGGCTTTTCTCCTGTATTTGTTCTCATATGTTCTTTTATACTTCCAACCTTAGCAAATCTTGCATTGCACACATCACTTTTGTAAGACTTTTCTCCTGTATGTGTTCTCATATGTTCTTTTATACTTCCAATCTTAGCAAATTTTTCATTGCACACATCACATTTAAATGGCGTCTCTTCATTACGCACTCTGTTGTGCACATTTATATGTCTTTTGTTAAAAAAACTTGTTCCATTCACATCACATGTGTGTGGTTGTTCTCCAGTATGTGTTCTTGTGTGTGTCCTTTGATCTACAATCTGAGCTTCACATTCAAGAGATTCTATCATCATAACTCTTCCTGAGACTTGTAGAGATGTGTTATCATTCTCTAGACCCAGGAAGCTGGAGTCTTGACTGGAACCTTCTGCTTCACCAATCTGAGAATGTAAAAGTAAATCACGTCCATTTAAATGTTGATGTTTTGAACTACTCTTGTGGGTTTTAACAATTTCTTTGATCAACTTTTATAAATTGTGTGCAAAACAAACATTTGTATATGATAATTTATGCGGGTGGCTATCTCAGTAAAGTGATCATAATTAGTTACAACTTTAATTTCTCTCAAAAATTTTCAGACGGTGGATCAAAGGGCAGAAATGATAGACTCTTGTGTCTGACAAACTTTCAACTGTTAGACTTTGCACAGGACCTGCATTGTGTCTTGCCACATGGCTCTTGCATGTTGCCTCTTGCTTTAATGTTATTTTTAGTGTTTCTCCATGTTGGCCTCTTTTTCTTTTACCCTTTGGTTCCCATTTGAAAGCCTGCTTTGAGGTTATTTTCTATTATTGAGAAAGATCTACTGTTTTAATTCTTTTCTATCTGTGAAAGAAATCTACTGTTTTAATTCTTTTCTATCAGTGAGAGAGATCTACTGTTTTAATTCTTTTCTATCTGTGAAATAAATCTACTGTTTTAATTCTTTTCTATCAGTGAGAGAGATCTACTGTTTTAATTCTTTTCTATCAGTGAGAGAGATCTACTGTTTTAATTCTTTTCTATCAGTGAGAGAGATCTACTGTTTTAATTCTTTTCTATCAGTGAGAGAGATCTACTGCTTTAATTCTTTTCTATCAGTGAGAGAGATCTACTGCTTTAATTCTTTTCTATCAGTGAGAGAGATCTGCTGCTTTAATTCCTTTCTATCAGTGAGAAAGATCTACTACTTTAATTCCTTTCTATCAGTGAGAAAGATCTATTGCTATAATTATTTTCTATAACTGAGAATATCTATTGCTATAATTATTTTCTATAACTGAGAATATCTATTTCTATAATTATTTTCTATAACTGAGAATATATATTGCAATAATTATTTTCTATAACTGAGAATATCTATTGCTATAATTATTTTCTATAACTGAGAATATCTATTGCTACAATTATTTTCTATAACTGAGAATATCTATTGCTATAATTATTTTCTATAACTGAGAATATCTATTGCTATAATTATTTTCTATAACTGAGAATATCTATTGCTATAATTATTTTCTATAACTGAGAATATCTATTGCTTTAATTTTTTTCTATCACCAAGAAGGATCTAAGATCTATGTTCTTTGTAAGCAAAACTTGCATCACATCACATTTATACGGCACGGAGGCAAGATGCCACACAGCAGCAGAGCTGGAAGCTGTTAGTGACCCATAGCTGATGGCTTGTGTCAGGATCAGTGAACTAGAACCATCCAGTCTTTACTCCATCTCTCTGTGGCACATCTAGAAATAAACTAATGTGTCTAGAAAGGGGAAGCGAGTAAAGGTAAAGTACGAGACTTGAACCGGCATCTTAGCACGCGAGTTTACACCCATATGTACTCGGCCGCCTATCCAGAAATATTCAAAAATTTCTGTATAGTGTCGCCTCAAGCATCGAAACTCAGATGCGAGGCAACATTCCTCACCTTCCCTGGATAATACCCTGGTACCCATTTCTGCCAACGGCTGGGTCGACCGTGGGGGTATTTTTTTTTTTCCAACCACGAGTACAATTCACACTGCTCCCAGCGGGAATCGAACACGGGTTGTCCGAATGTCAGTAGTCAAGTCGGGTGGTTTTCCCAACTTGACTACCGAGGCCCCCGCGAGTATGTCAGTATGGGGAAGGCAACCCGACACTCAAAAATGCAATGCTAAAGTCAGATGAATTGGACCAAAAAGGCATAAACATGCCCACTTCATGTCCTTGTATGATAATGAAGAGGTAGTATTCAAGCTGTAGTCATCAGGTGAACTCAAGCATGTATAAGGCTTCTCTCCTGTATGTGCTTAATCTCATTCTATTAGCTCTCCACTTATGAGTTCATCCTGTATCTATCTATTAACCTTTCGAGCCGTAGCCGGCCCATAGGGCATAGACCAAGATACTCCTTCTCTTATCTGAATTTTTGTTCAAGCAGTTTTCAATTCTTTTAAAGATATTTTATCAAATCTCGCCATTTGTCTCTGTTCTGTTTCAAGCAGCTCTATCTCATTGAGGGTGCCGAATCCTGCTGCTCTTGCCTCTCTCATCAATGTTCTTCTCAGTGTCTCTCTGGGTCTTCCTCTTTTTCTCTTACCTGTGGTTTCCCACATGAGGGCTTGCTTTGCTATTCGGTTATTATCTCTTCTCATCACATGTCCAACATATGACCATCATCTTTTCTTTATTACTGAAGATATTAGTGGTTGATTGGCGATTTCTCATCCTGTATGGCACACATCATTTCTGCAAGGCTTTTCTCCTGTATGTATTCACTTGTATTTAAAACATGTACCACAAACATCATATCTGAATTGGCTTTAAGTCTATATACGCAGTCTTTTGTGTCTTTTAAGATGGTCACTCCATGCAAAACCTGCACAACATACATCAGACCTGTAAGACTTCTTTCCAGTATGATTTCTCATGTGTAATTTCAGACCTCTTGTGCTAGTAAAATCTGTATTACACTTATATCCCTCTCTGTATTCTCTTATGTAAAGTTAGACAGCCACTTTGAGTAAGATCCACATCACAGACATTACAAGTATATGCCTTCTACCCATTATGTGATCTCTTGTGTAGGGTTAAACTTGCACTTTGAGTACAACTTACATCACATATATCACATTACATTTGTAAGGTTTCTGTATGTAATCTGTTGTGGTGTTTTAAATGTGGGAATATCTTTGGCCAACTTTCAGAATCTTCCTGATGTTTGGACAAACTAACATTTGTACGAGATAATTGAATGAATGATTATCTCAATAAAATGGCCATTACTATCACCTGTATATAATCATTTATATGATTAATTATGAAAGTTATATGAGCATAAGTACATTACCTCAGCATTATCAACGCTGATTAGAAGCCCATGCTCAGGGCAGCCTTCTTTGTATTTCTGCTGACATTTCTCACAATCTAAAATCAAAGATGTATCATTACTTATGAATATTAACTAACAAAGATGACAGTGTGAAGTGAGAAACAAAGTGTACGGTCATTCCTTTATTAATCACGTAACTTTATAAGTCAACAGAGCAATCTAGATAAGATCTTCACAATTTTCCTCCAAGCTGTTGGACCTACTTCTAAGATATAGTGAAAGTTAACCCACCCCTTTACCTGACTGCCTTTTCCTGCCACTGTCCCCTGCAACATGGTTCTAGTAAGGTCTGAAGATCTTGTAAAATATCCATACTATTTTAATTTCCATATTTGGCATTATGTCCTTAGTTGGTCCTGTCAGCCATTGGATTTGTTGCCACTTCCTCATTGATGAAACTATCTATATAAGATATGCACAAAGACTTTCAACTCCTGAACCTAGATTTTTCTCCCAAGACTAGCAGCAAGTGTCAATGTTTTACTCTTTCTGCACATTTTGATGCACCATATCAATTTCGGTCAGGTATGTTTAGTCGCATAGTGTGTCACTCTCATTTTGATTAGTGTAAATCCTCATTGAACCATATTCTTTTCACATGTCTTGTATCAGCTTGGTACTGATAAATTCAAATACCATGTTCATTTATCTAAAAATTCATATATAATATGTTAAATATCAAATAAATATCAATATGTAGATTGATTTTTGAAACCATGAAGAATATTGTCTCTGAAATCTCTTCCATTGCTTTGATAAAAAAAGCTTTCATATGGAAAGAGTTAATATGCTTACAGGAACAGATACAACTATTGTTTGCAGTAGTCTCAGGCAGATGTCGTTGTTTTTCCATATATTGTTTAGTTTCTTTTTTTCTTTTAGAGCTGCCAATGTCTGTAATTCTAGCTAATACTTTTGATTTTGAACCATCAAAAGTGACAATGAAGCTAAGATATTTAAAATGGTTGACTGTTTCAAGTGTCTCTCTGTTCTTATGATTTGTCTTCAAGTATCAGCGTTTTTGTCATCTCTTTGGTTTTGTCAACATTGATGTCTATACCATGTTCTATTGATATCATTTCTATGCTCTCAACTAAGTCTTTGAACTCTGATACATCACATAAAGCCCATCTGTGTCATCTACAAGATGATGGCTGGTAGTCATTGTGCCTGTAATTCTGATAATCCTGAGGTGTTCTTCAAGGGCATCAATTAATAATCCTTTAGACAAAAATATAAAACAATGTTTGAGATAGCAAACAGCCCTGTCCTACAGTCACCAGAAACCATTTGCCCAACATACCATTCATAAACAATGCACTCCTGGAATTTTGATAAGGTTGTTTGATGACATTACTCTGTCATTGATGTTATATTTGATTGAGGTTGTTCAGCATGGTGCATGTCTTGCTGATAATGATGATACATTTTAGAGAGTACATTAACATCAAATTCTACTGATAATGATGATACATTTTAGAGAGTACATTAACATCAAATTCTACTGATAATGATGATACATTTTAGAGAGTACATTAACATCAAATTCTACTGATAATGATGATACATTTTCGAGAGTACATTAACATCAAATTCTACTGATAATGATGATACATTTTTAGAGAGTACATTAACATCAAATTCTACTGATAATGATGATACATTTTAGAGAGTACATTAACATCAAATTCTACTGATAATGATGATACATTTTAGAGAGTACATTAACATCAAATTCTACTGATAATGATGATACATTTTAGAGAGTACATTAACATCAAATTCTACTGATAATGATGATACATTTTAGAGAGTACATTAACATCAAATTCTACTGATAATGATGATACATTTTAGAGAGTACATTAACATCAAATTCTCCTGGTGCTATTGAAAGCAGCCTGGAGAAGGTGGGAAGGTATTTATAGAAAATGCAACATAAATCTTAGAGTACTCCTGGGTCTCGATAGAGCACTGCAGACTATAAGAGGGTCTCGATAGAGCACTGCAGACTATAAGAGGGTCTTGATAGAGCACTGCAGACTATAAGAGGGTCTTGATAGAGCACTGCAGACTATAAGAGGGTCTTGATAGAGCACTGCAGACTATAAGAGGGTCTTGATAGAGCACTGCAGACTATAAGAGGGTCTTGATAGTGCACTGCAGACTATAAGAGGGTCTTGATAGAGCACTGCAGACTATAAGAGGGCCTTGATAGAGCACTGCAGACTATAAGAGGGTCTTGATAGTGCACTGCAGACTATAAGAGGGTCTTGATAGAGCACTGCAGACTATAAGAGGGTCTTGATAGAGCACTGCAGACTATAAGAGGGTCTTAATAGAGCACTGCAGACTATAAGAGGGAAGCTCACAAATAATGTTGCCCACCTTCTACAGCTTGAAAATCAAATACAGAAAATGGAGGAGGCAGAAAGTCTAGATGGGTCCATTCAGAGCTGTGAGGAAAAGATACTCTGTGATCTTAAATCTGTGACGTCAACTCATGTGGAGGCGGCATTCTCTTGCTGCAAGACAAGACACACCCAAATTAACTGAATCTGTGCAAAACAATAAATCGGATTCCCAATGAAGAAACAATATTTGGTGAAAGATTGAGAACTAGGCATAATGATAGGATCTATCCTGACTGCACTTGGCATGTTGATCTTGACTGTTATCTAAGCTGTTCAAGGAGCGAATGGAGGGGGCAGTGCTACACTGCCTCCAACACCAACAGACAAGTGGGGTGAGGTAGTGGGCAAAGAAGTACTGATTTACTGCTGATATGCTATTGTATCAGCAATGGATGTGTATCTAAAATGTATCCGAGGGCTGTGTGCCTATTGTTGTAAACGGCACGCGAGTGCATGCCTTTTTCACCCCTACTGCTGGCGTTGTGGAATTGTTCTTGTAAACTGTAACGTGATTGATGATCATTACATGCCGTTCTTAAACTGTGACTGGTAACGGGGGTTACACGGCCTCATGCTGTGAATGAAATGTCACCATGACCATATTGGCCATACACACAACAAGGCCCCACTGGGATCTGTCCCAGGTTCATGTAAAAAGGTAAACTTACACGCCGTTAGAACGGGTGCCTTGTAACATGGTGAGTTCTTGCTATTTCTTAAAATTTCCCACATACAGTGGATCGTACTTCACATTGATAATTGAATGGTTCTGCACTTGAGAATCATGTATCAACAACCACTCTCTTTCACAAAAATTTCAGTTCAATTCTCACCACAGTGTATGCCATGACTGGATGGAATCAGGTAATAACTGCACAACAATGTCTCTTGTAAACTGAGCATCAACTTTATTAGTATTTCAATACCTCCAGAATATATATTATATACAAGGCCAGCAACTCCCGCTCGGCCTTCACAGTTTCTCCTAAGGTAAACCTACAGTCTGTTTGAGTATCTCACTCTGTGCTATCACTCTCTAAATCACCTATCTAATCCTACGAATCACTTGACTTCTGTTATTCTATTTAACTACTTTTATCATGGCCAGTACTAAATGCTACCAATCTAAAATAATCACTTCTAGATGGCTTCTATGCACCCCTACTTCTGAGCTTGAGCTCACTAAAAACAAGTAGGTCAACGTCTAGCAGTGTCGCTGCCCCTCCCTGGCTATCTGTGAATTGTCTCTAATATCTCCTTTCTAGCACTATCCAAGTGTTTACATTTTTCCCCCTCCAACCAATCATAAACTACCTATGTCATCACTCAGCCAATCAAATCAATCTCACCATCTTAAGACAACTCACTCTAGAGTTTTTCATCATTCACTTATTGCACGAGATCCTTACAATCTTCACTCAACACTATTCACGTCTCACATTAACTATAATGACTCTCCCATTGTCCTTACCCTATACCCAACTACATCTATTTCCTTACATCCCCCGTGTACACTATAAGTTGAAGGTTTATCAAATAGGAAATTCAGAACAGGTTTATTACAGCCAACTACAGAATTTCATCACGGAATGTCTTCTTCTTTTCTATATCTGTCCTTGCCATAACCACTACAACTACACAAAGATAAGTAGTTTGTAACACCCTTCCCCCATTTGATGCAAGGCTTTGTGCCAGCCCCTATTCAAAGTCTGATAACATATTTCTGTACTTGCCAAATATTTCAGAATACATCCCTGGTCACGTAGAGCTCAAAGTAAGCCAGTGGCATGTTTTTATTTCTTTATTAGTTAATATATATCTATTGTAATGGTTTTGTCCGAAAGAAAAAATGTGTACCTCTCATGCCCTGCACTAACATCGACTGTCTCTTACTACTGGGTCGGAGGCGTGTGGCACCTTGGGGGTGATGTGATGGATCCCAAATGGGGTGGGAATAGTAAATCCTGTTGTGTCACACATGGGGGGATTAAAAGATGGTGTTATCAAATCACTTTAACACCACTACCCACAGGACTTGTGCGTACACTTATTGTACTGAGAACAAAATAGATATTCATGCTAAATTTGGTCCTGGGAAAGCCCACAGGCTTAAAAGTTAATTGAGAAGCTAAAAGCTGGTGCAAAATAAAGAAAGTGTAAAATAAAAGCAACCTATAATTGATAACAGAAAACAAACTTACTCTAGTCATAAAGACTATTGACAATAAGCAAAAACTTACACAGAAAACCATCCTTGTCAGGACAAATATGAGATGGAGTATGGGTTTTATTCATTGTCACAGTACATTCATCACTTTCTTCCTCTTCTTCCACGGTCCCAATCTAAAAATAGTATTTTGTACATTTAGAACATGATGTCGCATGACCTTGAACATTGTTTTATGGACACAACGCTAGCAGACAACTTACATCTGAAACATGTTCATCTGTTGATCTATTTTAAGATAACAATATATTACTCTTTGTATTCATCAATGATTATTCTTCTTTATTTTACTTTATTTTTAGTTGTGTGTTACTGACCACTCTCTGTTGAACTAGTTTATTTCATTGACACATGAACCAGTTGTGTGTTGAGTCAATTTAAGTGTTTTTGTATGTCTTCCATTTTTCTATGTATGAGTGTCTGATCATCTGCAAATAAAAGCTCATTGACCTCATCTGTCTCTGATGGGTTGGTTAACTTGCATATATATAGTCCATGTATGTAATAAACAGTAGGGGGGATAGTACGCACCCCTGTCTTACACCTGATCTAACTTCAAAGTGGTCAGTGTAGCCTGCTGCTATTCTGACTGCAGCTGCTGTTGATGTTGATACTTTTAATTAGGTTGGTTAGATGTTGGCTTACTCCATATGTTGTTAGTATCTCTTACAGTTGTTCTCTATTTACTCTGTTGAATGCTTTTTCCTGGTCAATGAAAGCTATGTACAAATTTTATTGTGTTTTGTTGTTTTTTTTCTGCAAGCTGTTTTAAGGTAAATAGAGCGTCAGTACATCCTCTGTTTTTTTGGAACCCCATTTGAGAATTGCTTAACTGTTCTATTATTGGTCTCAGCCTTTTTTCCAAGATTTTGGCGTATAGCTTTCCTACATGGTTGAGAAGAGATATACCTCTATATTAATTGCAGTCTCTTTTGCTACCTTTTTTTCCATATTGGTATGATGGTTGCCTGTTTCCAGTCTTTTGGTACTTTTTGTTGGTGCCATAATGCATTGAATATTCTGTGCAGCCATGTCACTCCTGTTTCTTCTGTTGCTGCTATTATGTCTATTGGTAGTGCATCTATCCCCGGTGCTTTATTTCTTGGTGCATATTTCATTACATCTTCGATTTCTTCTTTCATGATGCTGGGTTCTGTATTTGTGCATTCTTGCTTGGTTTTTGTGGTCATATTGGTAGCTGTTGTCATAAATACCTAAAATCCAATATATTCACTTACAAACACAAAAACAATCTGTATTTAACCTGTTCCCTGGAATACGCTTAAACATTATTTTTTTATAAAAAGACAAACAAACAAACTTACATCATTATTCAACTCTTGTTTTAAGAAATCTTGAAGGAAAAACATATTTGCTTCCAACTTTACTTCCACCTGAGAAAATACAATTATGTTAATATTTATATGACTGGATACTTCACTTATTGATCAACATAATCATTTATGTACTTAACTCTAAAAGTTTTAGGCATTCTTATATATACACACACACACAAAGAGAGAGAGAGAGAGAGAGAGAGAGAGAGAGAGAGAGAGAGAGAGAGAGAGAAAAATTGTAATAGATTTTAACAATTCTTTTCAGTAAACAGTTAGAAATTGTGATGGTTTTTATTAATTATATACAGTAAATAGTAAAATTCAAAAGAGGCTTCTATAATCAAAAACTTAAATTCATTTATTTATATCTACTTCTTTTATTCACTAATGTCTACATTTTCAAAATTTGTTATGCATTTTTGCATCAAGTTCTGTACGAAGCAATTGAGTTTTTTTTGGTTAATGTTGTCCTATTATTCAGGAGGTATTTTTCAATGCATTGTTGTTGACTGTAGTATTGAAAGATGTGTGAGACAGTCTATGTTGTTTGTCCACAAAGCACACAATTTTTATGTACAGACTTGAACCTAATATACATGTTTGTTATTGTTATGGATCAAGAAGTCTGAGCCCTGACACCCTTCAGCCCAATGTCATGTAATAATATCTGTAACTATATTATTTTCTCTTGTTGTTCCGTACAAGATGTTCCATTTATCAAGTCTTAGAGGATGTAGTTGCAATGATGTTGGTGAGTTTTGAACAATTATATACATGTTTTATGTGGGTGTTCATATAGTGGATAGGAGATGTCAGAGTTTGGTTTCATTCTATTCTACTGATATGATTGTGTTAAGAAGAAATGTGAATGTTAGGAGAGAGAGTAGGGGAGAGTTAACAAATATAGTACGTGTGGGGGAAGTTTGAACATTCATCTACATAATGTTTTATGTGGGTGTTCATATAGTGGATAGGACATGTCAGAGTTTGGTTTCATTCTATTCTACTGATATGATTGTGTTACGAGGAAATGTGGATGTAAGGAGAGAGAGTAGAAGAGAGTTAACAAATATAGTACGTGTGGGGGAAGTTTGAACATTCATCTACATAATGTTTTATGTGGGTGTTCATATAGTGGATAGGACATGCCAGAGTTTGGTTTCATTCTATTCTACTGATATGATTGTGTTAAGAGGAAATGTGAATGTAAGGAGAGAGAGTAGGGGACAGTATGGAGAGAGTTAAGAAATATAGTACGTGTGGGGGAAGTGACATTCCCGAGAATTCTGAGTAGACCTGTTGGGTTAGGGGAGAATCTTGTGATTGTGGAGATATTGACAAACACATGGAAGTGAGTAGATTGGGGGGGGGAAAAGGTGAAGGTGAAATAGCTAGAGATGATGTTAAGAGAATCCATTGGATGAGAAATTAAGGAAGTGGTTTTTGATTGGTTGAAGGGCGAGGGATTTAAGCACCTGCAGAGTGTTAGAAACAAGCTCTCTACGAGAAATTCACATGTAGCTAAGTAATAGAATTGGCTACACTGCTAGGCATTAGTCTTACAGTTGCAGATGAGCTCAAGCTCATTGTCAGTTAGCAATGATTAGTTAGAACTCCAGAAGGGATTTATGCTTAAGCTAGGGAGTAGCAGTGACCACGATGGGTATAGCTTTATAGATGGCCAGGAGCCAAAGCTTATTTAGTTAGGAGTGATTTTAGTACAGGACGAGAGAGGGATGACATGGAGTGCCAGAGTTAGGTGAGAGTTGGAGATTCCTTAGCATGTACAGTGAATAACTGAACGGAATATTAAACCACTGGATTTGTTTGTAATATTTGTTGTATTCTTATAGTGTATAACTTTACAAATAAAGTTATGCTGTTCAATTCTAAGAGAGACTTCCATGTGCAGTAATTATCAAGTTGAGTCCATACGCTGTGGTGATAGATGAAGTGGAGGTTGTAGTGGGAAAAGAGAGCCAGAGATTCAAGACAATCCAGTTAAAGAACTATTCAGTTACAAAGGCCAGGTACAAGGTGTGCAACGTGGAGTATGGTCACATGTGTATGTACATTCTAGAGCCAGTATAAGACACTGTTACCATCACAGGTGTTCAACGGTGTGTACAGGTGCCTTTCCAGTTTAAATTTCACAACCCGTGCAGAAGACCATGGTTACAAATGTTCAGTGGTGCACGATTGCTTCTCAGTCTGAAGATGGTGATTTGGTTTATTCTATTTAGGCTGTTAACGTTGTCATGGGGGTTTGGCCTCATCATGTATTTAAAAAGTTCTCCAAAAAGTTCAAAATTTATGAATTTGCATGCATTGTATAATTGATGTGTGAAGCCATAGTTTACCACATGTTGCCAATAACTAATTAACTCACTGGTTCCTCTTTTACATTTGCTGTCTGGCTCTGAGTTTCCATATTTGTGGCAGTCTGAGAATGAAGAGTAAAGTTGCAATAGTCCCATGTTAACAGAAATATCAGATTGATAAAACATGGGAATGCAATAACATACATTTACATATGTGCATATCTATAGCTTTTGAATATTTTATAAAATTTTACATAACTGATTTATGTCTAAAGGTGAAGGAATGAAATGTAGTGTTGTGCATGAAGGGCAGCTTACAGAAGCATTTGGCATAAGAACAGGAGTGAGGCAGGGATGCCTTTTCTTTCTGCTAGCCATAGATTGGATTATGAGAATAACTCAGAACAAAAGAAATGGAATCCAGTGGTCACAGACCAAGCAAATTGATGATTTAGACTTTGCTGATGACATAACTCTGTCCTACCACATAATCATCAACCGATGCAAGATAAAATAAGCATACTTGTTGAGAGATCACAACAGCTGGGACTGAAAATAAATAGAGGTAAGACCAAAATTAAGAGAACTTACTTGCAGTTGGCAATAACCAAATAACAATAAGAGAAATACCTCTATTAAACGTATAATCTTACATTCATCTGGACAGTAATATAGACAAAAAAGAAGGAACAGAGAATGATATGAATATAATAGGATACAAAAAGTATAAGGAGCCTTTGTTGCTCTAGGAAACATGGAAATCTAAAGACATTAGGTTAAATACAAAAACAAATATTTTCAACTCCAATGTTAAGTCAGTCCTAAAACATGGCTGTGAAACATGGAGACTGCAAAATTTATGAATTTGCATTCTTCTTCTTCTTCTATCCTTCCTCCTTTGCTGTTGGCGTTGAGGGGAGATACAATCTGCGATTCTTTGCTCTTCTATTGGCCTCTTCTGGTGTTATCCCTCCTAGTGACTCTAGTATTCCCTTTATCCTTCTCTTTCTTGGTCTTCCTCTTAATCTGGCATTTTCGTAGCATTTGTTTATGGCTCTTTGGGTCATTGTTAGTTCTGTTTGTCTTGCTATGTGGTTGAACCAATTTATCTGTTGTTTCTTTATGTATTCGATGGCTGGTTCAATTTCGAGTTTCTTCCTCAGGTCGGTGTTTCTTACTCTGTCCCTTAAGCTGTTTCCTGTCAGTCTTCTGACACTATGAATTTGCATGCGTTGTATAATTGTTGTGTGAAGCCATCATTTACCAAACACTGCTTATAATAACTAATTAACTCACTGGTTCCTGGTTTAGATTTGGTGCCTGGCTCTGAGTTTCCATATTTGTGGCAGTCTGAGAATGAAGAGTAAAGTCACAATAGTCCCATTTTAACAACAAGAAGTATCAGATTGATAAAACATGGAAATGCAATAACATACTTATATCTAAATATGTGCATATCTATAACTTTTGAATATATTTTACAAACATTTTACATAACTGTTTCATGTCCAAATGTGGATACTTCATAAGGCAGAAAGGTTCAGATATGGAGGTTAGCTACAAACTTGTATCAGAATTCCACTAAACTGTTAGTATTTGGCTCCACTGCACTCTTTTTGGTTTATCTCACTGCAGTGAATTTAAGAACTTTTTAAAATTACATCAGTTAGCAGGTGCTCTTCAGTATGAAAGTTCACTAGTCAACATTTCATGCTTTGTTCATGGGAAATTGTGGATTCTATTAAGAACCAGTTGTGTGTCAATGACCCATGAACCAGTTGTGTCACTCACCACTCTTAGCTGAACTAATTTATTTCACTGACCCATGAACCAGTTGTGTGTCACTGACCATCTCAGCTGAACTAATTTATTTCACTAACCCATGACCTTCTAGGGATACAAGCCCTCAGTAGTTTTAATTTTACGGCCTTGTTGGTATTATGTCATATATTCATTATGTAATTTAATTGTTGTGTTGTTATTGCTTGTTTTCCTTAGATCTCCTTCTGGCAGCTTCCATTGTAGGTTATTACAGATGCCAGATATTCACAGTTTGTTACAATTTTCAAGTTCTTTGCTGTTAATGTTGATTTTGAGTTGGCTATTGCTTTGTCAGTGTCATTATCTTGCTTTTCTGTACATTTGAATAGAAGTTTTGCTCTTCACTGTGATTTTTAACACTCAATTGTCTCTTCTAAACCCTTTGCATTGTTTGCGTGAAGAACAGCGTCATCAGCATATCTGAGTTCTGGTATTTTGTTGCCATTTATTGTGAAAGCTTTGTATTTCACAAAATTGTCATCTTTACTGACATTTCTCATGATGTTCCCAGCATAGATGTTGAACAGGCATGAATACAGGATGCATACTCACCTCACACCCTTTTATACTTTGAACCAGTTTGATGTTTCACCTGATCTCCTGAGAACCGCTTGCTGTTCATGATCTAGTGATTCCATAAGGTGTATTAAATGTGTTGGCAAACCCATGTCCTTCATGATATCCCATGGCTTTTTATATTTGCGTCAAAGGCATTGCTGTAATCTATGAAGCATGTATACATTACTCTGTTATATTTCCTACACTTCTCAATGATCTTTCTCATTTTAAAGATATAGAACCAAAAACCTATTAGAAATTTAAAATACCTTGAATCCAATATATTCAGTTAAAAGCACAACACAAGCTGTATTTAATCTGTTTCCTGGGATGTGGTTAAAATGATTTTAAAAAAATAAAGACAAACAAACAAACTTACATCATTATTTAACTCTTGTTTTAAGAAATCTTGAAGGAAAAGCATATTTGCTTCCAACTTCACTTTTACCTGAGAAAATACAATTATGGCAATATTTATATGACTGGATGCTTCACTTATTGATCAACATAATCATTTATGTACTTAACTGTAAAAGATTTAGGCATTCTTATATATATACACACACACAAAGAGAGAGAGAGAAAGAGAGAGAAATTGTAATAGATTTTAACAATTCTTTTCAGTAAATAGTTAGAAATTGTGATGGTTTTTATTAATTATATACAGTAAATAGTAAAATTCAAGAGGCTTCTATAATCAATAAATTAAATTCATTTATTTATATCTTCTTCTTTTATTCACTATTGTCTACATTTTCAAAATTTTGATGAATTTTTGCATCAAGTTCTGTAAGAAGTAATTGAGTTTTGTGCTTAGCATAGTCCGATTATTCAGTAAATATCCTTCAATGCATTGTTGTTGACTGTAGTATTGAAAGATATGTGAGACAGTCTATGTTGTTTGTCCACTTGTACACACTTTTTATGTGCAGGCTTGAACCTCATGTACATATAGTTTATTGTTGTTGAAGATGTGTGAGACAGTCTATGTTGTTTGTCCACATGTACACACTTTTTATGTACAGACTTGAACCTCATGTACATATAGTTTATTGTTGTTGAAGATGTGTGAGACAGTCTATGTTGTTTGTCCACACGCACACACTTTTTATGTACAGACTTGGACCTCATGTACATATAGTTTCTTGTTGTTGAAGATGTGTGAGACAGTCTATGTTATTTGTCCACATGTACACACTTTTTATGTACAGACTTGAACCTCAAGTACATATAGTTTATTGTTGCTTTGGATTCAGAAGCCTGAGTGCTGGCATCCTTCAGCCCAACACAGTATTCTATTTTTAATTGATATATTACCTTATTGTTTTGTTCAAAACATTCCTTTTATCAAGTCTTTGAGGAAGTAGTCGCTTTGATATTGGTAAGCTTTGAACATTCAAATACATGTTTTTCTGTTTCATATGGGTATTCATAGAGTGGACAGGACATGCCAGAGTTTAGTTTTGTGTTGTATTATACTGATGTGATTGTTCGGTGGTGCATGATTGGTTCTCAGTCTAAAGATGATGGTTTGGTTTCTTCTGTTTAGGCTGTTAATGTTGTCATGGGTTTTAGCCTCATCATTTATTAATAAAGTTTAAAATTTATTTGCATGCATTGTATAATTGATGTGTGAAGCCATAGTTTACCACATGTTGCCAATAACTAATTAACTCACTGGCTCCTGTTTTACATTTGCTGTCTGGCTCTGAGTTTCCATATTTGTGGCAGTCTGAGAAGGAAGAGTAAAGTTGCAATAGTCCCATGTTAACAGAAATATCAGATTGATAAAACATGGGAATGCAATAACATACATTTACATATGTGCATATCTATAGCTTTTGAATATTTTATAAACATTTTACATAACTGATTCATGTCTTAAGGTGGATACATCATAAGGCAGAAAGGTTCAGATATGGAGGTTAGCTACAAACTTGTATCAGAATACCACTAAACTGTTAGTGTTTGGCTTCACTGCACTCTTTTTGGTTTGTCTTATTGCAGTGAATATAAGAACTTTTTAAAATTACATCAGTTAGCAGGAACTCTTCGGCATGAAAGTACATTTGTCATCATTGACAAATCTGTGTTTGTCAAAATTTGATCATATGGATCCTTTTCCTTCTTTTTAATTTCCATAATGAAATGAGGTGATCTGATGAAGAGATTCTGCAGTAAGTGATTTAGAAATAGATTTCATTCAATTTAGAAGTGATAGTCTGCTGATAGTTATTCAAGTTTGTTTTATGGAGATGTGTGACTTTTTAAAAAACCAAACAAGTAATATTTGGATTATATTTTCATGTGAGCACCCACTTTTTTCACACAAATCGTTGTTGTTGTTCTACTAACACTGTATGTCTAATTGTGAACACACTACCCTTATACAATAATAAGTCTTGGTTGTAATGAAATTTCATGCAAATTTCTATTTAAAATTATTTTTTTGTTCAGTTTATGTTCAATCAATTTTCATTACTTTTTAAAGTTAGCATATTGCATTGTTTACATAAACATACATGTTGCTATTAGTTTAGCAGAGAGATAAAGCTAATGTGTCATGAAGGTAGAATGATGAACAGGGTTATAATTAGTCATTGATACAGTTCTGAGACATAAATTCCTACTAAAAAGGCTATTGTGTACTATAAGTACTATTTTCTTTTACACTTTGTTTCACCTGTGTTCATGCTAATTGTTGTAAATTGTCATTCAATTGAATATAAATTTGTGTTTGAAATGCTGAAAGCAGAAACTTACCTACTGTGTTTACTGTATGCATTTTTATAATCATAATAACTAATATATTGGAAGTAAACTTTGTTGATGGACAAATATCATCATCAAGTACCGGGCCTGCTGGCATAGGTGATCATGTCTCTCCACAACTTTTGATATCAGCAGCTATTTATCATTTCTGTTGTTGACCTTCTGCCAAGCCATTCTCTTAAACTGTCTGGTATCTTTTCTCTTTGCTTCCCTCTATCTCTTCGTCCCTCAATTTTCCCAGTTGTTACAATATATTCCAGCTGTTCTCTTCTCATTACATGGCCCAAAAAATTGTGATTGTTTCTTCCTAATATTGGAAATTATCTCTCTTTTTGCTTTGACCTCTATAGAAATATACTGATTATTTATCATATTAAGGCTAGTTTAAATTGTTGCAGCATAAATATAATCAATTAACTTTCTATTTATTATTAAATCATATCTATCTATTAACCTTTCGAGCCATAGCCGGCCCACAGGGCATAGACCCAGATACTCTTTCTCTTATCTAAATTTTATTCTAGCAGTTTTCAATCCTTGTAAAGATCTTTTATCAAATCTCGCCATTTGTCTCTAATACTTTTGTCTCATATACAACAATAAATGAATATAATAAAAGGTTCTCTCCATGCCTTGCTAGTCGTATGGGGAATATAGTGTTGGTGACCATATTTTTCTATGACCACAGCACATTTTTGGGTGATGTGGTCAGTATCACGCCAAGCTTGTCCTTGTGGGAATATTTGAGTGAAATCATGAAATGTTTGTCTGTTATGAAAACCATTGATATGCTAATAAGTGAATGGATAATAAATATGTAAGATGATAATGAACTGTTTTGTTTATGATCAGATTACAAGTTCTGTATCAGTGAAAGTTTATAGCACAAGCGAAAGTGAAAATGAATATGATATTGATTTGTGCATGTTGTAATTTCTGTGTACCTCTTTAGTCATATTGCTGCATTCAAATGATTAATTTATGATCCTAACTTTTAAAAATATTTTCATGTTATTAACATTTATGAAATTATATAATCATTACATGTAACAACAACAAAAAAATCACTAATTCAGACAATTCGAGTAGCTCAAGAATGTCAAATGATATAAACCACGATACCTTTTAGGTTATTGGTTATGGAAGGCCCCGGTATCACCGCAAACGAATTAAAATCCATAATTGCTCAACCGCCCGTGCCAGTGGAATCATCCGAATTACTAACACATCTCCCAAACAAAGAAAGGTAACTGTAGTCCCCATCGTAGCAGTCTCAGCACACGCCAAAAGACATAAGGCGAAACCGCGCAGAAAGTGAACACAGCCAACTGTTCCCTGTCATACGATATCATCATTCATCGTAAATAAGCGGGATATTGAAACAGGATCAAAACGGATGAGACACACAGCTCACGGTGTGCATAGAGCACTTAACTCAGTAGCTCCTGCAACAAGCCGGACTTGGAATATGAGGAAACTGCAAGAAGGAACACTTTTCAGACATAGCCTTCAATGGCTCCTGCCGCCTATCCACCATATACCATGGAAGTTCGCGTCCTCCCGAAAATGATGATAGTCGTAGCACTTGATGATGTTAGGCCATCGTTGATGACTCCAATTCCAAACATATAGACACACAGTGGTGGTAAGTTATCATTTCCAATCCAACATAAGCCACCTGACCTGTAGTTAGTAAAACCACAGAGAGAATATGATTTTGTGACCTTCACTGATTCACTCTTGGATGTGAATGTGTAGTTTACACAAGAGGAGAAGTTTTCAACTACAGTGATCAAAGTAAAGATTGCTTAGTCCATGGTTCAAATATAAATAAGCTGCCATTTTGGTGCGTCCAAATACCTTTTAGGTATCAGTGAAAAGAGAAAAGAAGAAGAAAAGAAGATATAATCATTGGCAATTTGTGAACGATTACTATTCCCATGAAGCAAATTTGAAATTTACAGATCAGAATGTAAGCAATCCCCCCCCTCCCCCCCCCGAGTTTCCACCTTGCATTATTATTAAGTCCAGCAAATGTGCCAAAAATGGATATTTTAAGTTATTCATCCATAAAGATGTTTTCCTCTTCTCAGTGATGTAAGGTTTTATAGGCCTAAAAGAGAAAAAATATAAAAGACATAGTATTGGTCATTATTCTCAAGGTTCTTTGTGGTCATCATAGCAGATGATTGATCAAGTCAGTTTTGGAGTAGGTTAGTCATGACTCGAGTGAGACAAGACTTAGTGGTAGGGTAATTAGTAATGTTCTGTTCTAGTTTAACGTCCTTCTGCTATGTAAACGAGTGATCTTTCTTGATTGACCTCACGTATTTTAATGTTTCTTTTTGTGCATTTAATTTTATTTTGTTAAGAAGGTTTAGCGTTAGGTACTACAGACTACAGTTTGTGAAGGCTTATTGAGAGGAAACTTCATTCAATTGCGTCGTCCATTAATTAACTTAACGGACGTAAAACTTTGACTATACTATTTTTTTTGGTTCATTTCTTCTTTACAATCAGCTTTACTCAGTTAGTTACTGTAGTAGCTCCGCATTTCTTTGCCTTGACCCTTTATACTGACAAGTGATTACTCTACACTTTACGGTTTTTAGCCCTGGGGCCTTCTAGTTCTAACTGAACTAACTAATATTACTATAACCGTGACTATAAAATAATAATACATAACCAATACAATAACCAGCAGGTTTAAGTAATTATTCATTCATTATTATACAATGCTGCGAACGACACTGACAGAATAAAGTGCAAGGAGGCGTTACATTGTGATTGAACAGAAGGACGCTCAACTAGGACATTACCAATCACAGCACATACATTTTATAGCATTCTGGTGAATTAACTGATATGGTATATTCAAATAGTCTATTCTTAATCTCTTGAGAGACAGAAATATCGGCTATGTAGAAACGACCACCAAGGTGTTTACCTACAAGTCAAGAAGTCTTTTCAGTCGCCTTGCAAGCTTGCCAGAGGAAACTTCCATTTTTAAGCCAAATAACGCTTATTTATAAAGCCAAAAGTAATTCAATCTTCTACTTTTCTCTTGTCACTGATACCTAAAAGGTGTCGTGGTTTATATCATTTGTCGTTCTTGAGCTGCTCGAATTGTCTGAATTAGTGATTTTCCTTTGTTGTTACATGTCTCTGTCACTGCATCTATCCATCTTCTTCTTTTCTCTTTTCACTGATACCTAAAAGGTGTCGTGGTTATATCATTTGTCGTTCTTGAACTGCTCGAACTGTCTAAATTAGTGATTTTCCTTTGTTGTTACTACATGTCTCTGTCACTGCATCTATCCATCTCCTTCTTTTCTCTTTTCACTGATACCTAAAAGGTGTCGTGGTTTATATCATTTGTCGTTCTTGAGCTGCTCGAATTGTCTGAATTAGTGATTTTCCTTTGTTGTTACATGTCTCTGTCACTGCATCTATCCATCTTCTTCTTTTCTCTTTTCACTGATACCTAAAAGGTGTCGTGGTTATATCATTTGTCGTTCTTGAACTGCTCGAACTGTCTAAATTAGTGATTTTCCTTTGTTGTTACTACATGTCTCTGTCACTGCATCTATCCATCTCCTTCTTTTCTCTTTTCACTGATACCTAAAAGGTGTCGTGGTTTATATCATTTGTCGTTCTTGAGCTGCTCGAACTGTCTGAATTAGTGATTTTCCTTTGTTGTTACATGTCTCTGTCACTGCATCTATCCATCTCCTTCTTTTCTCTTTTCACTGATACCTAAAAGGTGTCGTGGTTATATCATTTGTCGTTCTTGAGCTGCTCGAACTGTCTGAATTAGTGATTTTCCTTTGTTGTTACATGTCTCTGTCACTGCATCTATCCATCTCCTTCTTTTCTCTTTTCACTGATACCTAAAAGGTGTCGTGGTTTATATCACTTGTCGTTCTTGAGCTGCTCAAACTGTCTGAATTAGTGATTTTCCTTTGTTGTTACATGTCTCTGTCACTGCATCTATCCATCTTCTTCTGGGTCTTCCTCTTGGTCTTTTTCCATGCATTCTCGAGAAGAACGCCCTTGGTGGTGATTTGTGAGGATTCATTCTGAGTAATTTAATGAGCCAGGCAAAAAGGCAAAACATATTTGAGTTATTGAGTTATTTATCATTGCACTCGTGCGTGTGTACACTCGTCGTACCCTCCGTATAATAGTTGAACAAGGTTAAGAACTACAGTCCCCACTTTACACTGGATTAATAGATTACGAAAAGGCATTTGATAGTTTAGACAGAGGAATGCTTTGGAAGTTGATGAGCCATTATGGAATCCTCATAAAGTTTATTAACCTGATAAAAACAATGTATAAAGGGATGAAATGTAGTGTGGTGCATGTGTAATAGTAAGCTAGTGAAAGCATGGGGGCAGGTAACTTAGTTGTTACCCGCTTCTAAATAGATAATAGCAGTAACAAATGGTAGCAACCATCAGTGTTAAGACATACAATTTAAGTATGGAAAATTTCCAGCCAGAAATAGAAGTTCACATAGGGGTAGTGGATACACAGAAAGTGGGAAGGAGGTAACGTCCAGAATTGTTGGAGGACACGTAATAGTTTAGGTCCATGGAAATTTCCACGATTTCCACAACAGCAGGTTGGGGAAATAACAATATAGCATACGTTGACCCTATGACTTTGGCCCGTCTGATAAATAAGTTGTTATCCAACTACCAGGAAAGGTCATTGTCATGAGGTAACCATTATTTAAATAGGTTATAGAAGTCACGAAAATAATCTGTTATTGTAAAATAGGGGGACAGTTGAGACACAGGTAATGATTTTGGAGTTAAGGTCTCGGACACAGAGTGAGGAGGGCTAACCGAGTTGCAATTTGTCACTTCGCGACAAAATTGCGACAATTTTTATTGGCTACTGATTTTCAGGTGAAGAGAGTGGTTGGAGTATTTAAACTTCAACACGATAGGTTTAAGACAGTTCGAGTTAGGATTAAATTAGTTAGAGATGAATTAGTCAGGAATATAAAGTCAACAGTTCGAGTAAGTTATTCAGGAAGGAGAATTAGACAGTTAGTATAGTCAGTACAGTTAGAAAGTTAAGACTAGAAAGTGAAGCCAGTTAGTTAGGAACTTAGAATCTCCAAGTTGTAGTTCAAGTCAGTTGAGAAGTTATTAGTAGAAGTTGATAGAGAGTAGGAGTATAGCAATGAGAATATGAACATTAGTGTCGTGAAGTGTTTTTAAGAGTAATTCAAGTTGTTTCACATTCCTCATGAACGCAAGTTAAATAATATTGTATGGAAAATATGCAGTTGGGACGGATCATAGTCATCGGCGGTAGCCTCAGAGAAGACCCGAATTAATTAACATTAATTTAAGATAAGTGCATCAACCACTAGTCGATCATTGTGCCTAGAGATATCAATAAACTTGATTATCATTATGTATCCAGAAAAGAGTCTGTCTTGAATTACCTGTTGTAATCAACTAAAATAAATGTGATATGATGTAAACAAGTCAATAACATCAAGATAATAAATATACCATAACACATGAAGTGCCGTTTACAGAAGCATTTGAAATAAGAACAGGAGTAAGGCAGGGATGCCTTCTATCTCCATTTCTCTTTCTACTGGCCATAGATTGGATTATGGAAATAACTCAAAACAACAGAAATGGAATCCAGTGGTCACTGAACATGGAACTTAATTATTTAGACTTTGCTGGTGACATTGCTCTCCTATCACACAACCTTCAACAGATGAAAGATAAAATGAGCATACTTGATGAGAAATTACAACAGTTGGGGCTGATGTAGTAGTTATAGTAGTAGGTTAGCTAGTCAAAGGCTCCGGTATCATGGCAAACGAATTTAAATCCATGATTGCTCAACCGTCCGTGCCAGTGGAATCATCAAAATTAACATATCAACTCATTGAAGGATTCAAACAAAGAAAAGCATCTGCAGTCCCCATCATAGCAGTTACTTAACACGCCAAAAGACAAGGCGTAACCTCATTGAAAGTGAGCACAACCGAACTGACCTTCGTCATACGATATCATCATTCAACGTAAGTAATCGGAATACTGAAACATGATCGGTTGAAAAACACAACTGCAAATAGTACTAAACTCAATAGCTCCGACAGCAAACCGGACTTGGAATATGAGGAAACTGGAATAAAGGACACTTTTCAGACAGCCTCTATGGTTCCTGACGATTATTTATCATATTGACCGGAAGTCCAGGGGGATGGATATACTGTATATATATATATATATATATATATATATATATATATATATATATATATATATATATATATAAAGCTAGGAATAGCCCCCGCCATTGAATATATAAGGAAACAACAGATAAAATGGTTTGGCCACGTGACAAGGCAGAAAGAACAAAATACAACACAACGAGCCTTCAACAAACGTTAGGAGAACATCAGACCCAAGGGTCGACCACGAAAAAGATAGATCGATGGAATATTAGAAGCACTAGGAAACATAACAGCAGCAGAGGCGAACAGAAGAGCGAAAGACAGCAAATTATATATCCCCTCGGCGCTGAAAGACAGATGAGGAAGGAAAGAAGAAGAAGAAGAAATGACAAATAAACAACAACAGAAAAAAGAAAACAAAGAACGGAAGTTTTCCTCTATAATAATATTCATTTATTATTATTTGTCTCCAAACTCCAGCTGTACATTGTAGATAAGGGGAAAAGGGGGGGGGGGGGGGGGGGTTATTGCCAGATCAATAACATTGTCTTACGACTGACTTAGCAGGTCGGTAAGGGATAAATGTTTTATGCTCAGAGAAATACATAGAAGATGGAGATTAAAGTAGCAACGATAAACATGGATCGATGGAATATTAGAAGCACTAGGAAACATAACAACAACAGAGGCGAACAGAAGAGCAAAAGACCGCAAATTATATCTCCCCTCGATGCTGAAAGGCAGATGAGGAAGGAAAGAAGAAGAAGAGGAAGAAGAATAACATTGTCCCTGTCGTCTGCTTAAATTCCAGTTATTGGTTATTGGTTATGGAAGGCTTCGGCATCACAGCAAACGAATTAAAATCCATAATTGCTCAACCGCCCGTGCCAGTGGAATCATCCGAATTACCAACTCATCTCCCAAACAAAGAAAGGTAACTGTAGTCCCCATCGTAGCAGTCTCAGCACACGCCAAAAGACATAAGGCGAAACCGCGCAGAAAGTGAACACAGCCAACTGTTCTCTGTCATACGATATCATCATTCATCGTAAACAAGCGGGATATCGAAGCAGGATCAAAACGGATGAGACACACAGCTCACGGTGTGCACAGAGCACTTAACTCAGTAGCTCCTGCAACAAGCCGGACTTGGAATATGAGGAAACTGCAAGAAGGAACACTTTTCAGACATAGCCTTCAATGGTTCCTGCCGCCTATCCACCATATACCATGGGAGTTCACGTCCTCCCGAAAATGATGATCGTCATAGCACTTGATGATGTTAGGCCGTCATTGATGACTCCAATTCCAAACATATAGACACACAGTGGTGGTAATTTGTCATTTCCAATCCAACAGAAGCCACATGACCTGTAGTTAGTAAAACCACAGAGAGAATATGATTTTGTGACCTTCACTGATTCACTCTTAGATGTGAATGTGTAGTTTACACAAGAGGAGAAGTTTTCAACTACAGTGATTCCATTTAAGGCAATTCTGGGATAGCAAGGCAAGTCTCCTTTATAGCAGCAGAACTTGATGTTCTCCACTTCTTGTAGCCGCCGCCACACGATTCTGGTGTCTCACTAACTTGGACATAATTCAAGAACAATGTCAGATTAACATTCCATAGATATGGCTCTGCTGATGAAGTGCTTGGTGCAACAGTTGTATCAATCATACTGGAGGCTCCTGGTCTGTGGTCATTAATATCACAGACAGCACATGGTGTTGTTATATTCAGTATTTCTTTCTGGGGTGTAAATATGTGGCACACACATGGAGAGTGGTTTGTGGTCACAGTAATCCCATTAAAGGCAATTCCAGGGTAGCATGGCATAGCTGTTTCAGAACAGCACAATCCTGTGATGCCTTCTGTGCTCGCTATAAAGCTGCTGCTGCCACACAATCCTGACCAATTATAGGTGTGGACATTATTCACTTGCAATGACAAAACTGCTTTGTTTACTACATCATAAACCTCTGGAAGCGAATCATTTATGGGACCAATAGTACAATTTATTCTTCCATCGGAGATATCTTCATTGAGTCCCCCCAAAAAAAGGTCTTTGGATAAAAAGCACATATGCGTTTGAGTTAAACACACAATGAGCCCACTTCATAGATTCAAAATGATCCTTGCCAATGCCATCCGCTTGCACAAGTTAGGTCCTTAGCTACCAACGTCTAAAATGTCTGAAACGAAGCCATCCAATTAACGACTTTATCTACAGCGAAGGTTAACGAACTGTGAACAAACATTTATGTTCAAACCCCTGAAAACATTTTCAAAAATCTGCCAACTCGCAGCAATAACATTTATCGTGTTGTTCAATGCAAACATTGCTTGGTCCATAGCTCGAATATAAATAAGCTGCCATTTTGGTGCGTCCCATGACGTCATCTTCTCCAGTTCTGATGACGCAACCACCATTGGTACAGACTAGTTCGGGGGTTTAAAGACCAGCCTCAAATACCACGCCTTGTTTGTTGGGACATACATTTCCCCAAAATCTGCTTTTAGTGATGACGTCGCCACAGAAAATCAGTTTTCTTATTTTTTATTCATCATCAGCATGCGCCATACCGGTTGATGTAGGCGATCATGTCCTTCCACAATCTTCTATCAAAAGTGCATCGTATCAGTTCTGTTGTTGACTGTTTTCCATGCCGTGAAATCAAGCTATCCAATATTTTCTCTCTTTGTCGTCCGCAATATCTCTTTCCTTTTATTTTGCCAGTTGTAACCAAGGTTTCCAACTTTCCTCTTCTCATGACGTGCCCGACAAATGTTGATTGTTTCTTTCTGATGTTTTCTAAGGAGCTCCCTTTTGTGTTGGCCTCTTTGAGAACTTCCTCATTGGTCTTTTTAGCTGTCCAAGGAACTTTTAACATTCTTCTGAGAAATCCCATCTCTGTGGCCTCTAATCGTCTTTTCATTTGTTTGTCTACTGTCCATGATTCGCATCCATAGGTCAGAATTGGTTCTATATAGCACCGATGAACTCTCTTTCTCAATTCTATTGACAGATTTGTTGTATAAGATATTTTTCATTTTCTGAAATGTTATTTTAGCCTGGGCTATTCTGCTTTTTATTTCTGTGGTGCATCTTCCATCTGATGTTATTATTGTGCCCAGGTATTTTAAACGTTGCACTTGTTTCATATTTGTCCTGTTTATTTTCATGCTGCATGATGGTGATGATTGTTTCTTTGATATGACCATTACTTCTGTTTTCTTACTATTCAGACTGAGATCTTTTTTGTTGCTTACTTTTACTATTATGTCTAGCATTTCATGTAGTTCATTCTCTGTCTCTACTATTAAGACTGTGTCATCCGCAAATTATTTATGTTGTGACCGTTGATTTCAATTCCTTTTTTGTCTACTATTGATCTCATAATATGTTCACTGTAAAGTGAAAACAAATCCGGCGACAGAACACAGCCTTGTCTAACTCCTTATTTTATATATTGGAATTATCCTGTTTGGTTGCTAATTCGTATAGCTGTTGTTTGTTACCATTACATGTTTTTTTATTCTATTTATTCAGGATCTCATAAAAACACGGCCATTTCTAAAAGTCCACTTTTAGCATTTCAGACGTAAACGTTGATCAGCACAAACTGGCTCTCAAACTGGATCCCAATGGCCTGCAGTTGCAGTAGGGCACTGTCCCATCTGGACATGTCCACTTCTGAATCTGATAGGACAATGCTGTCACATGCCGGAATAGCCAGACCAAGGTTTCGACTGTTGTAGAAAGTGGCATTACTGAATATAAGGAAAATTCCGTCTCTCAGACGTGCCTCTTGATGAGTAATTAAAATATTTTAACACACGTGGTTTTCCAGAACGGGCCCACACTGTCGCACAGTTAAAATATGAAATGTGAAGTCCATACGGAACAGAGAAATGAAGCCTTTGAAATGTGGATTTACAGAAGAATAGGTAGAATTTGGTGGATACAAAAGAAAGCAAACGATGAAGTTTTAAAACAACTAAAAATAAAAGAAAACTACTAAATACAATTAAGACAATACAAATGAAATTTTTGGGACACGTTAAAAGACACAACAGCCTACTAAAAGTAATATTGGAAGGGAAAATACAAGGTAAAAGAAGCAGAGGTAGACCAAGACTAACATGGACGAGTAACATCAAAAGATGGACAAATCAATCTATGACAACCTGCATCATCAAAGCAAGAGATAGAGTGGAATGGCGATCCATGGTAGCCAACCTTCGTTGCGGAGACGGTCACCGATGATGATGATGAAGTCCATACGTAGAGTCCGTACGTTTGCTTTTTTTACGCTCTCCGCCGCGTTTACTGTGTCACTTCCGTCTCTGGATAGGACACACACTATGGAAGCCAATTGATAATATTACACAAGTCCTATTTTGTTATCCCCAGGGAAAGACCAAAATATATCTAGAGAAGACAATTGAAAGTAGAGATGACGAGGGTGGTGGAAGACATGGAATGATCTTAAGAGAATGGCACCAGACAGGTGTTTGTTAATACTAAATATGCTCCACAGAGTTGAAAGGAAAAAGAGGAATATGTCGCTATAGAAGTAAGTAAAATCCCTCTTTTACTCTGGTTACCTACACCATCGCCAACTGGACTGTTACATGGGCCTGGTGCCTCAGCCTCCACAATAGAGCATCGAATTTATTCAAATCTCCCATAGGGCATTGAATTTATTCAAACCTCCCATAGTGCATCGAATTTATTCAAACCTCCCATAGTGCATTGAATCTATTCAAACCTCCCATAGGGCATCGAATTTATTCAAATCTCCCATAGGATATTGAATCTATTCAAACCTCCCATAGGGCATCGAATTTATTCAAACCTCCCATAGGGCATTGAATCTATTCAAACCTCCCATAGGGCATCGAATCTATTCAAACCTCCCATAGTCAATTAACCAGATAAATCATGCTTCACCCAGTGAGTTGACTTGACAATTCTATTATTCCTGTATACGTACATCTAACAGCTTTATTAAGAGCTTCCTCTATTCTGTCGTTGCTTTGTTCGATCTAGCTGAAGAAGTAGGGATATTACTTTATCTACCTTGAGAGTACTATTCCATTACTTGGTTCAGCCGGTTAGTCTTTACAAACAACATTGAGTGCCGTATCCGCCTCGACGGTTGGCTACCATTGAGCGCCATTCCGCTCTGTCTCTTGCTTTGATAGTGCAGGTTGTCATAGGCTGACTTGTTCATATTTTGTTGTTACTCGTCCATGTTAGTCTTGGTCTGTCTCTATTATCTTGTATTTTGCCTTCCAAGATTACTTTTAGTAGGCTGCTATATCTTATAACATGCCCAAAAATCTCATTTATCTTGTCTGAATTGTGTTTAGTATTTCTCTTAATTTTTAGTTGTAATATTTCATCATGTTTTCTTTTCTTTCCATCCCATTTTTCTATATATCCATATTTCAAAGGCTTAAATTTTCTGTTCTATTTTCTTGTCTACTGTTCATGTTTCTTCACCACACAGGAATGGTGAGAAAATATAACATCTTGCTATTCTTAGTTTTAGCCCTGGTGTTATTTGTTTTGATGTTAGTATATTTTTCATGGCATTAAAATTACTTTTTGCCATTCCTGTTCTTTTGTTTATTACAGTTTTACATTTTCCATCACTGGTTATAGTATGTCCAAGGTAGTTGTAGTTCTGAAGTGTCTCCAGGTCTATTCCTTTAATGTTAATATCCACTTGTGGGTTTTGAATATTATCTTAGTTTATGATCATGATTTTAGTTTTTTTGACAATTGTAATTCATATGTGTTGCTAGTCATGTAGATCAGGATTTTCTGCTGGTAATACAGTATCATTAGTATTTCTTAGGTTACTGATTATCTTTCCATTAATGTTTAGACCTGGCATCTTTGTGATGTTTTTTAAAGATTTACTCAGTGATTGAAGACCAGAAGTGAGTAAAGCCATGAGGAAACCACGATTTCAATTTGTCTTTTTTTAAAATTGTATTTTAAATCACAAGCTCCTGTGGTGGGTATCAGAACCGAGACATTCCTGCTCGGAGACCGATGTCTTACCACTGGACCAGCCAGTCCCTCAAGGAATCACCAATCCCTTGCTGCTGTAGTGTACTTGTAAGTTCTTCACCAATTCTTCAGATACTTGGATTAGTCAGCCAGTCCTCAGCTGCTTAAAGTCTAACATTCAAGTTTGGACAAGACTCAAACATTGAACAACACCATTTGTGGATGAAATGATAGGTTTGCTGGACTTCAGATTTGATTGAAAACCAACAACTCTCCCCATAGAATATATAAGGAAACAACAGATAAAATGGTTTGGCCACATGACAAGGCAGAAAGAACAAAACACAACACAATGAGCCTTCAACAAACGTTGTGAGAACACCAGACCCAAGGGTCGACCACGAAAAAGATGGATTGATGGAATATTAGAAGCACTAGAAAACATAACAGCAGCAGAGGCGAACAGAAGAGCGAAAGACTGCAAATTATATCTCCCTCGACGCTGAAAGGCAGATGAGAAAGGAAAGAAGAAGATCCAGACAGAACAGCAGAAGAACTATGTGGTGAAGTCTGCAACAATCACAAAAAAGGAATAACAGCCCTTTAAATAAAATCAAATAACAGCCTACTGTATCATCTGAATACTATTTTTAATACCATAAAAAAAATATATATATATATATATATTCAATTTTATTGATTTCAAATTAGCCCTCCAGGTGCTAGGTAGTAATATAAACAAACCTGAACTCACACAGCTCACCATAGACATAGATAGCCTCATTAAATAACATGACATAAGGCTGGTGATGCAATGTATCCCAGGACACTCCAACACACCATAAAATGACAAGCCAGATACATTAGCTAAGATAGAATCCAGACAGACACAATTTAACACCAACATCTCATTAAACACAGCCAAACAAATCATAAACTCTAACAGTAGAGAAGATTGACTGAATGGATGAGTCATGGAAAAACAAGGGAGAGACATTTTTAAATTCATGTCAAGGCCAAACCCTCATGACAAAATTAACAAATTAAAAGACCAAACAACCATCTTCAGACAGAAAATCGATAATGTTCCGTTAGAAACCACATCAATAGAATACAACGAAACTAAACTCCAGCATGTCCACTCTGTGAACACTCACATGAAACAGTAGAACATCATCTTTTTGAATGCCTAAAGCTCACTGACATCAGAGCAACTCGACTTCCTCAAACACCTGATCGATGGAACACCTGGTACAGAACTACAAGGGAACTCAGAAATACTGGCAGGTATCAACTACATGGGGGAGCCGCGATAGCTCAGTGGTTAGTGAACTGGACTACAAAGGACAAGGGGTAGAGTTCGATCCCAACCGATGGCTTCCGGGTTCACCCAGCCTTAAATGGGTACCAGATTTTTTTCTGGGAAAGTAGAGCAGCACGGGCATAATACCGACCACATTACCCCAAAAATCATGTGCTGAAGGTCTGTAAAATATAGGGTCATTAACACCATATTTCCCTATACGCCACTTTGCGTGACGGGGGTACTTTACTTTTTTTACTTTTACTATCAACTACATGGCAATGGAATTCTGGATCCATAACATCATAATCAAACAAGTACCAGGACCAACAACTTTAAAATACAATAAATATAAAAGATCATTGGAAACAGGTAATGGATATTTGGAAAGAGATATGTGAAGAAACACTTGGGAAAAGAGAACACCAGAATAATGATAGCAGAGATCCTAAAGAAAATTAAAGAAAGAAAGAACAAGAAAGCAGACATAAATAAAAGCAAAAGGAGAAGTACTAAATCCAATGCACAGAAAACTTAACCAGAGGTGAACAAAGAAGTGAGAAGATGCACTAAAAGGCATGAAGAAATGAAAAGGGCACTTTGAAAAACTTTAGAAGAGAAATGGCCCAAATAACTTTCCAGATATTATGCCATCAAGGAAGAAATAATGAAAGCCATCAAGCTATTAAAGAATGGTAAAGCCACAAGATGCACCAGAAATAAAAAGCAGAATAACTCAGGCCAAAATAGCATTTCAGAAATTGAAAAATATCTTATGCAACAAATCTATGTCAATAGAAATAAGAAAGAGAGTTCATCTGTGCTAAATAGAACCAATTCTGACCTATGGAAGTGAACCATGGACAGTAAACAAACAAATGAAAAGATGATTAGAGGCCACAGAGATGGGATTTCTCAGAAGAATGTTAAAAGTTCTCTGGAGCTTTAAAAAGACCAATGAGGAAATTCACAAGATCTCTGGATCTTCCTCTTTTTCTCTTACCTGTTGTTTCCCACATGAGGACTTGCTATTCGGTTATTACCTCTTCTCATCACATGTCCAACATATGACCATCATCTTTTGTTTATTACTGAAGATATTAGTGGTTGATTGGCGATTTCTCTAATTTCCTCGTTTGTTTTGAATTCGTTCCACGCTATGCCAAGTATTTTCCTTAGACATTTATTTTCGAATGCGTTCAACTTTGTTTCTATATATACATCTAATTAAATTTACCACAGTTACTTAATATACAAAACTGTTACTAGGGGTACTTCAGCAAAATGTTAATTAATTACATGTCATTGCTCTAAACTATGTGTCCTGTGCACATACTTTTATAAGTCCATGACTTTACAATTATTTAACACTTCACCAAGCACACTGCATCACATTGACATATATCAGTTGTACAATGTTTTCTGTATTTTCAGACCTTTTCACAAGTAATGATTCATGTGTCTCTGTTAAATGTCCAAGCTGAACACACCCTACAACACACACTTCCCACTTGAAAGGCTTCTATCCAGTAAATGTTTACTTGCAGTCTCTCAGATGTCCACTTTGAGCACATCCTGCATGGCACACATTATATTTGAAATTCTTCTCAGAATTGGAACTCTCATATTTTATTGGATAGCAACACATGAACACACACATATTACATATGATTTCAACCACACATAAATAGTTTGTGTTCTCTAGATTAATTTATTAAGCTCCCTCAATATCCAAGCAACTGGTATCATTCTTTGCTTCTCAGATGACCAAAGCCTAAAGATCCATCTCATAGACCAGCTTGGTTCTTTCATCTAGAGAGGGATCAAAGACTTTCTTTTATATTGTAAATGCAAAACTTTTTTCATGGAGAGCTCTCTCATAATCCAGATAAGTACCCTCTTCATGAGAGGATCTATTGCTTTCATTTCTCTATCACTGAGAAGGATTAGCTTTGCTGTTTTCTATCAGAGAGAAAGATCTACTACTTTAATTCATTTTTATCAGTGAGAAAGATCTATTGCTTTAATTCTTTTCTATAAGTGAGAAAGATCTATTGCTTTAATTCTTTTCTATCAGTGAGAAAGATTTACTGCTTTAATTCTTTTATATCAGTGAGAGAGATCTACTGCTTTAGTTCTTTTCTATCAGTGAGAGAGATCTACTGCTTTAATTCTTTTCTATCAGTGAGAAAGATCTATTGCTTTATTTCTTTTCTATCAGTGAGAGAGATCTATTGCTTTAATTCTTTTCTATCAGTGAGAGAGATCTATTGCTTTAATTCTTTTCTATCAGTGAGAGAGATCTATTGCTTTAATTCTTTTATATCAGTGAGAGAGATCTATTGCTTTAATTCTTTTCTATCAGTGAGAGAGATCTATTGCTTTAATTCTTTTCTATCAGTGAGAGAGATCTACTGCTTTAATTCTTTTCTATCAGTGAGAGAGATCTATTGCTTTAATTCTTTTCTATCAGTGAGAGAGATCTACTACTTTAATTCTATTCTATCAGTGAGAGAGATCTATTGCTTTAATTCTTTTCTATCAGTGAGAGAGATCTATTGCTTTAATTCTTTTCTATCAGTGAGAAGGATCTATTGCTTTAATTCTTTTCTATCAGTGAGAGAGATCTATTGGTTTAATTCTTTTCTATCAGTGAGAAGGATCTATTGCTTTAATTCTTTTCTATCAGTGAGAGAGATATACTGCTTTAATTCTTTTCTATCAGTGAGAGAGATCTATTGGTTTAATTCTTTTCTATCAGTGAGAAGGATCTATTGCTTTAATTCTTTTCTATCAGTGAGAGAGATATACTGCTTTAATTCTTTTCTATCAGTGAGTGAGATCTACTGCTTTAATTCTTTTCTATCAGTGAGAGAGATCTATTGGTTTAATTCTTTTCTATCAGTGAGAGAGATCTATTGCTTTAATTCTTTTCTATCAGTGAGAAGGATCTATTGCTTTAATTCTTTTCTATCAGTGAGAGAGATCTATTGCTTTAATTCTTTTCTATCAGTGAGAGAGATCTATTGCTTTAATTCTTTTATATCAGTGAGAGAGATCTATTGCTTTAATTCTTTTCTATCAGTGAGAGAGATCTATTGCTTTAATTCTTTTCTATCAGTGAGAGAGATCTACTGCTTTAATTCTTTTCTATCAGTGAGAGAGATCTATTGCTTTAATTCTTTTCTATCAGTGAGAGAGATCTACTACTTTAATTCTATTCTATCAGTGAGAGAGATCTATTGCTTTAATTCTTTTCTATCAGTGAGAGAGATCTATTGCTTTAATTCTTTTCTATCAGTGAGAAGGATCTATTGCTTTAATTCTTTTCTATCAGTGAGAGAGATCTATTGGTTTAATTCTTTTCTATCAGTGAGAAGGATCTATTGCTTTAATTCTTTTCTATCAGTGAGAGAGATATACTGCTTTAATTCTTTTCTATCAGTGAGAGAGATCTATTGGTTTAATTCTTTTCTATCAGTGAGAAGGATCTATTGCTTTAATTCTTTTCTATCAGTGAGAGAGATATACTGCTTTAATTCTTTTCTATCAGTGAGTGAGATCTACTGCTTTAATTCTTTTCTATCAGTGAGAGAGATCTATTGGTTTAATTCTTTCTATCAGTGAGAGAGATCTATTGCTTTAATTCTTTTCTATCAGTGAGAAGGATCTATTGCTTTAATTCTTTTCTATCAGTGAGAGAGATCTACTACTTTAATTCTTTTCTATCAGTGAGAGAGATCTATTGCTTTAATTCTTTTCTATCAGTGAGAAGGATCTATTGCTTTAATTCTTTTCTATCAGTGAGAGAGATCTACTGCTTTAATTCTTTTCTATCAGTGAGAGAGATCTACTGCTTTAATTCTTTTCTATCAGTGAGAGAGATCTACTGCTTTAATTCTTTTCTATCAGTGAGAGAGATCTACTGCTTTAATTCTTTTCTATCAGTGAGAAGGATCTACTGCTTTAATTCTTTTCTATCAGTGAGAGAGATCTACTGCTTTAATTCTTTTCTATCAGTGAGAAGGATCTATTGCTTTAATTCTTTTCTATCAGTGAGAAAGATCTACTGCTTTAATTCTTTTCTATCAGTGAGAAAGATCTATTGCTTTAATCTTTTCTATCAGTGAGAAAGATCTACTGCTTTAATTCTTTTCTATCAGTGAGAAAGATCTATTGCTTTAATTCTTTTCTATCAGTGAGAGAGATCTACTGCTTTAATTCTTTTCTATCAGTGAGAAGGATCTATTGCTTAATTCTTTTCTATCAGTGAGAAGGATCTACTGCTTTAATTCTTTTCTATCAGTGAGAAAGATCTCCTGACATTAATTTTTTTCTATCAGTGAGATGGATCTACTGCTTTAATATCAAGTAGAGACTAAAGAGGAAAATCAATGGTTTAGTTTAAAAGGAAGACTGATGGTTTTAGCCAGAAGGCACGGAACATCAATTTACTGGACAGAACAGAGCAATGAATTTATCCTTATTCAGTGCCCTTTAAAGGGTGTGCAGCAAAGATGAGTTATCATTGGGTTAAAAACAAAAGAAGAATTTGTCTTGATTGAACAGTAGATATTTTAAAGAATTTTTAAACAGTTTGCTCCGCAGCTGGTCATGATTGATCTAATAAATTCAAGAGATCCATTTTCAAAATACAAATTATAAAAGCATATGCTTATCAATAATGTAAATCAGCAAATAGAAACTGGTCAAGGTTCTGCTTCAGCAATCAAGAAAATATCACCAAAATGGACAATTTAGAAAGTATGTTTGAGGACCCATGCTCCACAGGGAGCTGGGAGGTAAAAGAAGAAGATCATTCTCCACCTTCCCATGGTGACTCTATAAACAAACTTCTGGACAATCACTTTGGTATTTTAAATGGCAAGACAACCCAGTATCTATAAATGTTGGACTGAAATCAGAAGTGTTGGATCAAAAGATCACAAAATTGAAAAGTGGAAGCAATCCTGTTTACTGGTATCTGAACTTTGCCATTCCCCAGAAGATTCACACCATTCAAATCTATCATCGAGCTAGCACTATGATTCGGGTGAAGAATGCCACTCTAAAGGCTTTCTCTGACAGTGGCAGCGTAGTGTTCCAGTATAATGATATATCATACCCTAATGTTTCTGTGAACACTATTGTAGTCACCACACAAATGCCAATGGCACACATTAAGATTGAGTTCTCACCGACCATTTTGCAGGTCGACAGTGCACTGACGGTTTGTGAGGTGCAAACATTTACAGACACCTATTGTCTGGACAGGCATTCTGGGTCATTTTGTGAAGTGTGTAGTGGGTGTAGCAAAGGCTGCAACGTCATCATCGGTATGTGTCATGGCAACTGTTCACACGGGATCTATGGACACGACTGCTCCAGGTCTTGTCTCAGTGTCTGTCCTTTATGTGAGAAAAAATCTGGAAAATGCCTACAATGTAAACATCCTGGCTATACCATTAATGACACTTGTCCCGATGATAATTTTGGGCTACAGTGTGAACAGACGTGTTCTGATGGCTGTGACATCATATGTGACTTGGAAAGTACAGACTGTACGTGCAAGGAAACGTACTAAGGGTCAGACTGCACTCTCAAATGTCCAGACAACTGTTTCAACGACACCTGTGAACAGTCAACCGGGAACTGTACATGCAAGGGAACGTTCTATGGGTCAGACTGCACTTTCAAATCTCTGGACAACTGTTTGAACGGAACCTGTGAACAGTTAACTGGGGCCTGCGTCTCGTATGTCGATGATTCCTACGATAAGATGAGTCTGCCGACTACAACAATCCCAAGCATATGGATACCTTTCGTGATCGCTGCTCTTCTGCTTCTCTTGAATTGAGCCATGACTCAATTCTCAGTGTTTTTCCATGCTAGTCGTAGCTCATATCTTAGTGGGTGTCTGCGATAGCCATGGCTGATATCTTAGTGGGTGTATGTGCTGGTCTTGGCTCATATCTTGGTGTGTGTCTGGGCTGGCCATGGTTCATATCTTAGTGTATATCCGTGCTAGCCATGGCTCATATCTTGGTGGGTGTCTGTGCTGGCCTGGGTTCATATCTTAGTGTATTTCCGTGCTAGCCATGGCTTATATCTTAATGTGTTTCTGTGCTAGACATGGTTCATATCTTGGTGTGTTTCCATGAAGCCATTGCTCATATCTTAATATGTTTCTGTGCTAGCCATGGCGGCTCATATAATAGCTTGTGTGTGTGTGTGTGTGCTAGCCATGGCTCATATCTTGATGTGTGTCATGTTAGTCATATCTCATATCTTGGTGTGTCCGTGTTAATCATGTCTCATATCTTTATGTATGTCTGTGTTTAGTCATATCTCATATCTTAGTGTGTATCTGTGTTAGTCATGTGTCACATCTATGTGTGTGCATGTCTGGGTTAGTGATATCTCATATCTTTGTGTGCATGTTTATGTTAGTCATATCTCATATCTTTGTGTGTGCATGTCTGTGTTTGTCACATCTGATATCCTTGTGTGTGCATGGCTATGTTAGTCACATCTCATATCTTTGTGTGTGCATGTCTGTGTTAGTCATATCTCATATCTTGATGTGTGTCAATGTTAGTCACATCTCATATCTTTGTGTGTGCATGTCTGTGTTAGTCACCTCTAGTGACTCGGGCAGATGGTGCTCATAAACCTGGGAGGGCCGACCATCTAAGGGAAGAATCCCCCTACAGAAAAGATCATCTGCTGCCTTGCAGGAAGATTGGGGACAATCAAAGGCTAAGGAAAGCAAACCTGAATAAAATGCTGGCTGAAATCGGATGCACTGGGCCACTGACGAAGAACACAGTGCAACGTTTTAACGGGTGTTCAATCAGAATGGATCTGACAGACTCTAAATGTGATGTTCTGTCTGTGGGGGCGATCAACACACTTAACCTGACAGCTGACTTCATGTGAGAGTCTGGAATCCTACTCTGATTGAGTCCTGATTGCAGAGAGAGAGAGAGAGAGAGAGAGAGAGAGAGAGAGAGAGAGAGAGAGAGAGAGAGAGAGAAAGAGAGATGTCACACTTTATAAACCACAACACAATGTATTTATATCAGTTTAATTTCCTTTAAAGGGCCAATGATTAGCTTTTTAATTACTCAGTTTTTTGTTTGTTTTTTATGTGGATGGAATTATATGGCTTTCATTTATGAACTACCCAATTTCTATTTTGGCTTTTATATAGCACCAGAGCGGCCTTATCGCTTCTCATCTCTAAATGCTGGATGCCACTGGTAAAGAGTTACCTTGTTCGAAAATAGAGTGAACATAACCCAGATAGAGGTTTCTAAGAGTTTCTTTATCTGCTCCCAATGAAGTACTAGAAAGCCTGGTAATTTATGAGTTAACATCTTAAATTATTTTGGCTAAATAGATGATCTCCCCTGATTGACTGCCCATATTTGAATGTATCAATGTTTCTAGTTTTTGTGCATAAAATTTGATTTTACAACAAGGTTTAATGTTATGGTTAAGTTTAGGGTATTCTTAACCCTAACCGAGGGGTATTTTAATGACAAATTAGAGAACGACCAAATAATGTGCAAGGGAGTGTTAACTGAAACAAAATAATTTGGGATGTAAACTGGTAAATTACCTAAATCTTTTCATAAGTTGTAACCTGGTTTGTGTTAAAGAACAGTCTCAGGACAGAAAAGCCTAACTTGCCTCTTTAAACCTGAGCAAATTCAATCTGTTTCCTTATTTCCTATCATAAATTTTAAACATTTTTTATGAAAAACCTCTCAAAACTTGGCTTGGCTCTCACTACTAGAGAGGGATCTATTTCTATCATTATTTTCTAACATTACAATTTGTCTCATTCAATTATTTATTTTCTAATAATCATTCGGATATTGTGACAGTAATGGAGTTAATTTTTAGAGCTATTTTTATAACTGATCAATCTTTATGATAAGTGAATTGCCTCATCTCTTTATTGAGAGTCAATTTATTGACCTTCTAGTTCTGTTAAGTTTGGGCATCGTTATATGTCTTGTAACCTTACACTCACTAAACATCAAAGAATACTTGTCATCAAAGAGGTTTGAGAAAAGCAGTCTGGAGTAATCAGAAAAGATAGAATCATAAATGATACATGAGACAGAGCAGGCATTGGACCAAAGCTAAACTACACACAGAAACAACAAATAAAGTGGTTTCCTCAGTTAAAAAGTATGCTGTGTGATTACCATACATGGGATATATTAAAAGAGGGGAAGAGGGAAGAGAGAAGAGCAAGGGGCAGCAGGCCTAGAGTAAGATGAACCGATAACATCAATGAAACACTACAACATTAACTGACAATGATTGGATATGCATGAAGGGCAAAAATGAGAACTTTTATCTTTTTGACACTCAAATGAGTACAAGTAGTGAAGAAAGGATGAAACCATACAATCAGTTTAAGACTAGACTATTTTTACTCTAACTAAATAATATAAGTATCATGTTTGTGTCTAGAGTCTTGTTTACAGATAAAGGTTTTGTTGCCAAAATGTCTAGTTATAATGTTTTATATATATATATATCAACAATCCTCTCTATCTAATGTCCTTTCGAGCCGAAGACGGCACATAGGGCAGAACCACAATCTCAAAAGCAGAAACCGTGCGTGCCAAAATGGCACATATTGCAGAGATCACCATGTTTCCATAACAATGCTTTTTACAATGACGCTTATCAAGCCATCGATCAACCTCCTTAGTTGCCTCTTATGACATGCCTGGAAGGTCAGTGTCACTATTCTCTACTTCCCTCATAATGAAGCCCCGGTAACACACGGAGATATCAATAATTACAACAATTTTAATTATTATTTTTCCTTTGACATAGGTGGGATAAAAAAACACATTACATACAAAAGGCTGCTCTGTAGTATGTATTATATTTAATATGTTTTCCAAGCAAATGCTGCAACCACACACAACATAGGAATCTCATCTGTCCATGTTACTTGCAATCTTTTAGATGTCTACTTTAAGTTCATCATGCATGGCACTTATCACTTTTGCAAGGATTTTCACCTGTATGTATTCATTTGTGTCTTAAAACATGTATCACTAATGTCACACCTAAATTGCTGTAATTCTACACATGAGTTCTCTCGTGTCGTTTTAGATAGTCAGGTCGAGCAAAACCTGCACCACACATGTCACATCTGTAAGGTTTCTCTCCAGTATGAGCTCTCCTGTGTTTTGTTAAATAATCACTCCGGGCAAAACCTGCACCACACACATCACATTTGTAAGGCTTCTCACCAGTATGTGTTCTCATGTGTACTCTTAGATGTTCATTAATACAAAGACCTACACCACACACATCACATTTGTAAGGCTTCTCTCCTGTATGTGTCATCATATGTTGTTTTATACTTGTATAATTCTTGAATCTTGCACAACACACATCACACTTGTAAGGCTTCTCTCCTGTATGAGATCTCATGTGTTGTTTTAGATATTCATTTTCAGCAAAACCTGTACCACACACATCACATATGTGTGACTTCTCTCCTGTATGTATTCTCTTGTGTCTTTTTAGACTACTACTAGAAGCAAAACCTGCACCACACACATCACATTTATAAGGCTTCTCCCCAGTATGAGTTCTCTTGTGACATTTAAGAACGCCCAGATAAGCAAAATGAACACCACACACATTACATTTATAAGGCTTCTCTCTTGTGTGAGTTCTCTTATGACTAATTAGACCACCACTACAAGCAAAACCTGCACCACACACATCACATGTATAAGGCTTCTCTCCAGTATGGGTTCTCTTGTGTCTTTTTAGATTGGTTCTACTCTTATAACCTACACCACACACATCACATTTATAAGGCCTCTCTCTGGTATGAGTTTTCTTGTGTGACGTCAGACCTGCTTTAAAAACAAAACTCTTACCACATATATCACACATGTAAGGTTTCTCTCCTGTATGTATTACCATATGTAAAATTAGAGAGAATCTATTAACAAAACCTTCACCACATACATCACACTTGTATGGCTTCTCTCCTGTATGTGATCTCTTGTGCAGCATTAAACTTGAACTATGAGCAAAAGCTACAGGACATATATCACATTTGTAAGGTTTCTCTCCCGTATGAATTCTCTTGTGCAATTTTACATATTCTTTTCTAGCAAAACCTCTACCACACACATCACATTTGAATAACTTCTCTCCAATATGAGTTCTCTTGTGCCTTTTTAGATTGAAACTATTAGCAAAATCTATACCACACACATTACAATTATAAGGCTTCTCTCCAGAATGTGATTTCATGTGTACTTTTAGATATTCATTGTTACTAAAACCTACACCACACACACTACATTTATAAGGCTTCTCTTCAGTATGTGAATTCATATGTTTAATTATACTTTCAAATTTAGCAAATTTGTTACCACACATGTCACATTTATAAGGCTTTACTATTGTGAATATTCTCTTCTCTCTTGTGTGCATTTTCTTCTCTTGTGTGTGTATTCCCTTCTCTCGTGTGTATATTCTCTTGAGTAAATTTAGATTACTATTGTCAGTAAAAGCTTTACCATACAGATCACATTTGTATGGCTTTTCTCCTGTATGAGTTCTTATGTGTTCTTTTATACTTCCAAGCTGAGAAAATCTAGCACCACACATTTCACATTTAAATGGCTTCTCTCCATTATGCACTCTGTTGTGTACATTTGTATGTCTGTGAACAAAACTTGTTTCACTCACTTCACACTTATAGGGATGCTCTCCAGTATGTGTTCTTTTGAGTATTCTATAATCTACAATCTGAGCTTCACATTCAAGAGATTCTATCATCATAACTCTTCTTTGTATTGGTTGAGTTGTGTTATCATCCTCTAGATCCCGGTAGATGGAGTCTTGACTGTAACCTTCAGCTTCACCAATCTAAGAATGTAAAAGTAAATCATGTCCATTTAAATGTTGATGTTTTAAACTACTCTTGTGAGTTTTAACAATTTCTTTGGTCAACTTTTATAAGTTGTGTGGACAAAACTAACATGTGTTTGTGATAATTAAAATGGGTGGCTATCTCAGTAGTGACCATAATTAGTTTCAGCTTTAATTCCCCTCTTGGTCCCATCCTTTACATATCCAGTAAAAGGTAAAATCACATAAACAAGCAGCATATAGAACAAAACATTACAATTAGACTGATAATGAATGAACCTTAAAATGTAAAGAAAATATCCACTCTAGGCATTAAAAATAGATCTACAGATTATGTCTGTATAAACTATATATATATGGGGGGGCCTCGGTAGCCTGGTTGGGAAAACCACTCGACTGGACTACCGACGTTCAGACAACCCGTGTTCAATTTCAGCTGGGAGTAGTGTGAATTGTACTCATGGTTAGAAAAAAAATACCCCCACTGTCGACCCAGCCATTGGCAGAAATGGGTACCAGAGTATTTCTCTGGGAAGGTGAGGAATGTCGCTTCACATCGTGAGTTTTGATGCTTGAAGTGACACTAGCCATAATTCTCCAAACACTTCTGGATAGGCGGCTGAGCACATATGGGTGGAAACTCACGTGCTAAGTCGCCGGTTCAAGTCTCGTACTTTACCTTTATTTATATATATTTATATATATATATACATATATATATAAAAATGGATGTCTAAGTTCATAGGAAGGAGAACTGTTGATTGATCAAGAAAACATAAGGGAGGGAACGATGGACAGAATACATTAAAGATCTTTATAATGATGAACGATCGGAAGTAAATATTAAAGATAATGGAGAAGGACCAGAAATACTCAGAGAAGAAGTGGAAGACGCCTTGCGCAATATGAAAGCAGGCAAAGCTCATGGACCAGATAATATAACTAAAGAAGAGATTGAAGCCATGGGTGATTTTGGAATAGAAATAATAACAAAATTACTCTTGTGATTTTTAACAATTTCTTTGATCAACTTTCATAAGTTGTGTGGAAAAAACTAACATTTCAATGTGATAGTTTATATGGGTGGCTATCTCAGTTCTTCTTCTTCCTCATTTGCCTTTCAGCACCAGGAGGTATATAATTTGCAGTCTTGTTTTTGTTTGCCTATGTTGCTGTTAATGCTTCCTGGTGCTTCTAATCTTCCATTAATGCATCTTTTTCATGGTGACCCTTGGATCTGGTGTTCTTGCAACTTTTATCAAAGGCTTATTGTGTTGTGTTTTTATCTTTCTGCCTTGTCACATGGCTAAACCATTTTAACTGTTGTTTCGTTATATGTTCTATGATGGGGGTTATTCTTAGCATTGTTCTCAGTTCTTCATTTCTGATCTTATCTTTCAGACTGTTTCCTGTCATTCATCTAACATATTTCATCTCAGTAGATGTTGTTTTTCTTATTGTTCTTGCACCTATGGTCCAGGACCGGCATTGATAGCACATCAATGAAATGATGCATGTTTGATTACTTCTTTGATTTCCTCTCTCATGATGTTGGGTTCAGTGTTAACAGCTATCTTAATAAAAAAGAAAAAGTAAAGATTTCCTCCATGCCTTGCTAGGCATATGGGGAATATGGTGTTAGTGACCATAATTTGCTATGACCAAGGCACATTTTTGGGTGATGTGGTCAGTATCATGCCAGACTGCATTTACTTCCCAGAAAAAAATCTGAAACCCCTTTTTCAGAGGCTGGGTGAACCAAGAGGCCTTGTCAGTTTGAAAAAAAAAAATCCGCTACTGTTGGAGACTGAACCAGGTACCCTTCTGGTTAGGAAGTGAGCACACTAACCACTCAGCCACTGAGACTACCAGTTTATCTCACTAAAGTGACCAAAATTAGTTTCAGCTTTCATTCCCCTCTTGGACCCATCCATAACTTATCCATGTTAAAGCAATTATGTGTTGTGACAACTACCAGTTCAAGGTCTTAGAATAAGCCAACAATTTTTATATCAAAGTAAAAGGTAGAAAGCAAAAGAAGCATGGCTAAAAGAGAGTTGCAAAGAGATTGAAATGCAACAAAAAGGAGATGCTAAAGCTATATGCAAACAAATTGAAGAATTAACAGGAAGAAAAACGCAATCAAAAACTGGATGTCTAAGATCAAAGGAAGGAGAACTGTTGATTGATCAAGAAAACATAAGGGAACGATGGACAGAATACATTAAAGATCTTTATAATGATGAACGAACGGAAGTAAATATTAAGGATAATGGAGAAGGACCAGAAATACTCAGAGAAGAAGTGGAAGACACCTTGCACAATATGAAAGCGGGAAAAGCTCCTGGACCAGATAATATAACTAAAGAAGAGATTGAAGCCAAGGGTGTGGAATAGAAATAATAACAAAAATATTGAACGATATCTACAACAGCGGATATATACCAGATGACCTGCTCAAATCAATATTTATAGCCTTACCAAAGAAATCTGGTGCGATTGAATGTGATGATCATCGCACAATAAGGCTTAAAAGTCACATGACTAAGATTTTACTAAGGATCATCATGCGAAGAGTGTGAAACAAAATCAGTCCAGAAATTAGCAAGGAACAGTGTGGTTTTGTTGGAGGTAAAGGAACAAGCAATGCCATATATATCATGAGATCTTTAGTAGAAAGAGCCATAGAGGTGAAAACAGATCTATACCTATGTTTCAAAGATTATACCAAAGCATTTGACAAAGTAAAGCACCAAGAAATAATCAAAATTTTAGAAAGCATAAACATAGACAGCAAAGATCTAAGAATAATAAAGAACATGTACTGGCAACAAACAGCAGCCATAAGAGCTGGAAACCAATTGGGAATGTTTCAACAAATAAAACAGGGTGTTAGACAAGGTTGTGTGCTGTCACCAGATTTGTTTAATATTTATAGTGAGATTATTTTAAGATCCATAAGGGGCATGCCTGGAATAACAATTGGAGGTCATAATATAAATAATGTAAGGTATGCTGATGATACAGTATTAATCGCTAAGAGTGAAAATGAATTACAAGAAATGTTGGACATTATAGTGAAAGAAAGCAAAAATAAAAGACTCAGTCTTAATAGCAAAAAGACAGAAGTAATGGTGACAACAAAGAAAAAGACATCACCTCAGTGCAAAATAAAGACAAATGGAATAATATTAAAACAGGTCAATGAATTTAAATATTTTGGAAACTTTGTTAACCTCAGACGGAAGATGTACAAAAGAGGTGAGATGCAGAATGGCTCAGGCAAATGAGGAAGATACTATGCAATCCATTTTTGACAACAGAAACAAGAAAAAGAGTTCTTAAAAGTTATGTAAAGTCAGTCTTAACATATGGATGCGAATCATGGACAATAGGACAACAGATAAGAAAATCACTGGAGTCTGTAGAAATGTGGTTTTACAGAAGAATGTTGAGAAGACCATGGACAGCTAAGAAGAGTAATGAAAATATTCTGAAAGAGGTCAAAGCAAAAAGAGAGCCAATTTCCAATATTAGGAACAAACAATCATCATTTTTGGCCGTGCAATCAGAAGAGAACAACTGGATTATATTGTAACAACTGGAAAAAGTGAGGGACGAAGAGATAGAGGGAAGCAAAGAGAAAAAATACCAGACAGCTTAAGAGAATGGTTTGGCAGAAAGTCAACTACAGAAATGATAAAGAACTTTCGAGATCGAAAGTTGAGGAGAGACATGATCACCTACGCCAGTAGGCCCGTTACTTGATGATGATGAAAAGGTAGAAGTACATACATAAGCAGCATATCGAACAAAACATAACAATTTGACTGATGATAATGAATGAACATCAAAATGGCAAAGGAATTATCCACTCTAGGCATTAACAATAGACCTACAGATGATATCAGAAGAAACAAATAACATTAGCTATAAAATATGGTGAACTATCATCAATAGCCAGCAAAATTGGGCTTGAGGTCAATCATGAAAAGACTAAAGTCATGAAAAGTTTAATTCCAACAAGTGACAAAATATACATGGAAAACAAACCAGTAGAAGAGATCGATCACTTTATCTATCTTGGAAGTCACATTGATCGAGAAGGGGATACGAGCAAAGAAATTAGAATCAGACTGGCTAAAGCAGCAATGTCTTTCAGAAGCCTTGAAAAGTTGTGGAAATCAAAACTCATTAGCACAAACACAGAGCTTGGGCTATTCAAGTCAAATGTACTATCAACCCTTACGTATGCGTGTGAAAGCTGGAAAGCAGCAAGAGATGTAGAAACAAAGTTGAACGCATTCGAGAATAAATGTCTGGGGAAAATACTTGGTATAGAATGGAACGAATTCAAAACAAACGAGGAAATTAGAGAGATCGCCAATCAACCACTAATGTCTTCGGTGATAAAGAAAAGACGATGGTCATACGTTGGACATGTGATGAGAAGAGATAATAATCGAATAGCAAAGCAAGCCCTCATATGGGAAACAACAGGTAAAAGAAAAAGAGGAAGACCCAGGGAGACACTGAGAAGAGCATTGATGAGAGAGGCAAGAGCAGCGGGAATCGGCTCCCTCAATGAGATAGAACTGCTTGCACAGAACAGAGACAGATGGCGAGATTTGATAAAATATCTTTAAAAGAAAACTGCTAGAACAAAAATTCATATAGGAGAAGGTGTATCTTGGTCTACGCCCTATGGGCCGGTTACGGCTCGAAAGGTCAATAGATAGATAAAATATGGAATATTTATTAACAACAAAAGAAAGACTCAAAATTTATGCACAATTAGTTAAATAAATTAACAGGAAGAAAAAAGCCAAAGTTTCAGGATGTGTGAAATCAAAGGAAGGAAATATAATAATAGGACAGGAGAAGACAATGGAAAGATGGACAGAATATATCAGTCAACTCTATGATGATGAAAGACCAGAGCTTAACAATTCAAACAAAGAGACAGGACCACCAATAATGCAGAGTGAAGTGGAGGACCCAATTCAACACATGAAAAGAGGCAAAGCTCCATGTTCCGACAACATAACAATCAAAAAGATAAATGCATTAGGAGAGCTGGGAGTACAAGTCATAACAAAGCTACTCAATGACATATATAACACTGGACACATACCAATCTACTCAAATCTATCTTTGTAGCTATACCAAAAATCATCATGAGATGTAAGGAACAAAATAAAACCGGAAATAAGTGAGGAACATAGTGGATTCGTGGAAGGAAAGGGCACCAATAATGCAATATACATCGTAATAACATTGATAGAAATATCTATAGCGGTAAAGAAAGATCTATATATGTGTTTTATCTATCTATTATCCTTTCGAGCCGAGGACGGCACATAGGGCAGAACCACAATCTCAAAAATAGAAACCTTGCATGCCAAAGTGGCACATATTGCAGAGATCACTGCTCTAAAATCTATGGCGCTGTTTCCATAACAATACTTTTTACAATGACAGCTTGTCAAGCCATCGATAAACCTCCTTAGTTGCCTCTTATGACATGCCTGGCAGGTCACAGTGTCACTATTCTTTACTTCCCTCATAATGAGGCCCCGGTAACACACAGGAATTTGACAACACAAATGCATTTGACAAAGTAAATCATGTGGAAATAATCAATATGCTAGAGAAATTTAATATTGATGGCAAGGATCTGCGAATCATAAAAAAAACATGTACTGGCAACAAACAGCAGCTATACGAATTAACAACCAGACAGAACAATTCCAATATATAAAACAAGGAGTCAGACAAGGCTGTGTTCTGTCGCCGGATTTGTTTTCACTTTACAGCGAACATATTATGAGATCAATAGTAGACAAAAAAGGAATTGAAGTCAACAGTCACAATATAAATAATTTGTGATACGTGGATGACACAGTCTTAATAGCAAAGACAGAGAATAAACTACATGAAATGATAGACATAATAGTAAAAGAAAGCAACAAGAAAGGTCTCAGTCTGAATAGTAAGAAATCTAAAGTAATGGTCATATAGAAGAAGGAGGCTAAGGCGCGCCACCTAGCACCAGAACTGGAAGTTGTCAGCGATCCACAGCTGATGGCTTGCGCCACGATCAGTGAACCAGAATCATCCAGACCCTGCTCCACCTCTCCGTGGTGCCTCTAGTAACAGACTAACTTGTCTAGTCTGGCCAAGGGAGCAGAGATCGAAGAGGGAAGACAACCTGGTACTCAAAAATGTTGTGCTGAAGTCGGATGTGTTGGGCCGAAAGGCGCAAATGTAACAGTGTTACACTGCAAACCACAACACAACGTCCACTTAACATCCTTTTAAGGGCGGATGAGGAAGAGGAATTCTACACTCTAATTCATAATTCTAGAATACTTTAGTCATCGGGTGAACGAAAGCAAGCAGGCAAGCATATAGAAGAAACAATCATCACCATCATGCAGCATAAAAATAAATAGGACAAATTTGAAACAAGTATGTGTCAAATACTTGGGCACAATAATAACATCAGATGGGAGATGCACCACAGAAATAAAATGTAGAATAGCTCAGGCCAAAATAGCATTTCAGAAAATGAAAAATATGTTTTGCAACAAATCTGTCAATAGAAGTGAGAAAGAGAGTTCATCGGTGCTATATAGAACCAATTCTGGCCTAAGGAAGCGAATCATGGACAGTAAACAAACAAATGAAAAGACGATTAGAGGTCACAGAGTTGGGATTTCTCAGAAGAATGTTGAAAGTTACATGGACGGCTAAAAATACCAATAAAGAAATTCTCAAAGAGGCCAATACAAAAGGGAAACTCCTAAAAAACATCAGAAAGAAACAATCAACATTTTTTGGGCACATCATAAGAAGAGGAAAGTTGAAATACTTGATTACAACTGGCAAAATAAAAAGAAAGAGTAATTGTGGATGACAAAGAGAGAAAATACTGGATAGTTGGTGTTATGGCATGGAAAACAGTCAACAACAAAACTGATATGATGCACTGTAGATAGAAGATTGTGGAAGGACATGATCGCCTACGCCAACCGATATGGCACATGATGATGATAATAAAATATGGAATTAGACTACAACAAAATAAACATAAAAGTTTGAAAAATTAATTATAAAAGTTAACAACATAATATAATATTGTATTAAACTGTATAAATAAATGTAAATATGATTTATATGAAGCAGAATGTTAAAAAAAAAAGATTATATATATCTAATTACATTTTACCGCACTTGCTTAATATACAAAACTGTTACTAGGTACTTCAGCAAAAATGTATTTAATTACATGTCACTGCATTAAATTCTGTGTCCTGTGCACATACTTTAGTAAATGTCAATAACTTTACAATTATTAAACTCTTTGACCAAGCACACTGCATCACATCGACATATGTCACATGCACAATGTTTTCTGTATTTTGAGACCTTTATACAAGTAATGATTCATGTTTCAGTTTACAGGAGTGCACAAATTATAGGGGAATTATGCTACTATCAGTGTCAGGCTAAATATTAAGCAGAATCATTCTGGAATGACTAAAAGAGGCCATAGAGAAACATTTGAGAGATGAACAAGCAGGTTTTAGGAAGGATAGATCATTGAGTTATTTGCGGGTCATCATCATTGCACTCCGAACATGTCCATAGGTGCATAGGAGGAGGATCCCCTCCTCAGCAATTCCCTCAGTGTCCAGCGACTGACGAGTCCTGTGCTCTTCCCACATCTCGGAGGGCATTGATGATGTCTGTCAGATCCATTGGTTGTCCATCCTCAATGACAGCACAGCTAGCCAACCTGTCCGCTCTTTCATTTTCCCGTACTCCCGCATGTCCAGGGACATAGACAAAGGTGACCTTACGTATTTTGGATTTCTGCAATGACTCTACCCATTGCTTGCGTACAGAGCCCGCCTCCACTTTTTTTTATCATGCTCATCGAATCACTCAGTATACATGCGTGGGTGTAGTCTTGTGACTCTAACCATTTGAATGCCTTGGTCACTGCCATCACCTCCATTGTCATGCTACTCGTGGTCTGACATCGCATATTCTGCCTGCCGAGCATGCTGTAAATGCCCACACACTTCTTTGGTGTCGTCTTACAGATCCGTCTGTATAGATGACTGCATCTTTCACATCAGTGTTATTGTAGATGAGACTGTTGACCTCAGCATTAACCACGACCGGGTTCTGTTCCCTACTTTTCCTGTCGAGTGTGACAATACATGAGAAGGTCCCCTTGAACGACGTAGGCACCTGTATCCACTCCTCACCAAGGTCGATATTGGTAAGCCCACAGACCTGTTTGATGACATCTTCTGCTTGGCCCACCCATGATTTGCCTCTTTTTATCCTGGCACCTTTTCCTGTGTTGAGCATGTGGTGCAATGGATGCTCTTTATCTGTACTAATCTTCAGGTATGCTCGTACTTTCCAGATCTTGATTCTGTCATCCATGGTTGGAAAGTCAAGAAGATACCTCACTGCTTCACAGGGAGTGTCCCTTGTACATCCCAAGTTAATGCGCATGGCTTCATATAGTATTTTCTCCAGCCTATCAACTTGAGTCGCACTGACAGTAAGAATTGCCAGGGCATACTTGATTGGTACGAGGACTAATCCCGGAAACAGAAGAGTAAGTAGCCTCTGCTTGATGTTGGCAGCTGCCATGACCTTCAAGGTGGCTAATCCTTTGCGGAATTTTGTTATCACATGGTTGACATGGTCCCGAAAACACAGGCTGCGATCAAACTTAACTCCGAGGTATGTCATCAACTTGTCCCTGGTCACATCATCAGCTCCCATTTGCACTACCGTTGTGGTCGTATTAACGATATGATTGTTAAGGGAGAACCATGAAACTGATGCTTTATTAGGATTAACCAAGGCACCTGAAACCCCACACCAGGAAGAAATGCGATTGAGTTCGTCTTGCATTGTGGAGGCGATTCCCCATCTGTCTCTTCCCTGTCGATATGCCAGAATATCATCAGCAAAAGTCATAGTTCTTCCCCTCCCATCCAGCTGTTGTTCCGTGATCGTTATTGTGTACACGTTAAATAGAACTGTGACAATGGTGAACCTTGTGGCAGCCCTGGACAAATGGATGTTGGCTCGGAAGACCAACTTCCACATCTGAGTATCACCTTCCTCTGAAACAGTGCCGCAGCGATCCATCTAATGAGGAAGGTGTGCACCGCCATTTTGAGGAGCACATGCATGAGATATTTAAATGGTACCCTGTTGTATTCATCCTCCAGATCTATAGCAGCAGCACATGTCTTCTGTCGTCTGTGGAAGCCTTCGATGACGTCATAGGCAAAGACTGCCACATTGAGCCATGTCTCTTTGTTATATCTATAACCTCTGAGTGTGGGTGGGAATGCACATTTCTGTTCAAGGTGACAGGTGAGGACATGGGCAACTATTTTCTCCAGCAGCTTGCCCGCAGTGTTCTGCATTGTGATGATTCTGTAGGCACTGATCTGAGAATGGTCCTTGTTTGGCTTCAGTAGTGGTAGTAAGTAGCTGTGTTGCCACTCCTCCTTAATCTAGCCACTCCGAATGCTGGCATTAAACTCATTGGCCAGTTTTGTCAAGTCGTCGTCAGCTAAATCGCCTATGTCATCGTACCGAACACCATCTGAACCAGGAGCAGTGTTGTGTGACCTTTTAAGTGTTGTGCGAATGGTATCGGTTGTGATTGTGAGATCTCCCAGCACTACATCCTTACACAATTTTGACAGCGACCCCTGTATCCTCATTCTTACAGCCTCATTTCTTTGGTCCACCTGCTCAATGTAGCAGGCAAGCAGGGCCTTCGCTTTGCTCTCATCAGATTTGTTCCATATCCGGCCTGTGCTCTGAAAGTCTGGTATGGCTCTGTGTTGAGTTGTCCCTTTCATGCTCTGATGAAGGCGCCAGAATGTGGATAGCGATTTTTCTGAGCACACTTTTTTTTTACAGAAGTCATCCCATTTGGCATCCTTAGCCTGCTTAGCACATAGTTTTGGTCGACCTCTACTTTCAGACGCTTCAAGAGCTCAAGTTGTGTTCTTCCATTCTTTCTGTCTTTCTGCCATGTCTTGGCTGATTGTCCCTTCCTCCGCCAAGCTTCCTTGACTTCTACATTCCACCAGGGTGGCTGCGTCCATCTCTCCTGCCTCCTACGAGGGGCGCTCTGTTTCCTATGTCTGATTTTGCTAATGACATCCTGGTCTGTTTTCTCGTGGAATGTAGTGGAATGTGTGGAGCTTTCTCTTCTGGCTTCTATTTCTGCTTTTCTCAATTAGGAGAACACATGGATAGTGATAGTGAGAAAGATCCGCTACCTTAATTATTTTCTATCAGTGAGAAGGATCTATTGTTTTAATTCCTTTCTATCAGTTAGAAGGACTTACTGCTTTAATTCTTTTCTATAAGTGAGAAAGATCTGCTGCTTTAATTCCTTTCTATCAGTGAGAAAGATCTGCTGCTTTAATTCCTTTCCATCAGTGAGAAAGACCTACTGCTTTAATTCCTTTCCATCAGTGAGAAAGATCTACTGCTTTAATTCCTTTCCATCAGTGAGAAAGACCTACTGCTTTAATTCCTTTCCATCAGTGAGAAAGATCTGCTGCTTTAATTCCTTTCCATCAGTGAGAAAGACCTACTGCTTTAATTCCTTTCCATCAGTGAGAAAGATCTGCTGCTTTAATTCCTTTCCATCAGTGAGAAAGATCTACTGCTTTAATTCCTTTCTATCAGTTAGAAGGACTTACTGCTTTAATTCTTTTCTATAAGTGAGAAAGATCTACTGCTTTAATTCTTTTCTATCAGTGAGAAAGATCTGCTGCTTTAATTCCTTTCCATCAGTGAGAAAGACCTACTGCTTTAATTCCTTTCCATCAGTGAGAAGTATCTACTGCTTTCATTCCTTTCCATCAGTGAGAAAGACCTACTGCTTTAATTCCTTTCCATCGGTGAGAAGTATCTACTGCTTTAATTCCTTTCCATCAGTGAGAAAGACCTACTGCTTTAATTCCTTTCCATCAGTGAGAAAGATCTACTGCTTTAATTCCTTTCTATCAGTGAGAAAGATCTGCTGCTTTAATTCCTTTCTATCAGTTAGAAGGACTTACTGCTTTAATTCTTTTCTATAAGTGAGAAAGATCTACTGCTTTAATTCTTTTCTATCAGAAAGAAAGATCTACTGCTTTAATTCTTTTCTATCAGTGAGAAAGATCTACTGCTTTAATTCTTTTCTATCAGAAAGAAAGATCTACTGCTTTAATTCTTTTCTATCAGTTAGAAGGACTTACTGCTTTAATTCTTTTCTATCAGTGAGAAAGATAATTTGCTTTCATTCTTTACTATCAGGGAGAAAGATCTACTGCTTTAATTCTTTTCTATCAGTGATAGAGATCTACTGCTTTAATTCTTTTCTATCAGTGATAGAGATCTACTGCTTTAATTCTTTTCTATCAGTGATAGAGATCTACTGCTTTAATATGTAGTAGAGACTAAAGAGGAAAATCAATGTTATAGTTTAGAATGAAGACTGATGGTTTTAGCCAGAAGGCACAGAACATCAATTTACTGGACAGAACAGAGCAGTGAATTTATCCTTATTCAGTGCCCTTTAAAGGGTGTGCAGCAAAGAAGAGTAATCATTGGGTTAAAAACAAAAGAAGAATTTGTCTTGATTGAACAGTAGATATTTTAAAGGATGTGTAAACAATTTGTTCAGCAGCTGGTCTTGATTAGTAAAAGTAAAGTAAAGTACCCCCGTCACGCCAAGTGGCGTATAGGGAATATGGTGTTAGTGACCCTATATTTTACAGACCTTCAGCACATGATTTTTGGGGTAATGTGGTCGGTATTACGCCCGTGCTTCTTTACTTTCCCAGAAAAAAATCCGGTACACATTTAAGGCTGGGTGAACCTGGAAGCCGTCGGTTGGGATCGAACCCTACCCCTTGTCCTTTTTAGTCCAGTTCACTAACCACTGAGCTATCGCGGCTCCCTGCTGGTCATGATTAATCTAATAAATTCAAGAGATCCATTTTCAAAATACAAATTATAAAAGCATATGCTTATCAATAATGTAAATTAGCAAATTGAAACTGGTCAAGGTCCTGCTTCAGTAATCAAGAGAATGGCAGCAAAATAGACACTATAGAAAGTGTGTTTTGAGGACCTATGCTCCACAGGGAGTTGGAAGGTAAAAGAAGAAGATCATTCTCCACCTTCCCATGGTGACTCTATAAACAAACTTCTGGACAATCACTTTGGTACTTTAAATGGTAAGACAATCCAGTATCCATAAATGTTGGACTGAAATCATCAGAAGTGTTGGATCAAAAGATGTCACACTTTATAAACCACAACACAATGTATTTATATCAGTTTAATTTCCTTTAAAGGGCCGATAATTAGCTTTTTAATTCCTGAGTTATTTTTTTAATTTGGATGGAATTATATGGCTTTCATTTATGAACTACCCAATTTCTTTTTTGTCTTTCAAATAGCACCACAGTGGCCTGATCTCTTATCTCTAAATGATGCATGAAACTAGTAAAGAGTTACATTGTTCCAAAATAGAGTGAACATAACCCAGTTAGAGGCTTCTAAGAGTTTCTTTATCTGCTCCCAATGAAGTACTAGAAAGCCTGGTAATTTATGAGTTAACGTCTTAAATTATTTCTGCTAAATGGATGATCTCCCCTGATTGACCCCAAAATATTTGAATGTTCAACTGTTTCTAGTTTTTGTGCATTCAATTTGATTTTTCAACAAGGTTTAGTGTTATGGTTAAATTTAGTGTATTTGCTAAAACATAACCCAGGGGAATTTTAATAATGAATTAGAGAACGACCAAATAATGTGCAAGGGAGTGTTAAATGGAAGCAAAATAATTTGGGATGCTAAACTAGTCAATTACCTAAATCTTTTTTATAAGTTGTAGCCTTCATGTTGACTTCTTAGTCAGGTTTTCTACATGTTTCTTAATGTTCAGTTGATGGTTTACAAGTACACCTAAGTATGTGTGGAGGACTCCTCTTTTTATAGACTTCTCTGTTGGAGATTAAGCTTGATATCTGCCCTGTTTTGTTACTTCAGTTAAATATTGTATTTACTGTATTTTATATTTTATATGATCATCTTTAGTTTCCAGGTATTACAATATTCTTCCAAGCATATGAGGTCTTGATTTATTTGTACTTTAGCTATCAATGTTCTTGTTTGTACGAAAGATAATTAGGTCATTGGCATACAGAGAGTTTCCATAGTCAGGATTTTGACCAGCTCGTTAATGTATAACAAAAAGAGGGAGCACTTAAGTGGTGATCCCTGTGGTATCCATTATTCTAGAACCTCTTTGTCTGATTTAGAGTCATTTAATTCAGTTTGGATTGTCCTGTTGATTAGGAAGTGTTTGAGGTTAGTTGCTAGGCAATGATGTTCTAAGTTTTGTCCTGAAGAGTTTCAATCTGAGTATCACCAAGTGGTGAGTATCCATTAAAGTCTCCAGCTAGAACAGTTTTACAGTAGTTAGTATGATCCAGTTCTGTTAAATTACACTGTCCTGGTGGACTATAGACATTATAGATGTTATTTTTGCTGGATGTATACCAAATTGTGACTTTTTGAATGTCTGTTTGTCATTCATTGCAACATCTCCTTGTATGCTATTCCTTATATAGGTGACTATGCCCCTGTAGTTAATGGTGCATTCACATACATACGATTTCAAAGATTCACATACATACGGTTTCAAAGTAGACTTATTCATCCATCATCCAACTGCAATAAATTAGACATTTATGTTGCAAAATGTTTGTCTTAATTTTCGCAAACAATTGTTATAATTGTTGCGTAAAGCCATAATTAACCTGATGTTGTTAATAACTAACTCACTCACTTTATGACCTGGTTCCTGTTTATCATTTACATTTGTTGTCTGGCTCTGAGTTTCCATATTTGTGGCAGTCTGAGAATGAAGAGTAAAGTCCTATGTTAACAACAAGAGAGATCAAATTGATAAAATATGAGGAATGCAATAAGTTACATCTAAATATCTATAGCTTTGGAATATTTTACAAACATTTTACATAACTGAGCCATGTATAAAGGTGGATATATAAGACACAAAGATGCAGATTGTGAGGTTAGCAACAAAATGGCAACAGAATACATCTGTTCTTCTTAACTGCTTGGTTTTCTTGTTTTTGTTTTGTTTCATTGCTGCAATAATTGCAGTGAATTTAGGAACATTTTAACATTACATTGGTTACCATGAATTCTTCATTGTGAAAGTACACTTGTCATCATTTCATCATGCTTTGTTGATGAGAAATTGTGGATTCTAACATTTTCAAATCTGTGTTTGTCAAAATTTGATCACGAGGAGTCCTCTTTATTCATTTGAGCTCCCATAATTAAATCAGGTCATCTGATATTGAAGATTTTCATTAAGATTATGCAGTGAGTGATTTAGATCTAGATTTCATTCAATTTAGAAGTGATAGTCTGTAATCTTATAGTTATTTAAGTTTGTTTTATTGAGATGTGTGTGTTTTTAGAAATAATTTTTAAAATATCAGACAATCATTTGGATTATGATTTTGCATGAGTACCCACTTTTTTCCACACAATTTTGTTGTTGTTCTTTGTAACTGTGTGTCTAATTGTGAACAAACTAACACATATATAATAATGTTTTAGTTGTTATTAAACAAACTTCATGCAAAATTTCCATTGAAATTATATTTTTTCCCCCTTTATTATTATATTTTAATAATTTTTTCATCACTTTTTTTTAAAGTTAGTTTAGTTAGCATATTGCGTTTTGCTTACATAAACATTCATATGTGTTGTCATTAGCTTAGCAGAGGGAAAAATTCAATGTTCCATAAAGTTAGAACAAAGAACAGTGGAAACAAGGTTTCATTTTAGTCCTTGATACACTAGCCTCAGACATAAAAACGGTAAAACCCCTAGCCTAGCCCTACCTACTCACTCACTCACTGCTATCATCTTGTTACTTTGTATTGTAAGTACTTTTTTACACTTTTTGTCAAGTTAGTTCATGCTATTGCATGAATAATGCTAATTGTCATTAAATTAAATTTATTTTAGAAACGTTGAAATATCTATCCTATCTATTGACCTTTCGAGCCGTAACCGCCCATAGGGCGTAGACCAAGATACACCTTCTCCTATATGAATTTTTGTTCTAGCAGTTTTCTTTTAAAGATATTTTATCAAATCTCGCCATCTGTCTCTGTTCTGTGCAAGCAGTTCTATCTCATTGAGGGAGCCGATTCATGGAGGGAGTTGAAATATGAAAGTTTTTATTTATTTTTTTTACTTTTACAGTTTACAATGTGGCTATCAATCAACCATCATCATCATGATCATGCATGAATGTGCAGTGTTTAATGAGTTTACCTCCTATCTTATCTATCTTCTTAGTATCTTATCATCTTCTATTCATAGGAAAGCTGAAAAATAACAAAAGAGATTGAGAACAAACTAAACGCTTTTAAATACAAATGATTAAGAAAATACTCTGTGTACAATGAAATGAATTCAAGACTAATATTGAAATAAGAGAAATGGCCATGCAGCCGAAGATCTCATCGCGCCGCCGCCCGCCGCCGTTCTCGTCTGAACAAATAACGTCAATATTATGATTCGCGTAATAACAAGTTAAAATGCGAAATAATTATAAAACTAACTGAACAATCACAATATTGCCGTTTCATGTGTACAAGTTGGCTACCGGCGATGAAATGTTCAGTCTTATCCTCGTTAAAACTTTGCTATTATTTTAATGTTCGTGAAAATCCTCATTTTTTTTTCTTCTTCTTTGAATATGCCTCATTCAAACTAGAGCTTCGGGCTCTCTTATGAATTCATCGCTGATTATCGCCTCGGAAGTTTCACTCTATAATAATATTCATTTATTATTATTTGTCTCCTCTTATGAAGGCAGCTGTCTGTTTCAGTGATTCAGTTGCCCTGTAGATTTTCTCTTTCTGTGAGGTGGATGTGGGCGACATTGTCCTGCTCAGTCCTGTGTACTGGGGCAGTCCTGTGGTTAGTGTCGTGGTGAACATGTGGTCTCAAAGATTTGATCCTTCCTTGATAGTTTGAGTTGTCCGTCCGCTTCGTTATACTTTTGGGTGTTCTTGTTTCCATTTTTCATGGCACTGGACTTTGATGATGGAGTTGAGGTCATCGTAGCTGACCAGATGCTCCTCTTGTGGAAATCTCTCCTGTTTCCGCTTTTTGATGGGTGTCCGGTTAGCGCAATCGATAGGCGGTTGGCTTACCACGGCAACAGCCGGGGTTCGTACCCTGGCGAGGACACCTGGGTTTTACTAATTCCCTAAAAATTAGTGGGAGCCGTGATAGCTCAGTGGTTAGTGAACTGGACTACTACGGACAAGGGGTAGGGTTCGATCCCAACCGACGGCTCCGGGTTCACCCAGCCTTAAATGGGTACCGGATTTTTTCTGGGAAAGTAAAGCACAGTAAGACCACATTACCCCAAAAATCATGTGCTGACGGTCTGTAAAATATAGGGTCCCTAACACCATATTTCCCTATACGCCACCACTTGGCGTGACGGGGGGTACTTACTTTTCCGCTTTTTGATGCGTCTCAAGATAGTGGTCTATTTTAGCCGGTCTGTTGTTTCAATGTATGTGTTAAAAGCTCACAGTGTATACACATGCTGGTGAGATGATTGACTGGAGTTGGCAAGTCTCTGGACCGTGCGACTGAGGGAGTACACGTAATTCTAGACCATCCACAGCATCGAGTTTCAGCGACAAAATCAACAATGACGACAGTAAGTAACTTCCAAGAAGGAAAACACGAAAAGGTAAACGTACTGGTATGAAACTGTCGAAGTGTGAGAGGCTAGGTTTAAAGTATGTGCTTCGCCTTTCTACGCATCTTGATGCTTTTACTTCTGTTTAAAGTATGTAAAAGTAAAAAAAGTAAAGTACCCCCCGTCACGCCGAGTGGCGTATAGGGAAATATGGTGTTAGTGACCCTATATTTTACAGACCTTCAGCACATGATTTTTGGGGTAATGTGGTCGGTATTACGCCCGTGCTGCTTTTACTTTCCCAGAAAAAATCCGGTACCCATTTAAGGCTGGGTGAACCCGGAGCCGTCGGTTGGGATCGAACCCTACCCTTGTCCGTAGTAGTCCAGTTCACTAACCACTGAGCTATCGCGGCTCCTACTAATTTTTAGGGAATTAGTAAAACCCAGGTGTCCTCGCCAGGGTACGAACCCCGGCTGTTGCCGTGGTAAGCCAACCGCCTGTTTAAAGTATGTGCGCGTTAAATATTGGAACTGTGCTTCCATAAATCAACGACGACCCATTCTTGCTAAGCTAATGTTCGGCGCTGATATAATTATTTTGCAAGAAACACTTCTTGGTGATAGGATGGTTATTTCCCCCGGATTTTTAGAGTGAAGTGATCACTATCCATGTTTCCTCCTAATTAAGAAAGGCAGAAATATAAGCCCCGCGCATTTCACAATGAGAAAACAGACCAGGACGTCATTAGCAAAATCAGACATAGGAAACGGGGTGCCCCTCGCAGGAGGCAGGAGAGATGGACACAGCCGCCCTGATGGAAAGCAGAAGTTGAGGAAGCTTAGCGGAACAAGAGACAAACTGTCAAGACATGGCAGAAAGCCAGAAAGAATGGAAGAACAAAATCTGAGCTCTCGAAGCGTCTGAAAGAAGAGGTCAACCAAAAAATGATGAACTTTAATCTATGTGCTAAGCCGGCTAAAGATGCCAAGCGGGATGACTTCTGTAAAAGAAAAAAAGTGTGCTCGGAAAACTCAGTAGCCACATGCTGGCGCCTTCATCAGAGCATGAATGACACAGCACAACACAGAGGCATACCAGACTTTCAGAGCACAGGCCGGATATGGCACAAATCTGATGAGAGCAAATGGAAGGCATGCTTGCCCGCTACATTGAACAGACTGACAAAAGAAACGAGGCTGTAATAATGAGGATACGAGGGTCACTCTCAGAATTGTGAGAATTGACGACAACTTGAAAAAAAACTGACCAAATAGTTTAATGCCAGTCAAGTTTTTTGCACGATTTTCGACGTTCACGACAGCCGCACTTGGTTACGATTTTATTTTGGATTTCACATGATAGTTTTATTTATTGTTGTTGTTTTCTTTAACACATTTCGATTGTTTTTGTTTTGGTTGTTTCGTTATCAGTTTTGTGTGTGTGTTTTTATTGTTTGTTCCTGATGAAGGCCTATTGAGCCGAAACGTTGTTTAGTCTGTGTCGTCCACTTGTCACGTAAAGCTTCTTACATACCATTTTTTTATTTTTTAATTTTTCCTTAGTTTAATGCCAGCATTCAGAGTGGCCAGATTAAGGTGGAGTGGCTGCACAGCTACTTACTACCGCTGAATCCGGTTTTGCGCGAGGGTCAGGGACGATTACAGACACCAACTGAACTCTTGATATTACCTGGGGCCAAATGAATAATCTTTTCATACGCTCCTTCTATAATCTTTGGATCCTCGTTGAGAGAGACTGTTGAGGGAGCGTTATGCGCACATTTCTACATATATATGATTGTCCCTGTATGGGTGTGCATATGCATGTATGTGTTAATATGTATGGGTATTTGTGTATATATATGTGCATGTATATTATGTATATTATGTATATATATATATATATATATATATATATATATATATATATATATATATATATATATATATATGTGCATGTCTGTTTGTACGTGTATAAATTTATACACGCATCTCTGTGTGTGTATATACATGTATTTGTCGGCCCTTAGATATTTTTAGACATTGTCAGTTTCTTTGCAGTCGAGGTAACCTAGACAGCGTCCCCCTACTCGCATATTTTTAGAACCCTTCACACGGTCTTGACCAGCAGGGTATAATTACAGCTACGCCCGTGTGACTCTTTCTTTCCCATTCTGACTTCTGACCACGGTCCACGACACAGGGAAAAAATGTTCTTTTCTTATACCAGTTTCGATTATTTTGTTTTGGATGTTTCTTTACTAGTTAGCTATGTATGATTAGTTAGTGTTATTTACTAACATATCTGTGTGTACGTGTTGTTTGTTCTTTCCTGCTGAAGGCCTATTGAGCCGAAATGTCGCTCAAATTTGTGTCGTCTATCAATCACGTAAAGCTTTTACCATACCATTTTATTTTGTTTTCAGTTCTCCATCCTTGATAGTTTGATGTATCCGTCCCTCTTGTTATACTTTGAATTTTCTTGTTTCCATTTTTCATATTGACCTTTGGTGATGGATTTGCCTTCATCATAGTTGACCAGACGGTTCTCTTGTGGTAATCTCCCTTTCTCCTTGGCTAGTTTGTCTGCGGTTTCGTTTCCTTGTATGTTAAAGTGCGATTGTATCCATTGTATGCCCACTCTCTGGAAGTTGTTGAACAATTGCTCCAGGGTTGTTCTGTGGTCATCTAGCTCGCTATTACTGTGATTTATGTTTAGAGCTGTTAGGAATGAGAGTGCCTCGGTCAGTTTCACCAAAATCTTGTGCACGTTATTTTTGTGTTGGATTGCCGGTTTTGCATAATCTTTGAGTGTTTCAATTTCTGCTTCATAGTTTTAGAATTTCCCAGTAGCTATTGATTTGGTAATCTCTCCCTGGTTATCAGCCTTAAGAACACACCTTCTCATCCATTTCTGGTGGCGTTTGTAGCAGAGCCATTCCTGTATATGAAAGACCAGGAGTCCTGTGGGTATTTGGCGCCTTTGTATTTTTTCTGCTTTGTGCTTTCTTAATGTGTCTGTTTTAGTGCCTTTTTTTTCGAGATTTCTATTATGTCTTCCTAAAGTTCTGGTGTTTTATATTTCCCGTGGTGAATCATATAGGATGGGCATATAGGTTATGGCATATTTACCTCAGGACAGGAAATACAGACTTTCACCTACTTAACTACTACTGTCCGAGTGACCACCCACTAGCACTAGATACAATTACATTAAAAGAAAGAATAATTGTATGTGGAGACTTTAACAGCCATTCACAGATCTGGGGCTATGAAGATATGGACAAGAGAGGTGAAGAGCTTGAAAATTGGCAGGATGACAATGGGCTTATACTATCAAACCAGGCAACAGATCCACCAACATTCTATTCCAGATCATGGCATACCACATCTACACCAGACCTTGCTTTCCATTCACCAGACCTGGATTGGAATATCACACGTATTGTTGGGAAACAACTTGGAGGCAGCGACCACCGACCTGTCTTTTTAGTGGTGTAAAATGAGGCAGTCAGGGAGAGCAGCACTCTCTCCAGATGGAATTACAAAAAGGCAGACTGGAAAATGTATCAACATTACAGTGTACTGACTAAAGATCTAAATACAGACAGAGACATCAACAAAACAGTTGATGAATTCAGTAGACTAACAATACAAGCTGCCAGTGAAACAATACCTAGAGGGGCACGGAAACATTACAAACCATACTGGTGTAGTGAACTAGAGCAACTGCACAATGACATGGAAACATCTCGAAAGCAAGCAGAAAATAACCCTTGCCAGGAACACCGCAATAACTACCAGCATGCTAAAGCCAAATTTCAACGGGCTAAACTACAAGCCAGACGGAGAAGCTGGAAAGAGAAAACAGAGTCCTTGAATCTCGAACGAGACTCAAGAAAAGTGTGGAAGCTTGTAAAACAGCTGAATGATGAGGGTACAGAAAGGAACACAAAAATTGCACTGAAGAAGGATGGAAACATCCTAACAGGTAAGCATGCAGCAAATCACTTTGCAGACTCCTTTGCAAATGACAATATTGAAATTAGCCTAGAGAAACAACAAAAGACCCATTTAAAACAACAAAATGCAAGACAAGAAGAGACCACACATGAAGTCATGGAAATACCCATTACACAAAGTGAGCTAGAGCTGGCAATATCCAAATTAAAAATGAAAAAGTCACCAGGTAGTGATGGAGTATCAAATGAAATGATTAAGAACTTGGGAACTAAAGTTGCAGCTAAAGCAAAACTACTGCAGATCTACAACATTTGCTGGATCACAGGTAGAGTGCCACAGGCATGGAGAGAAGCAATTATGATACCATTACTAAAGCCAGGAAAAGATGGTTCAATGACATCCAGCTACAGACCAATCAGCCTTACAAGCTGTTTGTGCAAAACAATGGAACGTATAATCAATCTCAGACTGCAGTGGTACCTGGAAAGTGAAAATCTCCTTGTCCTACAACAAGCAGGCTTTAGACAGTGTTACTCTACCGAAGATCAGGCAACCTACCTTTCCCAGGAAATTGAGGATGCGTTTCAAGAAAAGAAACTGGTACTAGCAGCATGGATAGACCTAAAGAAAGCATTTGATAAGGTATGGAAGGAAGGGCTTTTGAAGAAACTGAGAAATTATGGAGTAAATGGCAGGATGTACAAATGGGTCAAAGCATACCTGCATAACAGGAGAGCCAGAGTGCAACTGGATGGTCTTAAGAGTAAAAAGGTCTTATTGCGCCAGGGCGTTCCACAGGGAGGGAACTATCTCCAACACTTTTTCTGATCTACATCAATGACCTAGTTACTAAACTACCACATGGTATCAAAGTGGCAATGTATGCAGATGACTTGGTAATGTGGTGCACAGAGGAGTATGCAACAGTGGCCTCCAAATTGTTACAAAGAGCTATGAATGCACTGAATTCATGGACAAATAGATGGTGTATCAGCATCAATACAGACAAATGCAGTAATACACTTTTCACTCTTTCCCCAAAACAAAAAGCAGGAAACATCTACATAAACAATGAGCCTGTGAAAGAAGACATACAAGCTACATATCTCGGAGTTACATTTGATAACATACTATCTTGGAAACAAGAGCAAGGAGAAAATTTGCTATTCTAAGAAAGCTGTGTGGAGCTACGTGGGGTGCGAGTGGGAAAATACTCAGTAAAGTTTACCAACAGAGTATACGCCTATATTTAGAATATGGATCATCTGCATGGTGCTCAGCATCAAACACCTCACTGCAAGAACTGGATAAAGTACAACACCAGGCCCTTAGGGTCAACACAGGAGCAATGAAATCAACACTAATATTGGAGATGGAGAAATTGTGGAGGATACCAGCACCGAGAGAACGGAGAGACACAAATGTGCTGATACAGGCAGAAAAATTTGCTTGCATGCCGAGACATCCAATGAAGGACAGATTCCAAAATCTTGCATTGGGACGGCTTAAGAGAAGCAGTTTTATCCACCAAGCCAAGCGTATTAGTAGACAAACACCAGACATGCCAAGAGCTGTTAACCCCCTACTGCCCATACCAGAACAGACTCCCTGGACAGAGGAATCAGGATTATCAGTTCAAATACGGACAGAAGTGAAAGGAATAGTTGACAAAGAGGAACAGATTAGTCTACAGCGAAAAACAATAACTCTCAGTTTCCTGGATGAAGAATACCCACAAGACCTATGGATTCGTGTGTATACAGATGGATCAGCACAGAATGCAGTAAAAAATGGGGGAGCAGGTGCATGTATAGAGTACCCAAATAACACTAGGGATATGAATAAAATAGCAACAGGGAAATATTGTCACAATTATGATGCAGAAATACAAGCAATAAAGTTGGCAATAGAAAAACTGCTAAACAGTAATCTTAGCCTGCAGCCTGTAGTGTTTTTGACAGATGCAAGGTCAGTACTCCAGGCACTACAATCTAGAAAATTACATCTGCAGACCTTATTGACTGAACTCTGCAAGCACCACAGGGTTGCCCTGCAGTGGATCCCATCTCACTGTGGAATACCAGGAAATGAGAAAGCAGATCAGTTGGCAAAGGAAGGTTCAACAGGCACACAACTAGATACACTGGTTACATACCATCATAAGAAACAGATAATCAAATCAATCAGAGGACCACAAGCCCTAAATCAGGATGCCTTTCATAATATGAATAGATATAAACAAGTTATCATTATACGCCTCGGAACAGGACACAATCGACTTCATAGTCACATGTATACAAAATTCAAGATCGGCACCTCAACTACCTGTACATGTGGACAGGCGCCCCAGACTGCTGAACACATACTTCAAGACTGCACTGAATATAGTAGACTGAGGAAAATCCATTGGCCCATAGATACAACACTACAAACAAAACTATATGGGCCACTGCAAGAATTACAAAAGACGGTAACATTTATACAGGAAACGACATTGCAGATATAGACAATACTTCAGGCGAACGAAAGATAGATAGATAGAAAGCAGAAGCTGTGGCCATCAGAGATGCTGCAACACTGGCTACTCAACACAAAAATAACATGCACAATAAATTGATGATTCTGACTGATGCACTGTCAGTACTATCAGCTCTAAAAAGCCCCAAGAACAATGAACTAAATGACTTGAGAATAACCCTGGACCAACTATGCAATAACCTCCAGAGAGTAGTCATTCAGTGGATACCATCACACTGTAATATACACGGGAACGAACGCACAGACAAATTAGCAAAAAAGAGGGAGGGAGATTACCACCAGAGAACCATCCGCTCAGTTATGATGAAGCCAAATCCATCCTCAAGGGTCAGTTCCATGAAAAATGGAAACGAGAACACCCAAAGCATAACGAAAGTGACGGATACTATCAACTATCAAGGAGGGGTCAAGTCATCATACTTCGCCTACGCACTCGCCACAATAGAATGAGAAATCACATGTTCATCAAATTCAAAATAGGTACAACCAGCACTGTACAATATGACTACAAAACATGTTCTACGGGATTGCCCCCAGTACACAGACCTGAGAAGAGCAATGTGGTCCACACCCACCTCTCTGGAAGAGAAACTGTATGGGGCAATCGATTCACTTAAACAGACAGATGACTACATGAGAGAGTCTGGAATCCTACTCTGATTGAGTCTTGATCGCAGAGAGAGAGAGAGAGAGAGAGAGAGAGAAAAGGGGGGGGGAGGAATCCTCCACAACATTATAATAGGATGCATAATATTGACAATTATCAAAAGTGTCAGTTTATCAAGGGTGGGCTGAGTAATGTTATCTATCCAATCCTTGAATATATGTCAATTTATTTCAGAGTTGTGGTCCCTACCATTTGTAGATTTTGCTTGAATAAGAAGCTCTGCTTGATTGACAAGTCATTCCACTCTGCTCCCTGTATATACTATTGTAATGAGCTGCTCTTTTCTGCTTCATATTTTCCTATTATTTTCTTTGTCAAATTATTGTCAGGATGGTCTCTCTCCATTTTTTTTTGGTGTAACATATATCACCATAGTGCCCTTATCTCTAAGTCTATTTGTATTAATGGAGTATTTATCAATACGTGTTCTTTTATTGTATATAATCAACCACTAATATCTTCAGTAATCAATAAAAGATGATGGTCATATGTTGGACATGTGATGAGGAGAGATAATAACCGATTAGCAAAGCAAGCCTTCATGTGGTAAACAACATGTAAGAGGAAAAGAGGCAGCCCCAGAGAGACACTGAGAAGAATATTGATAAGAGAGGCAAGAGCAGCAGGAATCGGCTACCTCAATGAGAGAGACGATTAAAAAAAAAGAAGGAAATAAGTGGTATGGTAACAGCTTTAAGTGGTTATTAACAAAATAAAGTTAAAAAAATATCGTCATTACCCTCAGCTTTACAGCAGCTTCGTATCTTTATGCATCTTGGGTTCATCTTGGCGCCTTTACTCTTCAATGAGACAGAGTTGCTTGCACAGAGCAGAGACAAATGACGAGATTTGATAAAAAATCTTTACAAGGATTGAAAACCGCTAGAATAAAAATTGAGATAAGAGAAAGAGTATCTGGATCTATGCCCTATGGGTGGCTACGGCTCGAAATGTCAATAGATAGATAACTAGATTGTATAGATATTTTTCATCATTTCTGTTCACTAATATTTGTATTAAGTGCACAACGACGTAGGAGTCTCCTATAGTCTCTTCTCCGTTCAAGATTCAGGAACTTTACGGCCTTTATATGTCACTATATAAATATATTGCATGGCTGTGAAACATTCATCATCATCATTGAGTATCGTCTCCGCAAGAAGGTTGGCAATGAGCGCCATTCCACTCTGTCTCTGAAAGTGCAGGTTGTCATAGGCTGACTATTCCATTCTTTGATGTTACACGCCCATGTTAGTCTTGATCTGCCACTGCTATCTTGCATTTTCCGTCCAAGATTACTTTTATTTGGTTGCTTTATCTTTTAAAATGCTTCACAAGTCTCATTTGTCTTGTTTGAATTGTGTTTATTAGTTCTCTTTTCATTTTTATTGAGAGCAACAAAAATGACAGTCACGAAGATTTGAACTATTTTTTGGCACAGGATAATAAATGTCCCTTGTCCTGAGCAGCTGTCATGAGGTGGTCAGGTCTGATATTTTAGTTCACCTTCGATAGAAAAAAACTGTTCACCGGGGTTCGAATCAATGCTCTCCTGGCTTGGAGCATGATGTGTTGTCGATTCGGCCTCCAACCATATCATTCATTTGTTGAGTGTTGAGATACTTAAACCATTTCTTCATCTGTTGAGATTGAGGAATTACACTAACCTTCTGACCACTACAGACAGGAATCACGCCCTTGAACTTAGTGATCATGTAATTACTGGGCATGGAGGCACTTCGCCATTTTTGGGCAAGGCCACAATAGCTCTACTTTCTCTGCCCGACACATACCTCTTATTCCCCATGGGTAGATCATAATTTTTACCCGAACAGAGGCATTTTTTGTGCATACTCTTTTTTTTTTATTTAAACAGCCAAGGGTTGTCTAACTTGTGCAAATGCACACAGGACATCCTTTGTCATTATCTGAGAGGACTAGATCTTACTACCAAGAGACGATAAGTAGCTAAAGCTATGAGGAAACCACGATTTTAATTTTTAAAATTAAAAATCATATAGCGAGAATCAAACCTGAGACATCTCTGTCCAGGGAATGCCATCTTTTCTCTGGACCAGCCAGTCAATCTAGGAATCACCAATCCTTTGCTGCTGTAGTGTACTTGTAAGTTCTGCACCAATTCTTCAGATAAATGGATCAGTCAGCCAGTCCTCAGCTGCTTAAAGTCTAACATTCAAGTTGGGACAAGACTCAAACATTGAACAACACCATTTGTGGATGAAATGATAGGTTTGCTGGACTTCAGATTTTATTGAAAACCAACAATTCTTTAATCATTAAAAATGTCCAATGTAAAAACCAGCGAAACAAATCATATCTAACACAACAAACCATTCCTTGAACATGCATCTCACACTCTTCTGGCTTAAGAACAAACTCCTGCTATCATCCAATCAGCTATTTGTACCTAAGTAGCTGGAAGAAAGGGATCATTATCATATTACATTTTAAGATTCAAGATCGGCACCTCAACTACTTGTACATGTGGACTGGTGCTCCAGACTGCTGAACACATACTTCAAGATTGCACTGAATATAGTAGACTGAGGAAAATCCATTGGCCCATAGATACAGCACTACAGACAAAACTATATGGGCCACTGCAAGAATTACAACAGTAAAATTTAAGACAGTGAAATGTAAAGACAGTGAAATTTATGCAGGAAAAGAAATTGCAGATATAGACAATACTTCAGGTGGACGAAAGATAGATAGATAAATATTACATTTAAAAAAGACAATCTTATAGATTGCAATAACTGGAGAGGAATAACAGTTTTATCGGTTGCCTCCAATGTTTTCTGTAGACTCATGCTGAACATAATAAAAGATGCTACAGATAATATTTGCATAGAACCTGGATTCAGAAACTGAAGCTGTCTTGACCAAATATTCACTCTAAGGATAATACTAGAAGAACATACAGAAAACCAACAACCATTAATCTGTAATTTCATTAATTTAAAAACAAAACAATTGACAACATACATAGATTGTCTTTGTGGAATATCTTGAAACATGAAATACCACCAAAAATGACAAACAACATAAAATGTATATATGGAGACTATACTTGCAGAGAGGTGGTAGTGAGTGACTGGTTTCAGAGTAAAACAGGGATGTATACTAGACCTTTGCTATTTGGGAGTGCCACTGATTTACACAATGAATAAATATTGGCGATATCAGCATTAAATGGTGCAATAAGACATACCTGGAAGATCTAGATTGTGCACATGACAGTGCTTTTAAGAGACAACATCAACATGATGCAAAATATTAGATACTCTATCATCCAACATGGATAAAACAAAAATAGTGAAAACAAAAAAAAAACACCAGAAATCAATATATTTCTAAATTTTCAGACATTGGAAAGAGTAGCCCACTATGTATATCTAGACAGCAATATAGATCAAGAATGTGAAACAAAGAAAGAAATGAGAAGCAGAATGTAAATGCAGCAAAAGACATTATGAAACATGGACAAAATATTTAAATTCTGGAATATATCTCATCTACATTAAGAAGAGAAGATGGATATATGTCGGACATGTATCTTCTATGTGAAATATCAGGACATAAAAAAAAGAGGAAGACCTAGAGAGACACTTTAAAGAATTCTTATAAGAGAAGAAAAGTAGGCAGTCATAGATCAAATATATTGCAAGAGTAGAGATAGTTCATGAAATGCACTACAAGCCCTGTGCAACGTCCAGTGGTTAAAGATCAAACTATTTAAATCACAGATCATGGTTGCATCTATCCTGTTAGCAATCTCAACAGTCCATGATCAGACGAGGTAGATCAACAAACCTTAACTATAACTAGCTGTCTACTCTAGCTCATTGAAAGCAGCTATCTGTCTTCTTGATCATCACTCACCAAGCTTTCTACTTCAGTAAAAGATCACTAGCCACAAATCAGAATTGTAAAGTTTTTTGTCCAGTGCACATACTTTTGTAAATGTTCTTAGCATTATGACCACTAAATACTTCAGCAATCAAAGCTCCATTAATTAGACTTTAAATAAAAAAAAAACATATTCTTTGGATGGACAAGATCTGTTGGAGACAACAAGAGAATTTCAAAACAGGCTTTTCTACTGGAAACATCAGGGATATAGAGAAGACTAAGAGAGACATCCTGCATGGCATATTGTGTATCTTTAAGTCATCTTCTAAGGATATGATCTCTTATGTTTCATTAGACAGTCCCAGTAGTGGTGTTGGGACGGGGCAGGTGTCTCAGGTTTGATTCCCACCACAGGTTGTGGAAAATAAAATAATAAGTAAAATCGATTCCGTAGCATTACTGTCACCTGCTCTCTGGGTAGTGTGATAGTGTGACCCGATGGCTAGCCCTCTCTGGGTAGTGTGATCCGATGGCTAGCCATCTCTGGGTAGTGTGATCTGATGGCTAGCCCTCTCTGGGTAGTGTGATCCGATGGCTAGCCCTCTCTGGGTAGTGTGATCCGATGGCTAGCCCTCTCTGGGTAGTGTGATCCGATGGCTAGCCCTCTCTGGGTAGTGTGATCCGATGGCTAGCCCTCTCTGGGTAGTGTGATCCGATGGCTAGCCCTCTCTGGGTAGTGTGATCCGATGGCAAGCCCTCTGTGGGTCATCATCATCATCATTGAGTGCCGTCTCCGCAATGAAGGTTGGCTACCATGGAGCGCCATTCTGCTCTATCTCTTGCTTTGATGGTGCAGGTTGTCATCGGTTGATTTGTCCATCTTTTGATGTTACTCGTCCATGTTAATCTTGGTCTGCCTCTGCCTCTTTTACCTTGTATTTTCCCCTCCAGGATTACTTTCAGTAGGCTGTTGTGTCTTTTAACATGGCCCTAACATGGCCCAAGAATCGCATTTGTCTTGTTCTAATTGTGTTCAGAAGTTCTCTTTTCATTTTTAGTTGTTTTAAGACTTCATCGTTTGTTTTCTTTAACTGAAATTCCATGTTCTCTCTGGGTAGTGTGATCCGATGGCTAGCCCTCTCTGGGTAGTGTGATCCGATGGCTAGCCCTCTCTGGGTAGTGTGATCCGATGGCTAGCCCTCTCTGGGTAGTGTGATCCGATGGCTAGCCCTCTCTGGGTAGTGTGATCCGATGGCTAGCCCTCTCTGGGTAGTGTGATCCGATGGCTAGCCCTCTCTGGGTAGTGTGATCCGATGGCTAGCCCTCTCTGGGTAGTGTGATCCGATGGCTAGCCCTCTCTGGGTAGTGTGATCCGATGGCTAGCCCTCTCTGGGTAGTGTGATCCGATGGCTAGCCCTCTCGGAAAATGGCAAGAAAGTAGAGGCCAAGTGTGCATTCTGCGCACATTAAAGAGCCCATGGCTGATGAAAATTGAAAAGAGCAGGCCTAAAAAAATGGGATGCCCAGGAAAATTTTTATAGGAAAATTCTACATACAACAGTAAAACTCTTGATAATAAAAATATGAGAGCACGTCTGTTGTCAGAGAATATCTACCTGTATGGTGAGAGACACCTGAGCACATGGTTACCAGTGTATAAAATAGGAAAAAATTGATTTTCATGCAAAATTCAGTCCCTCGGGACTTTGCCAGAGATATAAAGCTGGCGAACGTAAACAAAAAAAATACAAATGGCCACTGGGAGAAAATCTTTACTACACAAACAACATTTTTCATCTACCTTCTATGTGTGATCTCTTATCTCTGTAAATATATCCACATTGAGCAATATTTGCACCACACAAAAACAAACAATATTTTTCACAATGGTTTCTCCCTGCATGTGTTCCTTGTCTCTTTTTTAAGGGCCCCAAACTATCAAAGCAACTGGTATCGTTGCCGAATTCTCAGATTCTTTTATGTTATTGTGTCATTGAGTTATTAGTGGGCCATCATCATTGCACTCCGAACATGTCCACAGGTGCTCAGATCCCCTCTTCAGCAAGTCTTGAAGCATCCAGTGACTGACGACTCCATTCTTTTATGTGCCCATTCTAAGTTCATCCTGCATAGCACATATCACTTCAGCAATGCTTCTCTCCAGTATGTATTCACTTGTGTCTTAAAACATGTACCACTAGGATCACATCTGATTTGGCTGTAATTCTATACATGAGTTCTCTTGTGTCTTTTAAGATAGTCAAGTCGAGCAAAATGTGCACCACACACATTACATTTGTAAGGCTTCTCTCCTGTATGTATTCACTTGTGTCTTAAAACATGTAATACTAGTATCACATCTGATTTGGCTGTAATTCTATACATGAGTTCTCTTGTGTCTTTTAAGATAGTCAAGTCGAGCAAAATTGGCACCACACACATTACATTTGTAAGGCTTCTCTCCAGTATGAATTACCTTGTGTTTGGTTAAATAATCACACCGAGCAAAACCTGCCCCACACACATCACATTTGTAAGGCTTCTCTCCTGTATGTGCTCTCATGTGCACTTTTAGATATTCATTATCACTAAAACCTACACCACATACATTACATATGTAGGGCTTTTCTCCTGTATGTGTTATCATATGTTGTTTTATATTTCTATAATACTTGAATCTTGCACAACACACATCACACTTGTAAGGCTTCTCTGCTGTATGTGTTCTCATGTGTACTTTTAGATTTTGATTGTTAGCAAAACTTATACCACACACATCACATATGTGTAACTTCTCTCCTGTATGCCTTCTTTTATGTCTTTTAAGACTGCTACTAGAAGAAAAATCTACACCACACACATCACATTTATAAGGCTTCTCCCCAGTATGAGTTCTCTTGTGACATTTAAGAACGCCCAGATAAGCAAAATGAACACCACACACATTACATTTAAAAGGCTTTTCTCTGCCTTTGTGAGTTCTCTTATGACTATTTAGACCACCTTTACAAACAAAACTTAGACCACAAACATCACATGTATAAGGTTTCTCTCCGGTATGGGTTCTCATGTGTATTATTAGATTTTTTCTAAACTTATAATCTACACCACAAACATAACATTTATAAGGCCTCTCTCCAGTATGAGCTCTCTTGTGTGAATTTAGATGTACTTTAGAAACAAAAGTTAGACCACATATATCACACATATAAGATTTCTCTCCTGTATGTATTACCCTATGTAAAATTAGAGAGCCACTATAAGTAAAACCTTCACCGCAGACATTACACTTGTATGGCTTCTCTCCTTTGTGAGTTCTCTTATGACTATTTAGACCACTATTACAAACAAAACTTAGACCACAAACATCACATGTATAAGGCTTCTCTCCGGTATGGGTTCTCATGTGTATTATTAGACTTTTTCTAAACTTATAATCTACACCACAAACATCACATTTATAAAGTTTCTCTCCAGTGTGAGTTCTTTTGTGTGAATTCAGACGTACTTTATAAACAAAAGTTATACCACATATATCACATTTATAAGGTTTCTCTCTGGTATGTATTACCTTATGTAAATTTAGAGAACCGCTATGAGTAAAACCTTCACCACAGACAATACACTTGTATGGCTTCTCTCCTGTATGTGATCTTATGTGCAGCATTAAACTTAAACTATGAGCAAAAGTTACATCACATATATCACATTTGTCAGGTTTATCTGCTTTATGAGTTCTCTTGTGTCTTTTTAGATTGAAACTATTAGCAAAACCTATATAACACACATTACATTTATAAGGCTTCTCTCCAGTATGTGTTATCATATGTTTTTTTATACTTTCAAATTTAGAAAAATTGTTACCACACATATCACATTTATAAGTCTTCTCTCGTGTGTGTATTCTCTTCTCTCTTGTGTGTATTCTCTTCTCTCGTGTGTGTATTCTCTTCTCCTTTGTGTGTATTCTCTTCTCTCGTGTGTGTATTCTCTTCTCTCTTGTGTGTATTCTCTTCTCCTTTGTGTGTATTCTCTTGAGTAAATTTAAGTTACCTTTGTGAGTAAAAGCTTTACCATAAACATCATATTTATAATGCTTTTCACTTGTATGTGATCTCATGTGTTCTTTTATACTTCTAATTTGAGAAAATCTATCACCACACATTTCACATTTAAATTGATTCTCTCCATTATGCACTCTGTTGTGTACATTTGTATGTCTGTGAACAAAACTTGTTCCACTCACTTCACACTTATAGGGATGCTCTCCAGTATGTGTTCTTTTGAGTATCCTATAATCTATAATCTGAGCTTCACATTCAAGAGATTCTATTATCATAACTCTTCTGGGCACTTGTAGAGATGTGGTATCATTCTCTAGACTCAAGCAACTGGAGACTTGATTGGAACATCCAGCTTCACAAATCTGAGAACGTAAAAGTAAATCATGTCCCATATAAATGTTCATACTCTAAGGAGGTTGATCAATGGCTTGTCAAGCTGTCATTGTAAAAAGTATTGTTATAGAAACAGCCACTGATTTTAGAAGCAGTGATCTCTGCAATATGTGCCATTTTGGCATGCAAGTGACAATAGATAGATAGATATAAATGTTGATGTTTTGAACTACTCTTGTGGGTTTTAACAATTTCTTTGGTCAACGTATGTAAGTTGTGTGGACAAAACTAACATTTGTATATGATAATTTATGTGGGTGGCTATCTCAGTTCTTCTTCTTCCCTACCTCATTTGCCTTTCAGCACCAAGGAGAGATGCAATTTGTGGTCTTGAGCTAATTTGTCTGCGCGCTTGTTTCCATGTATATTACAGTGTGATGGTATCCACTGGATGACCACTCTCTGGAAGTTATTGTATAATTGGCCTAGGGTTTTGCTCAAGTCACTAATCATTGTTCCTGGGGGTTTTAGAGCTGTTAGGACTAAACAAAGCATCAGTTAGTATCACCAATTCTTGTGCATGTTATTTTTGTGTTGGATAGCCAGTTTTGCAGCATAATTGAGGGCTTCAGATTCTACTTTATAGCTGTTTGAGAATTTCCCGGTAGCTATTGACTTGGTGATCTCTTTCTGGTTTTTCAGCTTCAGGAACACATCTCCTCCTCCATTTCTGGTGGCATTTGTAGCGGAGCCATCTGTGTATATGTGTGACCAGGAGTCCTGTGGGTAGTTGTCATTTCTGTATTTTTCTGCTATGTGTTTTCTCTGTGTGTCAGTTTGGGTGCCTTTCTTCATGATTCCTATTATGTCATCCTTATGTTCCCTCATCAAGGTCAGCTCCTTGTCATGGGGATGGGGCTTTAACAGTCACCAGGTACTGAAAACCAAGACGGCCAGGCCTTCCTACACCCGAGCAAGACCACAGTCTGCTCTAGCAAGTCAAGACTGGCCAGGCCTTCCTACACCCGAGCAAGACCACAGTCTGCTCTAGCAAGTCAAGACTGGCCAGGCCTTCCTACACCCGAGCAAGACCACAGTCTGCTCTAGCAAGTCAAGACGGCCAGGCCTTCCTACACCCGAGCAAGACCACAGTCTGCTCTAGCAAGTCAAGACTGGCCAGGCCTTCCTACACCCGAGCAAGACCACAGTCTGTTCTAGCAAGTCAAGACTGGCCAGGCCTTCCTACACCCGAGCAAGACCACAGTCTGCTCTAGCAAGTTTAAGTGCTGAAGTCTGAGGCAACCACCAGCCAAAAGGCGCACTACAACAATCAGGATGCCACGCACTCACACCAATGGGAAGTATGTCTATAACCACAAATTGATATGACACTTACTGTGACAGTAAAATTTATACAGGAAACGACATTGCAGATATAGACAATACTTCAGGTGAACGAAAGATAGATAGATCCTTAAGTTCTGGTATTTTGTGTTTCCCATGAGGAGTTATATCAGATGGACCTAATGGTTTCGGCATTGTTTGGACAGTACTGGGTCATTAGCCGTCAGTTCTTTGGAGGTTGCAGTGAAGTTGCTCCTCTTCAGCCTTCTTTTTCCGAAACCAGTTATTCTTTGGTGCATGGGGTGACTAAGTAGCCTTTTATATTTCTCTGCTTGCTGCATTACTTTAGTTTTCCATCTCTCTTCTAAGGATTGTAAACCTGTGATTGTTTCCAGAGTCTTAATAGGTGTAGATTTCATAGCACCAGTGATGATGTGGGCAGCCTGGTTTTATGTTCTGTTAATTTTGCTAAGCTGTGATTTGGAAGCTGTAGCCCAGGCTATGAATCTATACTCTAAGACTGGTCTGACTCTTCCTACGTATAGTCATTTCAAGATATTGCTGTCTGCTCCCCAGCCCGTTCCTACCAATTTCTTCATAATATCTGTTCGTTTTCTGGCTCTTGTTTGCTCTGTCTATCTGGTTGTTCCATGTCATTCGGCGATTCAAGGTGACACCAAGATATGTTTGGTTCTGGTCAATAGGAAGTGTATGGTCTTTTATCTTCAATTTTGCAGAGTGTGTTTCTTGATAGGCTGAAAATTGTGTATGTAGTTTTGTTTTCGTTAATTGGTAGTAACCAGGTGTTCGTCCATTTTTCAAATTTTACTAGGGCATCTTGCATTCTGGAGCTAGCCACTGACATAGATTCTTCATGTGCCCATAATGCCTGGTCATCTGAGTACATTGCTGAGCGTATTCTGGGTGGATTGTCCATAATGATGTCATTTATGAAAATTAAGAAGAGTGTTGGGGACAGGACTCCACCTTGTTCAATTCTGGCTTTCTTACTTAGTTGTCTATGTACTTGTACTCTGGCCGTTTCTGTCTTGTAGTATTGAGATATTCAATTTAATAAACGACATTGGATGCCAAGTCTGAGGGGTTTGTTCTTTAAGCCTTCTCTCCATATCCTATTAAAAGCTTTCTCCATGTCAACCCACACTGTCAGTGTGTGTTTCTTTTCTTCTAGAGCATCTTTTATTTCCTGCGCATTGTAGGTGATCAGTCCTTCAGTTGATCTGTGCTGACGGAAACCACTTTGTTGTGGTATAAAAGTAAAAAAAGTAAAGTACCCCCGTCACGCCAAGTGACGAATATAGTGGAATGACGAACATAGGGAATATGGTGTTAGTGACCATAAATTTTACAGACCTTTGGCACATGATTTTTGGGATAATGTGGTCGGTATTACGCCCGTGCCGCTTCACTTTCCCAGAAAAAAATCTGGTACCCATTAAAGGCTGGGTGAACCTAGAAGTCGTCGGTTTGGATCGAACCCTACCCCTTGTACTTTGCAGTCCAGTTCACTAACCACTGAGCTATTGCGGCTCCCACTTTGTTGTGGTATGATTTTATGTTTTGTCTCCAAATGCCACATACCGGTTGGGATTTTTATTTATGATTTATCTCTGTGGCAATCACCCCTGGTCTCAGCAGCAAGGCCCGGCTTGAAACATCAGTTACTCATCAATGGAAAAAACATGAGTACCTCCGAAGTTGGAGCTATCTGCCTGTGCGGCAAGGGACCCCTGTGCACATGGCTGCCAGGGAAAAATAGATTAACACGCAAAATTCAGTTCCTAGTTTCTAGGGACTTCGTCAGAGTTGAAAGCTGGCAAATGCAATAACAACAACAAATGCCACATGAGTCTTCTGTTGACCAGCCTTTCCATGAGTTTGCTCAGTAAGCCAATTGGTCTGTAGCTACTTGGGTCCAGTGAGTCTTTTCCTTTCATTTCTTGCAGCTTTCTGTTGGTCTTTTGGAATGTTTATTCTACTAATGTTTTTGTAAGTTTCTATCAGTATGTTTGCTGCCCTTTTGCCTGTGAGGATGTTCTGATTGTGTGCTAATGATATTGAAGGTCGGCAGTTGTTTTCATCGTTCAGAGCTTTCGCAAGTTTCCAGAGTTTATGACTATTTTTGTCTAGATTGAGGCTCTCTGTTTTGTCTTTCCAGCTCTGTATGGCTGATATCTTGACCTCTCTTCTGTATTTGGTAGAGGTTGCTTTATAGGCTATGTTGCTCTCTGTGCTTTGTGATGTTTCAGCTTGTTCTCTGACAGAGTCCAGTTCCTCTTCTAGTCTTTGTATTTCCTTGCTCCAGCATGGCTTGTAGTTTGTCACTAAAGTGGACAATATAGAAATTGTGCTTTGAGGACCTATGCTCCACAGGGAGTTGGAAGGTAAAAGAAGAAGATCATTCTCCACCTTCCCATGGTGACTCTATAAACAAACTTCTGGACAATCACTTTGGTATTTTAAATGGCAAGACAACCCAGTATCTATAAATGTTGGACTGAAATCAGAAGTGTGGGCTCAAATGATGTCACACTTTATAAACCACAACACAATGTATCAGTTTAATTTCCTTTAAGGGGCCAAAGACTAGCTTTTTAATTCCTGAGTTATTTTGCTGCTTTGGATGGAATTATATTGCTTTAATTTATGAATTATCCAATTTCTTTTTTGCATTTCGTGTAGCACCACAGTGGCCTTATCTCTTCTCATCTCTAAATGATGCATGAAACTAGTAAAGAGTTACATTGTTCCAAAATAGAGGGAACATAACCCAGTTAGAGGTTTCTAAGAGTTTCTTTATCTGCTCCCAATGAAGTACTAGAAAGCCTGGTAATTTATGAGTTAAATCCTAAATTATTTCTGCTAAATGGGTGATCTCCCCTGATTGACTGCACATATTTGAATTGATCATCTGTTTCTTGTTTTTGTGCATTTAATTTTTTTCGACAAGGTTTAGTGTTATGGTTTAGTTAAGGGTATTCGTAACCCTAACCCAGGGGTATTTTAATGACAAACTAGAGAATGACCAAATAAACAGACTAGAGAATGACCAAATAAAGTGCACGGTGGCATTAATCTGAAAGAAAATAATTTGTGATACTAAACTCATAAATTACCTAAAGCCTTTTCAAAAGTTATAGCCTTTGTGTTGCCTTTCTATTCAGGTTTTCTACATGTTTCTTAAGTTTCTGTTGACGTTTTAGATGTGCAAACCTAAGTATGGGGGTGTCTCTCATTTTATAGACTTCTCTGTTGGAGATTAATATATTTGACTTGTTTTGTTACTTCTGTTAAATATTGTATATGCTGTATTTTATATGATGCTTGCTTGTGTTTCCCCAATGACTGAAGGAATAAACCTTTGCATCATCTCCCCTTACAATGACGTTAAGTGGGCATGTCTGCGTTGTGTTGTATAACAGTATAACTGTAACATTTGCACTTTTCGGCCCAACACATCTGACTTCAGTGTGGCAATTTTGAGTACCAGGTTGTCTTTTATCTTTGATCTCTACTCGCTCGACCAGACTAGACAGTTAGTCTGTTTCTGGAGGCACTCAGGAGAGTTGGAGCAGGGTCTGCATGGTTATGGTTCATCGATCCTGGCACAAGCCATCAGCTGTGGGTCACTGACAACTTCCAGCTCTGCTGCTGTGAGGTGCCTTTGCTTCCATTTTATATGATGATCTTTAGATTCCAGGTATTACATTTTATTCTTCCAGGCATCTGAGGTCTTTATTTAGTTGTGATTTAGCTATCAAGGTTCTTCTTTGTATGCCAGATAACAAGGTCAATGGCTTAGAGAATTTTTTCATTAGTCAATGTTTTGGCCAGCTCGTTAATGTATAACAAAAATAGGGGGCAGCTAAGTGGTGCCCTGTGGTAAGTAGCCCTTCTTCTAGAACCTCTTTGATTTAGAGTCAGTTAATTCAGTTTGGATTTACCTATTTATTAGGAAGTGATTGAGGTTAGTTGCTAGGCAAAGGTGTTCTAAGTTTTGTCCTGAAGAGTTTCAATCTGAGTATCCCCATTGAGGTGAAATCCATTGAAAGTCTCCAACTAGAACATTTTTACAGTAGCTAGTGTGATCCAGGAGCCATGATAGCTCAGTGGTTAGTGAACTGGACTACAAAGGACAAGGGGTAGGGTTTGATCCCAACCGACGGCTTCCGGTTTCACCCAGCCTTAAATGAGTACCGGATTTTTTTCTGGGAAAGTAAAGCGGCACGGGCGTAATACCAACCTCATTACCCCAAAAATCATGTGCTGAAGGTCTGTAAAATATAGGGTCACCAACACCATATTTCCCTATATACCACCTGGCGTGACGGGAGTACTTTACTTTACTTTTTTTTAGTGTGATCCAGTCCTGTTATATAACACAGTTTCCCGGGTGGACTATATAGATGTTATACTTGCAGGATGTGTAGCAAATTGTGACTTTCTGAATGTATGTTTGTTATTCATTGCAACATCTCCTTTTGCTATTCCTTATATAGGTGACTGTGCCCCTGTAATTAATGGTACCTCCACGTACATACGATTTCAAAGCAGACTTATTCATCCAGCACCAAATGCCATAAAAAAGACTTCTATGTTGGAAAATTATATTTGTCTCAATTTTGCTTAAAATTATCATTATTATTGTGTGAAGCCATAATTTACCTGATGTTATTAACAATTAATTAACTCACTTTATGAATTGATTCCTGTTTTTTGTTTACATTTGTTGTCTGGCTCTGAGTTTCCATATTTGTGGCAGTCTGAGAATGAAGAGTAAAGTCCCATGTTAACAACAAGAGAAATTAGACTGATGAAACATGGGTAATGCAAAAACAGTTACATCTAAATATCTATAACTTTGGCATATTTTATAAACATTTTATATAACTGATGTCTAATGGTGGATATTATATAAGGCAGAAAGATGCAGATTATGAGGTTAGCAAAAAACTGGTAATAGAAATACTTGTTTCTCTTAACTGCTTGGTTCTATTCCTTTGTTTTGGTTTGTCTCATTGCTGCAATGACTGTAGTGAATTTAGGAACATTTTAAGATTACATTAGCTATCATGAATTCTTCAGTATGAAAGTACACTTGTCATCATTTCATGCTTTGTTCATGAGAAATAGTGGCTTCTAACATTTTCAAATCTGTTTGTCAAAATTTGATCATGTCGGTTTTCTTTTGTTATTTTAGCTTCCTTAATGAAACAGATCATCCAATTTTGAATATTTTCATTAAGATTATGCAGTAAGTGATTTAGAAATAGATTTAATTCAATTTAGAAGTGATAATCTGATTTTTATTCAAGTTTGTTGTATGGAGATGTGTGTTTTGTTTTTTAATTCAAAAAAAATATCAGACAAGTATTATGATTTTGCATCAGTACACACCTTTTCTCACACAATTTTGTTCTTGTTGTTCTACTAACTGGTGTACATCTAATTACGGATATACTAACACTTACACCCGTATAACAGAATACAGTCCTGTGACAAAAACCCCTACTACTATCATCATCGTCATCGAGTGCCCTCTCCGCAACGAAGGTTAGCTACCATGGATCGCCATTCCACTCTGTTTCTTGCTTTGATGGTGTAGGTTGTCATAGATTGACTTGTCCATCCTTTGATGTTACTCGTCCGTGTTAGTCCTGGTCTACCTCTTTTACCTTGTACTTTCCCTTCCAATATTACTTTTAGTAGGCTGTCTGTTGTCTTTTAACATGTCACAAAAATGTCATTTGTCTCGTCTTAATTGTGTTTAGTAGTTCTCTTTTTATTTTTAGTTGTTTTAAAACTTCATCGATTGTTTTCTTTTCTTTCCATCCAATTCTACCTATTCTTCTATATATCCACAATTCAAAGGCTTCAATTTTCTGTTCTGTTTTCGTTTCTAATGTCCATGTTTCTGCACCATACAATACAGGAATATCCAGAAGATGTAACATTTTGCTATTCATAGTTTTTTTTAGTATTTTGGGTGGTCGGTACCACAGCCGGCGTCAGCCCTGCTCTTTTCAAGTCTTTTGTCTTATTTGTTTTGTTGTTTGTTTGTAAATTTTTCATGGCATTAAACTTACTTACTATATATTTACTTATACTACTATAATATTCATATTGTATAAATGTATAGTAAGTTCTATTTTTTTTTACACTTTTTGTCAAGTTAGTTCGTACTAAATTGTTGAAAATTGTCATTAAATTTATATCAGAAACGTTGAAATGCGAAAGTTTTTTTTAGTCGATGTACATTGTACAGTCAGTCGACTTGTCTTAACTGAAGTTAACTCTGTTAACTATACACTTAACTTATACTAATACACTGTACTATCAAGCAGTTGTGAGTTTCTTACCTAAAACCTATTCTCCTATTGGCCTATCCTATTGCCTATTCACATGAAAGCAGGAAAACAACAAAACAGGGAGAGAACTAAATGATTTTAATACAAATGACTAAGAAAAATACTTTGTGCAAACTGGAATGAATTCAAGACTAATATTGAAATAAGAGAAATGGTCATCTCATATTGATTATCAATAATGATGCCGCCGAACGCGTCTGAACAAAGAACGTCAATATTATGATTCGCGTAATAACAAGTTAAAATGCGAAACAATCATAAAACAAACTGCACAATCACAATATTGTCGTTTCATGTGTAGAAGTTGGCTACCGGCGATGAAATGTACAGTCTTACCCTCGTTCAAACTTTGCTATTATATTATAATTCGTAAAATTGATCGTATCTTCTTCTTCTTCGATCATGGCTCACATTGACTAGAACTTCAGACTCTCTTGCTCTTGTGAAGGCAGCTGTCTGGTTAAGTGATTCGGTTTACCTGTCGAGTTTCTTTTCCTAGGAGGTGGGTGTAGGCCACATTGTCCTCCTCAGTCCTGTGTACTGGGGCAATCCTGTAGAACGTGTTAAGTTGTCATGTTATCCAGGATACAGTGGCATTGGCTGGTAATTCCTATTTTGAGTTTGCTGAAAATCTGGTTTCTCATTCTGTTGTGGCTAATGTGTAGGCAAAGTATAATGACTTGATCCCTGCTTGATAGTTTGAGATATCCATCCCTCTCGTTATACTTTAGGTATTCTTGTTTCCATTTTGCATGATATTGGCATTTGATGATGGAGTTGACTTCATCGCACTTGACCAGATGGTTCTCTTGTGGTAATCTCCCTCCCTCCTTAACTAGTTTGTCTGCACATTCGTTTCTTTGTATATCACAACGCAACGGTATTCACTGGATAACCACTCTCTGGAAATTATTGCACAATTGGTCTCATGTTGTTCTATGGTTGTCTATTCAGTTTTTGAGTTATTTGCGGGTCATCATCAGTGCACTCTGAACATATCCATAGGTGTTCAGATCCCCTCCTCAGCAGATCCTCCAGTGTCCAGCGACTGACGACTCCTGTTCTGTTGGTTGATAAAACTTCTTACACGCCGATTAAGTTTCCCGTTTCTGGCTGTGCCCATTTTAACTCATCTCTTTCATCCGAAGTAGTGTCGCGGATTCATGGTTATCGAAGTCCTGTGTCCTACTAACATCTCTGAGGGCATTGATGATGTCCGCTCGATTCATTGGTTGACCGTCCTCAACAATAGCGCAGCTAGCCAACCTGTCCGCTCTTTCATTTCTCCGTACTCCAGCATGTGCTGAGACGTAGACAAAGGTGACCTTACGTATTTCTGAATTCTGCAATGACTCTACTCGTTGCCTGCCTACAGATCCCGCCACCACTTTTCTTATCATGCTCGTCGAATCACTCAGTATGCAGTCGTGGGTGTAGTTTTGTGACCCTAACCAGATGAATGCCCTGGTCAGTGCCATCACCTCCATCGACATGCTACTCGTGGACATAACGTATGCACCACTGTCTTCCTTGATTATTCTGCTTGTCGAACGTGCTGTAAATATCCATGCACTACTTTGGTATAGTGGCCACCTAGCTCGCTGTTTTTTTAGAGCTGTTAGGGCTGACAGAGCGTCGGTCAGTTTCAACAATTTCTTGTATTCGTTATTTTTGTGTTGGTGTGCCAGTTTTGCGGCATCTCTGAGGTCTTCAGTTTCTTGTTTCTGCTTTATAGTTGTTTGAGAATTTCCCAACAGCTATTGATTTGGTAATCTCTTCCGGGTTATTCAGCCTCAAGAACACACCTCCCCCTCCATTTCTGATGACGTTTGCAGCAGTCATCTGTGTATATGTGAGACTAGGATTCCTGTGGGTAGTTGTCGTCTATATATTATTTCTGCTATGTGCTTTCTCACTGTCTTTGTTTGGGTGCCTTTTTTCATGATTCCTATTATGTTTTCCTTAAGTTATTATATTTTATATTTCCCATGGGGAGTCATACAGGATGGGCATATGGGTTTTGGCATATTTTGGGACAATATTGGATCTCTAGTTGTCAATTCTTTGGAGATTGCTATGAGGTTGCTCCTCTATAGTTTCTTCCTAAACCGGTTATTGTTTGGTACATGAAGTGGTTAGGGGGCCTCTTGTATTTCAAAATCACCATATGATAGAAATTGAGGCACCAACAAGTTCATTAAACGAACGATGTCAGCTTTTGCACGCACTATTCGCTTTTGGCTCACCCTTTTCAGCAGCCTGAGGGCTATTTTACTGTGAATGTTAAAATTGTGGGCAACGACCTAATAGGCGATCATGTGACCCTAAGAGAAACATTTGCCTGTATTCCAGGACAATTTCCGCTGTTTTAGAAGTGAAAGTATTCTTAAAATAATTAACAAGCTTTTAAATACTCTATTTGAGTTGTCGGTGCACAAACGTTTAATCTGGACTCTCATTGTTTCAGAGGAAAAAAAATAAGTAATAAACTTTTCATGTGATGTCTTTTCTTTCGCTAAATTTTCCGCGATAATTTTTCCGGCTCCCATTAAAAAAAAAAAAAAAAAAAAGCCTCTGACATTTTCCATGTTCCACAAGCTGAAACAACTCTGATTTCAATTGGTTGCCGTGAAAGGTGAATTTTTTGAGAAGCCATTTCTTCCCAAAATGTGATCTTTTGTGCTTCAAATCGGAACATCGACTTGCTTCTTTTCAACATTATGATAGGATGCATAATATTGTCTATTACCAAACATGACGTTTTATCTAGGGAGGGCTGAGTAATGTTCTCTATCAAATCCCTGAAAATATGTCCATTCATTTCAGAGTTGTAGTCCCTACCACCTGCAGACTTTGCTTGAAATAAGAAGCTCTGCTTGATTGACAAATCCATTCACTCTTCTCCCTGCATGTACTATTGTAGTGAGTTGCCCTTTTTTGCTACATTTTTCCTTTTATTTTCTTTGTCAATTAACTGGGTTTTTTTATTACGGATTCCTGTTGGGATGGGCTTTCTCCATTTTTGTTTGGCCTATCATATAGCACTATAGTGGCCTTTCATATAGCACTATAGTGGCCTTTCATATAGCACTATAGTGGCCTATCATATAACACTATAGTGGCCTTTCATATAGCACTATAGTGGCCTTTCATATAGCACTATAGTGACCTATCATATAGCACTATAGTGGCCTATCATATAGCACTATAGTGGCCTTTCATAAAGCACTATAGTGGCCTATCATATAGCACTATAGTGGCCTTTCATATAGCACTATATTGGCCTATCATATAGCACTATAGTGGCCTTTCATATAGCACTATAGTGGCCTATCATATAGCACTATAGTGGCCTTTCATATAGCACTATAGTGGCCTATCATATAGCACCATAGTGGCCTATCATATAGCACTACAGTGGCCTATCATATAGCGCTATAGTGGCCTATCATATAGCACTATAGTGGCCTATCATATATCACTATAGTGGCCTATCATATAGCACTATAGTGGCCTTTCATATAACACTATAGTGGCCTATCATATAGCACTATAGTGGCCTATCATATAGCACTATAGTGACCTATCATATAGCACTATAGTGGCCTATCATATAGCACTATAGTGGCCTATCATATAGCACTATAGTGGCCTATCATATAGCACTATAGTGGCCTATCATATAGCACTATAGTGGCCTATCATATAGCACTATAGTGGCCTATCATATATCACTATAGTGGCCTATCATATAGCACTATAGTGGCCTATCATATAGCACTATAGTGGCCTATAATATAGCACTATAGTGGCCTATCATATAGCACTATAGTGGCCTATCATATAGCACTATAGTGGCCTATCTCTAAATGTTCTACATTGCAGTGTGTTTCACATGCTGCATTCTGTGTGGACCTCATTGCATCACTGATTAGTGGTAGAGCAATATTTTGTATTATGTCAAGAGACATGTTGGTTGTTTTGCTGCATGTCACTAGTAAAGATCTGCCACGTTCCAAAATAGATTGAACATAACCCAGATAGAGGTTTCTAATAGTTTCTTTGTCTGCTTTCAACGAATTACAAGAAAGCCTTTTCATAAGTTGTAGCCTTCGTGTTGACTTCATAAGCAGGGTTTCTACATGTTTCTTATTGTTCAGTTGATGGTGTAGATGTACACCTAAATATGTGGGGTGCTCCTCTTTTTTATAGACTTCTCTGTTGAAGATTAATCTTGATGTTTTCCTTAGCTGTTTTGTTACTTATGGTAAATAGAGTATATACCGTCTTTTGGGCTGATCTTTAGTTTCCAGGCATTGCTGTATTCTTCCAGGCATCCGAGGTCTCCATTTAGTTGTATTTCAGCTATTCTAATGTTTTCATTTGTATGCCAGCTAACTAGATCTTCGGTATTACGCGCATTTTTTTCATTAGTCTGGGTTTTGGTCAGGTCGTTAATCTTCTTTCATTCCTCGTTTGCCTTTCAGCATCGAGGGAGGTGAGATAAAATTTACAGTCTTTTACTCTTCTGTTCTCCTCTGCTGCTATTATGATGTTCCTTAGTGTTACTAATATTCAGTTAATTCATCTTTTTCGAGGTTGGCCTTGGGTCTGGTGTTTGTGCAACGTTTGTTAAAGGTTCGTTGTGTTGTGTTTTGATCTCTCTACCTTATCAGGTGACCAATCCATTTCATCTGTTACTTCTGTATATACTGGGAGAGGGAGAGGGAGAGGGGGGTGTGTGTGTTATTATCTTATAATTTTTCTCAGCCCTTTACTTCTGATCTTGCTTTCTTGCGTTTGGCCGATGACTAAAGGAATACACATCTTCGTCATCGGCCCTTAAAAGGAAGTTAAGTGGGCGTGTCTGCATTGTGTTGTGGTTTGCAGTATATTTTTTAGCTCATACACATCCGATTTCAGGACATTTTTGAGTACCGGGTTGTCTTCCCTCTTTGATCCCTACTCGCTTGGCCAGACTAGACAGGTTAGTCTGTGGGAGGTACCAGGGAGAGGTGGATCAAGGTCTGTATTGTTTTGGTTCACTGATCCAGGCGCAAGCCATCAGCTGTGGGTCGCCGACAGCTTCCAGCTCTGCTGCTACCAGGCGCCTTCGCCTCCACCTCTGATCTTATCTCTCAGGCCACCTCCTGTCATTCTTGTGACACATCTCATCTCAGTAATTTCATTGATTGATTAAAAAACTTGTCCTTATGGAATATCTTGAAACATTACGGAGTACCACCTAAAATTACCAACATTATAAAAGTTATATATATGATGGTTATACTTCAGCAATTTTCACAGGGGAGGGAATAAGTGACTGGTTTCAGATTGAAACAGAGATGTATACTGTGACCTTTGCTGTTTGGAATTGCCACCGATTTACATAATGAATAAATGCCGCAAAGGCAATATCAGCATTAAATGGTACAATAAGTATTACCAAGAACAGGGATGGCCAATTTCTTTCAAATGGCGGGCCACTTTTTAATTATTTGTTGTGTGTGGCGGACCACACACATAACAACATCAATACAAATAAACTTGGCATTTGTTTTAAGGTAATATGTTTGTTATTTATCGGCATTATTTGCTTACATAAATCATTTGATTGCAACAGAGTTAAAAATGCCTAGTTGATTTATAAAAATGAATAAAATTTCCTATTTATATTGTTTAACAAACATATTTTAGTTAGGTCATTTTAAAGTTGACATGTAACAAACCTTAATGAGAACAATGTGGACGTTCATGTGCAGCAACAAGTTCATCAAAGTCAATGTGTAAAGATGATGATGATATTCGTAATAAATCCTGAAGGTGGCCATCAGTGAGTCGGTTTATTTGTGACGATTTAATCTCCTTCATTGTTGAAAAAGCGCATTCACATATATATGTGCTTCCGAACATAGAAGTAATTTTCAAACTGAAATCACTCAATGCGGGATATTTTTCCTGTGGCACAAGTTTCCAAAAGTCAACTCCTATCTCCATCCTTGATTGGAAAAAGGGGTCATTTTGGAGATTACATAACTCCAACTGAAAAGTGTCATGTTGTTAGAAAATGTCACACTTCATAGGGTTGTTAAACAATGCCAGTTCTGGTCGTATACCACTGAAGTTAGAAAATCGTTCCTTGAATTGCTCCAATAGTTTGTCTAACATTAATACAGACATTTTTTAATCAGTGTCACTACGCTCCTCAATCAATTCTTTGCACGAAGGAAAATGAATGAAGTTTTCTTTGGCCAGGGTAAATCTAAAAACTTTTAGTTGACTTATGAATCTATCTAGGTGTCCTAACAAATCTGAGGCTGTTTGGGAACGTCACTGTAGCTTCACGTTGAGTTCATTCATGTGCTGGGTGATATCAGTTAAAAAGGCCAATACGCTGTTAAAATGTGGATCAGACATTTTTCTGATCAGTTCTTTGTTGGTATCATGTTTCTCTAAAAACTACTTTATCTCGTTTCTCAAAGCGAAAAACTGCCTCAAACAATTCCCTCTGCTTAGCCAGAGCACTAAATCGCCATATTCCGACTCAACTTCTGATAGAAAATTTATAAACTGTCAGTGTGTCAAAGCCCGATTCCCGCCTTTTATTAAATTCACACACTTATATTAGGAGGATGATGGGGAAGACATGGACTGATCTAAATGAATACTAAAGAAAAAAGAAAAAAAAGAACAGCTTGGAAAGTGTTTGTGACCTATGCTCCACTTGGATTTGAATGGAAGAAGAAGAAGATGGACATGTATCAGACATGCATTGAGAAGAGATAAGATAATTTCAAAACAGGCAAATCTATTGGAAACATCAAGATACAACAAAAAACAGGAAGACCTAGAGTGATATCCTGTATGGCATATATTATATCTGTAAGTCATCTTCTCAGGATATGATCTCTCATGTTTTATTAGATGACCATTGTTTGTAAAATGATAGATATAATAGTAAAAGAAAGCAACAAGAAAGGTCTCAGTATGAATAATAAGAAAACAGAAGTAATGGTTATATCGAAGAATCAATCATCACCATCATGCAGCATAGAAATAAACGAGACAAATCTGAAACAAGTGCAACGTTTGAAATACTTGGGCACAATAATAACATCAGATGGAAGATGTACCACAGAAATAAAAAGCAGAATAGCTCAGGCCAAAATAGCATTTCAGAAAATGAAAATTATCTTATGCAACAAATTTATGTCAATAGAAATGAGAAAGAGAGTTCATCGGTGCTATATAGAACCAATTCTGACCTATGGAAGCGAATCATGGACAATAGATAAACAAATGAAAAGACGATTAGGGGCCACAGAGATGGGATTTCTCAGAAGAATGTTGAAAATGCCATGGACAGCTAAAAAGACCAATGAGGAAGTTCTCAAAGAGGCCAACACAAAAAGGGAGCTCTTAAAAACATCAGAAATCAACATTTTCGGGCACATCATGAGAAGAGGAAAGTTGGAATACTTGGTTACAACTGGCAAAATAAAAGGAAAGAGAGGTTGCGGACGACAAAGAGAGAAAATATTGGATAGTTTGGTGTCATGGCATGGAAAACAGTCAACAACAGAACTGATAGGATGCACTGTGGATAGAAGATTGTGGAAGGAGATGATCGCCTACGCCAACCGGTATGGCATATGATGATGATAACTGTTTGTAAATCCTGAATACATCTAGCACATTTTTAATTTGTCTTCTATGTGTGTTCTCTTATCTCTGTAAATAATCCACTTTGAGAAATTTTTTCGCGATAAAAAAGCAACAAATATATTTCACAATGGTTTCCCCTGCATGTGTTTCTTGTATATTTTTTTTAATAGCCCTAAAGTATCAAAGCAACCGATATCATCGCCAACTTCTCAGGTGACTAAACCTGGTTTGTTTTGGACAGTCTTAGAATAGAATAGCCTAACTTGGCGCTTTCAACCTGAGGGAATTCAATTTGTTTCATTATTTTCTATCATAAATGTTAAACATTTTCTATGGTGAACCTTTCATAGCTTGGCTTGGTTCTCTCCACTAGAGAGAGATCTATTCCTCTCATTATTTTGTAACATTACAATTTGTCGTATTCAATTATCTATTTTCTACTAATCCGTCAGATATTGTGACAGTGGATTCCATTTTTAGAGCTTTTTTTAATAACTGATCAATCTTTATGATAAGTGAATTGCCTCATCTCTTTATTGAGAGTCAATTTATTGACCTTCTATTTCTGTTAAGTTTGGGCATCGTTATATGTCTTGTAACCTTACACTCACTAAAAATCAAAGAATACTTGTCATCAAAGAGGTTTGAGAAAAGCAGTCTGGAGTAATCAGAAAAGATATCAACTGAAATGATACAAGAGACAGAGCGGGCACTGGACCAAACCTAAACTACATATAGAAACAAATATTATTTGCTCATTAAAAAAGTACGTTGTGTGATTCCTTACCATACAAGGGATAGTTAAAAGAGGAGGAGAGAGAAGAGCAAGAGGCAAGTCCAGATTAAGATGAACTGATAACATCAATCTATCTATTTATCTTTCGTTCGCTCGAAGTATTGTCTATATCTGCAATGTCGTTTCCTGTATAAATTTTATTGTCTTTTGTAATTCTTGCAGTGGTCCATATAGTTTTGTCTCTAGTGTTGTATCTATGGGTCAATAGATTTTCCTCAGTCTACTATATTCAGTGCAGTCTTGAAGTATGTGTTCAGCAGTCTGGGGCGCCTGTCCACATGTACAAGTAGTTGAAGTGCCGATCTTGAATTTTGTATACATGTGACTATGGAGTCGATTGTGTCCTGTTCTGAGGCATATAATGATAACTTGTTCATATCTATTCATATTATGAAAGGCATCCTGATTTGGGACTTGTGGTCCTCTTATTGATTTGATAATATCTGTTTCATATGATGGTATGTAACCGGTGCATCTAGTTGTGTGCCTGTTGAACCTTCCTTTGCCAACTGATCTGCTTTCTAATTTCCTAGTATTCCACAGTGAGATGGGATCCACTGCAGGGCAACCCTGTGGTGCTTGCAGAGTTCAGTCAATAAGGTCTGCAGATGTGGTAATTTTCTGGATTATAGTGTCTGGAGTACTGATCTTGCATCTGTCTAAAACACTACAGGCTGCGGGCTAAGATTACTATTTAGCAGTTTTTCTATTGCCAACTTTATTGCTTGTATTTCTGCATCATAATTGTGACAATATTGCCCTGTTGCTATTTTATTCACATCCCTAGTGTTATTTAGGTACTCTATATATGCACCTGCTCTCCCATTATTTACTGCATTCTGTGCTGATCCATCTGTGTACACACGAATCCATAGGTCTTGTGGGTTTTCTTCATCCAGGAAACTGAAAGTGATTGTTTTACGCTGTAGACTATTTTGTTCCTCTTTATCAAGTATTCCTTTCACACCTTCCGTATATGTATTGATAATCCTGATTCCTCTGCCCAGGGAGTCTGTTCTGGTATGGGCAGAAGGGGGTAACAACTCTTGGCATGTCTGGTTGTTTGTCTACAAATACGCTTGGCTTGGTGGATTAAACTGCTTTTCTTAAGTCGTCCCAATGCAAGATTTTTTAAATTCTGTCCTTCATTTGATATCTCGGCATGCATGACCATTTTTCTGCCTGTATCAGCACCTTTGTGTCCCTCCGTTCTCTCAGTGCTGGTATCCTCCACAATTTCTTCATCTTCAATATTGGTGTTGATTTCATTGCTCCTGTTATGACCCTAAGGCCTGGTTTTGTACTTTATCCAGCGGTTGCAGTGTGGTGTTTTTGATGCTGAGCACCACGCAGATGATCCATATTCTAAATATAGGCGTATACTCTGTTAGTAAACTGTACTGAGTATTTTCCCACTCGCACCCCATGTGATTCCACACAGCTTTCTTAGAATAGCTAACTTTCCCTTTGCTTTTTGGGTTTCCTTTTTCATCTGCTGTTTCCAAGATAGTTTGTTATCAAACGTAACTTCGAGATAGGTAGCTTGTATGTCATCTTTCACATGCTCATTGTTTATGTAAATATCTCTCTCTCTCTCTCTCTCTCTCTGCGATCAGGACTGAATCAAAGTAGGATTCCAGACTCTCACATGAAATCAGCTGTCAGGTTATGTGTGTTGATCACCCCCAAAGACAGACATTATAATTATACTCTGCCAGATTCACTCTGATTGAACACCCGTTAAAACGTTGCACTGTGTTCTGCGCCAGTGGCCCAGTGCATCCGATTTCAGCCAGCATTTTATTCAGGTTTGCATTCCTTAGCCTTTGATTGTCCCGTCTTCCTGCAAGGCAAAAGATGAACTTTTCTGTAGGGGGATTCTGCCCTTAGATGGTTGGCCCTCCCAGGTTTACGAGCACCATCTGCCCGAGTCACTAGAGGTGACTAACACATACATGCACACACAAAGATATGAGATGTGACTAACACAAACATGCACACAGCGATACAAGGCACGACTAACACTGACACACATCAAGATATATGACACATGACTAACATAAACATGCACATAAAGATATGAGATACGACCAACATAGACATGCACACATAAAGATATGAGATGTGACTAATACAGACATGCACACACAAAGATATGAGATATGACTAACATAAACATGCACACAAAGATAGGATATATCACTAACCCAAACATGCACACTCAAAGATATGACACATGACTAACACAGATACACACTAAGATATGAGATATGACTAAACACATACACACATAAAGATGTGAGACATGATTAACACGGACATACCAAGATATGAGATATGACTAACATGACACGCACCAAGATATGAGCCATGGCCAGCACACACACAAGCTAAGATATGAACCTAAACTAGTACAGAAACACATCAAGATATAAGCCATGGCTAGCACAGAAACACATAAAGATATCAGGCTAGGCTTCATGGAAAAACACCAAGAAATGAACCATGTCCAGCACAGAAACACATTAAGGTATCCACATGCTTGGGTTTGTTGTAGTCGGCAGACTCTACTTAACGTGGGAATCATCGACATACGAGACGCAGGCGCCAATTAACTGTTAACAGGTTTGGTTCATACAGATGTTCGGAGATTTGAGAGCGCAGTCTGACCCGTAGTACGTTTCCTTGCACGTACAGTCTGTACTTTCTGTGTCACATAATGTCACATCCATCAAAACACGTCTGTTTGCACTGTAGCAAAAAATTACCATCGGAACAAGTGTCATTACAGGTGTAGCCAGGATGCTTACATTGTAGGCATTTTCCGGATTTTTCCTCACATAAAGGACAGACACTAAGACCCGACCCGGAGCAGTCGTGTCCATAGATCCCATGTGAACAGTTGCCGTGACACGTACCGATGACGACGTTGCAGCCTTTGCAACACCCACTACACACTGCACAAAACGACCATGAATGCCCATCCAGACAATAGGTGTCTGTAAATGTTTGCATCTCACACACCGTCAGTGCACTGTCGGCCTGCGAAATGGTCGGAGATAACTCAATCTTAATGTGTGCCATTGTCGCTTGTGTGGTGACTACAATAGTGTTCACATAAATATTTGGGTATGATATATCATTATACTGGAACACGACACCGCTACTGTCAGAGAAAGCCTTTAGAGTGGAATTCTTTACCCGAATCATAGTGCTAGCTCGATGATCAATTCGAATTGTGTGAGTCTTCTGGGGCGTGGCAAAGTTCAGATACCAGTAAACAGAATTGGTTCCACTTCACAATTGTGTGTGTGTGTGTGTGCAGTCATTGTCATAGAGATTGGTCTTTGTTTTGCGATTAACTGCGGCCTCTGGTCCACATCCGTCTCCTGTATAACAAGCATTAAATGTGTCGGTCTGGTTTGTGTTCTGTTTGAGAGCCACATTCCGACCCCCGCCAATGTAGATGGAGCAGATATTTGCAACTATCGCCACTTCAATCCGCAACTTGTTGATCAGACCAGCCCCAGAGCAAAAGACACCAATCTCGTTCGAACTAACTACAAACCTTGATTCATTGTTACATGAGGTAGAACCATTTAGTTGTACCGTGAAACTGTCCGGATATGTTAAGTCATTCACATAAATCCTAAACCAGGAGAACGGCAAAGATTGATTGAGAGTTGTCTCAACTGATGTAGAATCTGTGCCCGGATTACATGTGGTGTCGTTGTTATCAAACAGGAAAGTAGGTTCAGATTTTGAGGCGTATTTGTAAACGAGATCCAAGAACTGACACTGGGGTCCGAAATATTCGTGCTGACAACTGTCATTGTTTGGGCATTTCCCTGTAGTTTTGTCACAAACTGAGTCATTATAGCAGTGACAATGTAACGTACAATTTGCCCCAAACCAACCGTCTGCACAAGTTAGGCCATTAACTTCCAAGGTCGCGAACGAAGCCAGCAGAATAAAGACTTGATCTACAGCGGTGGTTAACGAACTGTGTACAAACATTTATTATCAAATCCGTGGTTACATTTCTAAAAATCCGTCAACTCACTGTGATAACAGATAGCGTGATATTCTAAGTCAACATTGTTTACACCATGGCTCGAACGTGAACAAGCTTCCATATTGGTGCGTCCCATGACGTCATCTTCGTTATGTAAACGGCTCCTGCTTTTTGTTTTGGGGAGTGAGTGAAAAGTGTAGTACTGACTTTGTCTGTATTGATGCAGATACACCATCTATCTGTCCATGAATTCAATGCATTCATAGCTCTTTGCAACAATTTGGAGGCCATTGTTGCATACTCCTCTGTGCACCACATTACAAAGTCATCTGTATACTTTGCCACTTTGATACCATGTGGTAGTTCAGTAACTAGGCATCTAGATCAGAAAAAGTGTTGGAGATAGTACCCCTCCCTGTGGGACGCCCTGGCGCAGTAAAACCTTCTTACTCTGAAGACCATCCAGTTGCACTCTGGCTCTCCTGTTATGCAGGTATGCTTTAACCCATTTGTACATCCTGCCATTTACTCCATAATTTCTCAGTTTCTTCAAAAGCCCTTCCTTCCATACCTTGTTAAATGCTTTCTTTAGGTATATCCATGCTGCTAGTACCAGTTTCTTTTCTTGAAACGCATCCTCAATTTCCTGGGAAAGATAGGTTGCCTGATCGTCGGTAGAGTAACACTGTCTAAAGCCTGCTTGCTGTGGGACCACGAGGTTTTCACTTTCCAGGTACCACTGCAGTCTGAGATTGATTATACGTTCCATTGTTTTACACAAACAGCTTGTAAGGCTGATTGGTCTATAGCTGGATGTCGTTGAACCATCTTTTCCTGGCTTTAGTAATGGTATCATAATTGCTTCTCTCCATGCCTGTGGCACTCTACCTGTGATCCAGCAAATGCTGTAATTCTGCAGTAGTTTTGCTTTAGCTGAAGTTCCCAAGTTCTTAATAATTTCATTGGACATTCCATCTCTGTCTGGTGACTTTTTTATTTTTAATTTGGATGTTGCCAGCTCTAGCTCTCTTTGTGTAATGGGTATTTCCATGACTTCATGTGCGGTCTCTTCTTGTCTTGCATTTTGTTGTTTTAAACGGGTCTCTTGTCGTTTCTCTAGGCTAATTTCAATATTATTGTCATTTGCAAAGGAGTCTGCAAAGTGATTTGCTACATCCTTACCCGTTAGGATGTTTCCATCCTTCTTCAGTGTAATTTTGGTGTTCCCTTCTGTACCTTCATCATATTTTTGCGCCATCGAACGCATGAAAAAATGGCGGTTTGTTTTCGCCAGTCTGTTGTTAAAGGCGCCTAATTCAATTATTTGTCAAAAGTGCACAGTGTATCTGCGTGCTGCAGAGCGATTTATTGGAATTGGCCAGTCTATAACGTGCTAGACCATCCATCGACGAAATCATCTATGATACTATGACGACGGTAAGAATTCAGATGCAGCTCAAACGACAACATCGAAGAAGGAAAACAAGACAAGGTAAGAGAGGTGGTAAAAAACTGTCGAAGTTTGAGAGGCTAGGTCTAAAGTATGTGCGCGTTACTTTTGGAATTAAGTGTCAATAAATTAACGACGGCCCATTCTTGATAAGCTACAGTGCGGCGCCGATATAATGATTTTGTAATAAACTCTTCTTGTTGATAGGACAGTTAATGCCCCTGAATTTCATTGTTTCTACAATAGACGACACCTTGGGCAGGCCATCCTTGTGCGCAACAATATGGTGGCAGATGAGGTTGATATATCTGCGTGGGACAATGCAGAATTGCAGGTACATGCAGTTAGGGTGCAGACCCCAGTTCATTTCGTAGTTGTAAATGTGTCTGCCTGTAATGAGAAGGTGGACACAGAAGAACGGCAGAATCTCTCTGACTTCGAGAAAGAGAACGTCATTTCCTGCGAAGACTTTAATGCTAGAGGCAACCAGTGGGGTAACATCATAACCAACAAGCAGGGAGAAGACCTAGAGAACGCACTAGTGTCAGTCGATTTAGTGTGTTTGAATGATGTAAGGGCAACTAGAATGGCCACTCGAACAGGGGACTCTGATAGTGTCATAGACCTGGCACTGGTGTCTTCCACCTTCGCACCGGTTTGCAGGTGGAGTGCACTGGGGTTCCACGGAAGTGATCACTACCCATGTGTCCTCCTAATTGAGAAAAGCAGAAATAGAAGCAATAAAAGGAAGCTTCACACATTCCACTACGAGAAAACAGACCAGGCATCATTAGCAAAATTAGACATAGGAAGCAGAGCGCCCCTCGTAGGAGGCAGGAGAGATGGAGCAGCCATCTTGGTGGAACGTAGAAGTCGAGGAAGCTTGGCAGAACAAGAGACAATCGGCCAAGGCATAGCAGAAAGCCAGAAAGAATGGAAGAGCACAACCTGAGTTCTTGAAGAATCTGAAAGAAGAGGTCGACCCAAAAATGATGCACTTTAAACTATGTGCTAAACGGGCTAAATATGCCAAATGGGATGACTTCTGTAAAAAAGTGTGCTCATAAAAATCGCTTGCCACATTCTGGCGCCTTCATCGCAGCATGAATGCCGCAAGAAACAGAGGCATACCAGACTTTCAGAGCACAGGCCGGATATGGCACAAATCTGATGAGAGCAAAGGGAAAGCCCTGCTTGCCCGCTACATTGAGTAGACTGACCAAAGAAATGAGGCTGTAAGAATGAGGATACGGAGGTCGTTGTCAGAATTGTGTAATGATGTAGTGCTAGGAGAAGATCTCACAATCACAACCGATACCATTCGCACGACACTTAAAAGGTCACACAACACTGCTCCTGGTCCAGATGGTGTCCGGTACGTACGACATAAGCGATTTAGTTGACGATGACATGGACAAATTGACAAAAGAGTTTAATGCCAGGATTCGGAATGGCCAGATTAATGAGGAGTGGCTACACTGCTACTTACTACCGCTACCGAAGCCAAACAAGGACCATTCTCAGATCAGTGCCTACAGAATCATCACAATGCAGAACACTGCGGGCAAGCTGCTGGAGAAAATAATTGCCCGTGTCCTCACCTGTCACTTTGAATAGGAACACGCATTCCCACCCACACTCGGAGGTTATAGATATAACAAAGAGACATGGCTCAATGCGGCAGTCTTAGCCTATGATGTCTTCGAAGGCTTCCACAGACGAGAGGAGACATATGCTGCTGCTTTAGATCTCGAGGATGCATATAACAGGGTACCATTTGAATACCTCATGCATATGCTCCTCAAACTGGTGGTGCATCTCTTCCTCATTATATGGATCGCTGCTATCGTCGCGGCACTGTTTCAGAGGAAGGTGATACTCAGATGTGGAAGTTGGTCTTCCGAGCCAACATCCATTTGTCCAGGGCTGCCACAAGGTTCACCATTGTCACCAGTTCTATTTAACGTGTACACAATAACGATCACAGAACAACAGCTGGATGGGAGGAGAAGAACTATAACTTTTGCTGATGATATTCTGGTATATCGACAGGGAAGAGACAGATGGGAAATCGCCTCCACAATGCAAGACGAACTCGATCGCATTTCTTCCTGGTGTGGGGCTTCAGGTACCTTGGTTAATCCTAATAAAGCATCAGTTTCATGGTTCTCCCTTAACAATCATATTGTTAATACGACAACACCGGTAGTACAAATGGGAGCTGATGAGGTGACCAGGGACAAGTTGATGACTTACCTCGGAGTTAAGTTTGATCGCAGCCTGTGTTTTCGGGACCACGTCAATCATGTGATAACAAAATCCCGCAAAGTATTAGCCGCCTTGAAGGTCATGGCAACTGCCAACATCGAGCAGAGGCTACTTACTCTTCTGTTCCAGGGATTAGTCCTCGCACTAATCGATTATGCCCTGACAATTCTTACTGTCAGTACGACTCAAATTGACAGGCTGGAGAAAATACAAAATGAAGCCATACGCATTATCTTGGGATGTACAAGGGACACTCCCTGTGTAGCAATGAGGTATGTTCTTGACTTTCCAACCATGGATGACAGGATCAAGATCTGGAGGGCACTATCATACCAGAAGATTAGTGCAGATAAAGAACGTAAATTGCACCACGAGCTCAACACAGGGAAAGGTGCCAGGCTAAAAAGATGCAAATCATGGGTGGGCCGAACAGAAGATATCATCAAACAGGTCTGTGAGCTTACCAATATCAACGTTGCCTAGGAGTGGATACCTGTGCCTACGTCATTCAAGGGGGCATTCTCATGTATTGTCACACTCGACAGGAAACGTAGGGAACATAACTCAGTCGTGGTCAATGCGGAGGTCAATGGTCTCATCTGCGAAAACACCGATGAGAAAGATGCAGTCATCAATACAGACGGATCTGTAAGACGACACCAAAGAAGTGCATGGGCATTTTCAGCACGCTCGGCAGGCAAAGCGGTCAAAGAAGACAGTGGTGCATACGTCATGACGAGTAACATGACAATGGAGGTGATGGCAGTGACCAAGGCATTCAACTGGTTAGAGTCACAAGACTACACCCACGCATATATACTGAGTGATTCGATGAGCATGATAAAAAAAAAGTGGAGGTTGGCTCTGTACGCATGCATTGGTTAGAGTCCTTACAGAAGTAACAAATATGTAAGGTCACCGTTGTCTATGTCCCTGGACATTCGGGAGTACGGTCAACCAATGGATCGTGCTGACATCATCAATGCCCTCCAAGATGTTGGAAGAGCACAGGACTTCGACGACCACAAATCCACGTCACTGCTTCGGATGAGAGAGATGGGAATTAAGATGGGCACAGCGAGAAATGAGAAACTTAGTGGGCGTGTAAGAAGACTTATCAACCAACACAGAACTGGAGTCGTCAGTCGCTGGACACTTCGGGACTTGCTGAGGAGGGGATCTGAGCACCTATGGACATGTTCTGAGTGCAATGATGATGACCCGCAAATAACTCAATAACCCTCATCATTCAGCTGTTTTACAAGTTTCCACACTTTTCTTGTGTCTCGTTCAAGATTCAAGGACTCTATTTTCTCCTTCCAGCTTCTCCGTCTGGCTTGTAGTTTAGCCCATTGAAATTTGGCTTCAGCATGTTGATAGTTATTGTGGTGTTCATGGCAAGGGTTATTCTCTGCTTGCTTTTGAAATATTTCCATGTCATAACATCAATGAAATGCTACAACATCAACTGACAATGGTTGAAGAGACATGCATGGCGAGAACCAAAACTTTTTTCTCTTTGACACCCGAATAAGTACAAGAGGAAGTGAAGAAAGGAAGAAGCCAAACAGTGGAAGACTAGACTGTTTTTACTCTAAGTAATCTAAGTATCATGTGTGTGTCTAGTGTCCTGTTTACAGATAAAGGTTTGGTTGCCAAAATGTTTGGTTATATTGTTTTATCTATATACAAAATCAAGTACAACAATTTTATTTTATTTTATTTATTTTTCGCTTTACACGCATGGGATAAAAAACATGTCACAATGAAAAGGCTTCTCTGTAGTATGTATTCTATTAAATATATTTTCCAAGAAAATGCTGCAACCATACACGTAATCGAATTCTCTTCTGTATGTGTTTGTTAGCACCCGTTTAGATGTCCTTTCTAAGTTCATCCTGCAAGGCACAAAAGACTTCGACACAGCTTCTCTCCTGTATCTATTCATTTGTATCTTAAAATATGTACCACTAACATCACATCTGAATTGACTTTATTCTACACATGAGTTCTCTTGTGTCGTTTTAGATAGTCAGGTCGAGCAAAACCTGCACCACACATGTCACATTTGTAGGGTTTCTCTCCAGTATGAGTTCTCCTGTGTTTTGTTAGATAGTCACTCCGAGCAAAATATGCATCACACACATCACATTTGTAAGGTTTCTCTCCTGTATGTGTTCTCATATGTACTCTTAGATGTTCATTATTACCAAAACCTACACCACACACATCACATTTGTAAGGCTTCTCTCCTGTATGTTTTATCATATGTTGTTTTATACTTATATAACATATGAATTTTGCACAGCACACATCACATTTATAAGGCTTCTCACCCGTATGAGTTCTCATGTGTGCTTTCAGACTTCCTTTACTACCAAAACCTGTACCACACACATCACATATGTATGACTTCTCTCCTGTATGTGTAATCTTGTGTCTTTTCAGTTTGCCACTGCAAACAAAACCTGCACCACACACATCACATTTATAAGGCTTCTCTCCTGTATGTGTTCTCTTGTGACATTTAAGAATGTTTAGATAAGCAAAATCGGCACCACACACATTACATTTATAAGGCTTCTCTCTTGTGTGAGTTCTCTTATGACTATTTAGACCATTGCTACAAACAAAACCTACACCACACACATCACATGTATAAGGCTTCTCTCCTGTATGAGTTCTCTTGTGTGTTATTAGATTATTTCTACAAGAATAGTCTATACCACACACATCACATTTATAAGGCTTCTCTCCAGTATGAGTTCTCTTGTGTTTCTTCAGACCGCTTATAAAAACAAAACTTATACCACATATATCACACATGTATGGTTTCTCTCCTGTATGTTTTACCTTATGTAAAGTTAGAGAGCCATTATTAGTAAAACCTTCACCGCATACATTACACTTGTATGGCTTCTCTCCTGTATGTGATATTTTGTGGTACTTTAAACCTGAACTTTGTCCAAAAGTTGCACCACATATATCACATTTGTAAGGTTTCTCTCCCGTATGAGTTCTCTTGTGTAATTTTACACTATCTTTTCTAGCAAAACCTCTACCACACACATCACATTTGAATAACTTCTCTCCAGTATGAGCTCTCTTGTGTCTATATAGATGGGAACTTTAGCAAAATATATACCACACAAATTACATTTAAAAGGCTTCTCTCCAGTATGTGTTGTCATATGTTGTTTTATACTGTCAATATAAGCAACTTTTTTACCACACATGTCACATTTATAAATCTTCTCTCTTGTGTGTATTCTCTTCTCTCTTGTGTGTTTTGTCTTCTCTCTTGTGTGTATTCTCTTCTCTCTTGTGTGTTTTGTCTTGAGTAAATTTAGATTGCCATTGCATGTAAAAACTTTACCATACACATCATATTTGTAAGGTTTCTCTCCCGTATGAGTTCTCTTGTGTAATTTTACACTATCTTTTCTAGCAAAACCTCTGCCACACACATCACATTTGAATAACTTCTCTCCAGTATGAGCTCTCTTGTGTAATTTTACACTATCTTTTCTAGCAAAACCTCTACCACACACATCACATTTGAATAACTTCTCTCCAGTATGAGCTCTCTTGTGTCTATATAGATGGGAACTTTTAGCAAAATATGTACCACACAAATTACATTTAAAAGGCTTCTCTCCAGTATGTGTTGTCATATGTTGTTTTATACTGTCAATATAAGCAACTTTTTTACCACACATGTCACATTTATAAATCTTTTCTCTTGTGTGTATTCTCTTCTCTCTTGTGTGTTTTGTCTTGAGTAAATTTGGATTGCCATTGCAAGTAAAAACTTTACCATACACATCATATTTGTAAGGCTTTTCTCCTGTATGTGTTCTCATGTGTTCATTTATACTTTCAATTTTAGAAAATCTAGCACCACACATTTCACATTTAAATGACTTCTCTCTATTATGCACTCTGTTGTGTACATTTGTATGTCTGTGAACAAAACTTGTTCCACTCACTTCACACTTATAGGGATGCTCTCCAGTATGTGTTCTTTTGAGTATTCTATGATCTACAATCTGAGCTTCACATTCAAGAGATTCTATCATCGTAACTCTTCCTGAGACCTGTACAGATGTGTTATCATTCTCTAGACCCAGGAAGCTGGAGTCTTGACTGGAACCTTCTGCTTCATCAATCTGAGAATGTAAAAGTAAATCATGTCCATTTAAATGTTGATGTTTTGAACTACTCTTGTGGGTTTTAACAATTTCTTTGGTCAACGTATATAAGTTGTGTGGACAAAACTAACATTTGTTTATGATAATTTATGTGGGTGGCTATCTCAGTTTTTTTCTTTTTTTTTCTTCTACCCTTTCGCATTTGCCTTTTAGCTTCAAGTGGAGATATAATTTGCAGTCTTTTGATCTTCTGTTTGCCTCTGTTGCTGTTATGCTTCCTGGTGCTTCTAATATTCCGTCAATCCATTTTTTTCACAGTTGGCCCTTGGGTCTGATGTTCTTGCAGCTTTTATTAAGGCTCATTGTGTTGTATTTTGATCTTTCTGCCTTGTCACATGGACAAACCCCTATTATCTGTTCTTTCTTCATATATTCTATGATGGAGGTTATTCCTAGAATTTTTATCAGTTCTTTATTTCTGATCTTACCTCTCAGGCTGTTTCCCATCACTCGTCTAACATATTTCATCTCAATAGAGGTTATTTTTCTTATTGTTCTTGCATATAGGCTCAAGGACTGGCATTGGTAGCACAACATTTGGATGATGCATGTTTGATTGTTTCTTCGATTTCCTCCATTATGATTTTGGGTTCATTGTTAACTGCTATCTCAGTAAAGTGACCATAATTAGTTTCAGCTTTCATTCCCCTCTTGAACCCATCCTTAACTTATCCATGTTAAAGCAATTATGTGTTGTGACCACTACCAGTTCAAAGGCTTAGAATGAGCCAAAGGTTTTATATCAAAGTAAAAGGTACAATTATACACACAAGCAGCATATAGAACAAAACACTACACAATTAGGCTGATAATGAATGAACCTCAAAATGGCAAAATATTTCCACTCTAGGCATTAACAATAGACCTACAGATGATACCAGAAGAAACAAATAATATTAGAAATAAAATAAGGAATTAGACTACAACAAAGTAAACAATTAAGTTTGAAAAATTAGTTAGAAAAGTATATACACACACCCATATATATATATATATATATATATATATATATATATATATATATATATGTCTGTGTGTGTGTGTGTTGTGTGTATCATCATCATCATTGAGTGCCTTCTCCGCAACGAAGGTTAGCTACTATGGATCGCCATTCTACTCTGTTTCTTGCTTTGATGATGCAGGCTGTCATAGATTGACTTGTTCATCTTTTGATGATACTCGTCCATGTTAGTCTTGGTCTACCTCTAAGGTGACCATATTTTTGAAATCCCATTCCGGGACGGAATAATTTTACTTCAATTTTCCACCAATAAAATTACATTTCTTCTTGCTGTCATTTTCAAGTGAATAATACATACATTTTAAAACATCTAATAATATAGACCTACAATACGCTATCAGGATAATCAGGAGATTAAAAAAAAACAGTGATACTCACTTAAATTGAAGGTGAAACAGAGATGCTGTACTTTTCAGATGAGTGAATTTTCTGTCAAATGTCCTTCTTTGTATGCAGCATCTGATAAAATTCGACACATGTTCCCTCATAGTTCACTTTGGTGATCAACATGGCTTTTAAAGTTTCAACACCTAGTTGTGTTTTATCATTTGTCCACAAACTGTTCATCAGAGAAAACACTCGTTCTGTTGCAGCATTTGTTCCAGGTAGACACAAAAAGAACTCTGCCAACTTCAGAATATGTGAAACGGGCACATGATTGTTTCTGAAGTGGGAAGCTAGTTCAACCCAACGCTGCCCTGGTAATGTTTTATTAAGACTCCACTCACTAATTTTGTGTGAAGTAACGAACTGTTTCATGTAGACATATTCGTCATACATTTCATTTTCTGGAAAGTCGACTGAAGGCACTGTTTGACTCACTAATGATGAAGACTTCTCAATATCTTCCCAATTTGGTGTTCTGTTCAGCATTACCCAGCTGTAAGACTCTAGGTTTTGAAAATTATTTGCAGCCCATTTCTTCAAATAACTTAAAGCTGTTTCATAAAATGAAGAAACACTGGCGTTAAACTTGTTCACATCATCACGTGGAAATCCTTCCATTTCCAGCTTTTTAAGGATTATCTGAACTCTTGATGGCAAGAAGCCGTCTTCCAGCTTGGACTCCAAGATAGCTTTCAACCTATTGATGTTGTCAATGACTTCAAATACAGTGACCATCTGTCCCTCTACTTTCTGCACTGCTTCGTGGAAAGAGGATGCCTGACTGTGAACCAAAATAAGCCATGCCTCAGACAGTGGGTTTTCAAAGAATTCCTGTATAAAAACTGGGCATCTGTCTTGAGATTGAAAATATGATTTTAGAGGCAGGAACATGTAAAGAGCCCTTTCAACAGCAGGCAAGAGCGCAAGCCACCTAGTTTGTGCATAACCTAAAATCATCTGGAAGTCTGTGTCGACAAACTGACAAAACTCCTTGAGACTTTCAACTCTAACTGTGTATGATTTGAAGTACAGATACATTTTTGCAATAGTCATTTCAACATCAACAGGCAATACGTCTGCAGCTGCTCGAACAGTGTTGTGGAAAATATGGCAAGCACACCCAACACCTATCAAACTATGTCCAAGGTTTTCTTTCAGTTTTGTGAAAACATTGTTCTGTCCTTTTCTTTCAGCGCCCCCAAAATTAGAATTTGTGTTGTCTGCACATAATCCAACTACCTTCAGTTCTAAACCATTTTCAGTTAGACAGTCAATAAGAAAACTACTTACTATATCAGATGTTTCACCCGGCAATGACTTCAACTCTAATATTTTAACTTTCAGTCCCTTATTGCGATCAAAGTATCTGACAAGCAAAGGAAAAATCTTGATTTCTTTGTGGTTGGAGGCATCTGTCAGTATGGAGATAAATGTTACGTTTTCTAGGTCACATCTCAAGTCGTTTAGAGCATGGGGTGTGAACACATTCCGAATAATAGCTTCTGTTTTCGTACGTGCACAAGCAAATTTTGGTTCTAAAGTTACCTGAAGCAATTTTGATGTGCAGTCCATAGATCTAAACGTGTGATTGTGCATCACTGTATGATATGCAAAGGCACCTTCTGTAGCAGCTAACTGTTCTTCTTTGTCACCAACCTGTTCAGCTCGAAAAAAATTTGTCAACGACGAGCTTGATGCAGCAGTAGCAACGGCTCTCTTATGTTTATCACTATTTATGTGGCTCTTAATATAACCACGTCCACTATGGTTAATAGTAAACCCGGATGACCATATATTACATCTTACAGTGAAGTCTGATGACGATGTAGACTTTTTTATAAAAGGGTATTCCTTTTGTAAATCTTGATTATAACTACAATTACGCTTCGGTACCATTTTTTGCGAAAGTGAAAGTTAGTAACACAACGAATATATACGAGATTTAAAACTAGGAGCGCATTCTACTGTTTTGATATTAAACAAAATTGTCTACACAGCAACGGAATAATATTTTTTTTAATTGAAGAAATGTACGCCATATACCAAAATGGCAAAATTGGTAAATGTTTGTGTCCCAAATTATTTTTTATCAAATCTGGGACAAAAGCTAAAAAATATGCCAAAATCGGGACAAAACCGGTACGGCAGCTAATCCGGGACAAAGGTTAAAAAAATATCAAATTCCGGGACTGTCCCGGACAATCCGGGACGAATGGTCACCTTACTACCTCTGCCTCTTTTGCCTTGTATTTTCCCTTCCAATATTACTTTTAGTAGGCTGTTGTGTCTTTTAACATATCACAACAATTTCATTTGTCTTGTCTTAATTGTATTTAGTAGTTCTCATTTTATTTTCAGTTGTTTTAAAACTTCATCATTTGTTATCTTTTCTTTCCATCCAATTCTACCTATTCTTCTATAAATCCACATTTCAAAGGCTTAAATTTTCTGTTCTGTTTGCTTGTCTAATGTCCATGTTTCTGCACCATACAGGAATATTGAGAAGATGTAACGTTTTGCCATTCATAGTTTCAGCCCTGCTGATATTTGTTTTGTTGTTAGTATCTTTTTTATGGCATTAAAATTACTTTTTGCCATACCTATTCTTTTGTTTATTTCAATTTTACATTTTCCATCATTGGTTATAGTATGTCCCAGGTAGTTGTAGCTCTGGACTATCTCCAGATGTGTTCCCTCAACTGTGATATTTAATTGTAGGTCTTGAGAATTTTCTTTGTTTATGATCATAGTTTTAGTCTTTTTGATATTCATTTCTAGTCCATATTTTTTGCTTGTTATGTTTATCACATTAAATAATTGTTGTAGGTTTTTAGGATTTTCTGCTAGTAGAACAGTATCATCAGCATATCTTAGGTTATTGATTATCTTTCCATTAATGTTTAGGCCTGGCATCTCTGAGATGTTTTTAAAGATTTGCTCAGTGTATAGATTGAACATCCTTGAAACGAAGTCGAGAGGGGGATAGTGCAACTGGGTAAAGCACTATCTCCATATCCTGTGCCCAGGCAGAGTAGGCAAAGTGAAATGAGGAAGAAGCTGTTCAGCAAAAACAATACCTCAAAAAAATACGCAATAGCCTCCACTAAACCGTCTGACAAGACGAAAAGGGCCATATATATATATATATATAGATTGAACAAGCTTGATGATAGGATGCATCCTTGTCTTACTCCTCTTTTTATGTCCATGGGTGTAGAGTTCTCCTTGTTATATCTTATTATTGCTGTTTGCTCCCAGTACAAATTACATATTAGTCGTATGTCTGTGTCATCTAGATTTATATCCTTTAGGCAGTCTATAAGTTGGTTATGGTGTATTCTATCGAAAGCTTTGGTGTAGTCTATGAAGCAGGCATATATTGGTTTGTTTACTTCTGTGTACTTTTCAATCAATGTTATCATGCTAAATATGGCTTCTTTTGTCCCACTGTTTTTCCTGAATCCAAATTGTTGCTCATCTAATACAGTATTGATTTTATTCTGAATCCTTCCCTGTATAACTTTTAGTAAAATTTTTGTTACCTGGCTCATTAGGCTTATTGTTCTGAAATCACTGCATTCAACTGCACCATTCTTTTTAGGCAATGCAATGAAAGTTGATGTTTTTAGATCTTTTGGTATGTATCCTGTATGGTATATGTCATTGCATATGTCTGTGATCACTTCGACGCCAAACTCTTCTAGAGCCTGTATCATCTCTATCTGTATATTGTCAAGTCCTGCTGCCTTTCCATTTTTCATTGTTTTTATAGCTTTTTCTACTTCAGATTTCAGGATTTTATAGTTGTATGTACATTTTATGTCTGGCTTTTTGTCCCTTTCATCATGAAATAATTCTGTTATATATTCTTGCTACCTATCTATTATATCTTTGTTTTCTGTTAGCATTCTTCCCTCTTGTTTGCAATACATCCGTTTCCTGCAGCTTTTTTTGTCTTTATTAGTCATTCTCTTTATTTCTGTGTGCATCTCTCTTAATTTTTTTTTTACTTTCCATATTTTTGACTTATGTGTGTTTGTATATATATATATATATATATATATATATATATATATATATATATATCTCTGCGATCAGGACTCGGTAATTTCCTAGTTTGATCAGATATATTATTTCAGTTGGAAGAGTGATGTCCCCTAAAATATGTCTGCCAAAATACAGTGGTTCTATGCATTCTTGGCGTTGGGGTCATTACGCTGGCATGTAATCATTTCGGAGTATCTGTTGATTGGGTGTTGGGTCCAGGGGTTAGGTTTAGCTTTAGTGTTAAATATTTATAAATATGTTATAACGCGTGACAAAAACGATGCCACTCGGCTAATTATGATCTTCTGATCGAAGGGAATTGTGCGGTTGATTACCAGTCGCCGTAATTTACAGCTGGTTTTTAAATATTAGACAAACTAGCCTATATATATATATAGGCGGATAATTAGTAAGAAGAAGCATAAGAAAGGATAGGGGTTCAGCCAATTATTAATTAACATCTCGATTTGGACGCAGACGCTGACCCGAACGCCACGCTGACCCAAACGCCAGTGTGAGTGACACATGCCAGCGTAATGACCCCAACGCCAAGAATGCGTAGAACCACTGTATTTTGGCAGACATATTTTAGGGGACATCACTCTTCCAAACTGAAATACTATATCTGATCAAACTAGGAAATTACCCAGGACTCAATCAGAGTAAGGATTCCAGACCCTCACATGAAGTCAGCTGTCAGGCTAAATGTGTTGATTGCCCCCACAGACAGAACACCACAATTAGAGTTCGCCAGATCTACTCTGATTGAACACCCGTTAATACGTTGCACTGTGTTCTGCGCCAGTGGCCCAGTGCATCCGATTTCAGCCAGCATTTATATATATATATATATATATATATATATATATATATATATATATATATATATATATATATATATATATATATATATATATATATATATATATATATATATATATAACTCTTAATATATCAAACATGTGTGCTTAGCACAGTATTATATGGATCTGCAACCTGGACAAGATACTCAAATCATGAAAAAAGACTAAATGTCTTCCACATGTGATGTCTCCACAGATTAATGCACATCAAATGGCAGGACAAAATAAGCAACTTAACTGTTCTGCAACATGCTAAGACCCCAACAATCATATCGATGCTTAGATGTCGAAGACTAAGATGGCTGGAGCACATCTAGCGAATGGAAGAAAAACGCATATACTGTAGTTATGGTTATAGTAGGCCCCAGTATCACTGCAAATGAATTAAAATCCATAACTGCTCAACCGCCCATGCCAGTTGAATCATCTGAATTAATATCTCATCTCCTGAACAAAGAAAGGTAACTGCAGTCCCCATCATAGCAGTTTCAGCACATGTCAAAAGACATAAGGTGAAACCGCACAGAAAGTGAACACAGCCATACAATAAATCCCATCATACCATCATTGTTCCCCATCATACAATAAATATCATCATTCATCGCAAGCAATCGGAATATCAAAACATGATCAAAATGGAATAATATAAACTGAAATAAACAAAAAGAATAGGAATGGCAAAAAGTAATTTTAATGTCATGAAGAAAATACTAACATCAAAACAAATAACACCAGGACTAAAACTAAGAATAGCAAAATGTCTTCTCAACATTCCTATAAGGTGCAGAAGCATGGACATTAGACAAGAAAACAGAAAAGAGAACTACTAAACACAATTCAAACAAGACAAATGTGATTTTTGGGCCATGTTAAAAGACACAATAGCCTAAAAAAAGTAATCCTGGAGGGGAAAATACAAGGTAAAAGAGGCAGACCTAGACTAACATGGACGAGTAACATCAAAAGATGGACAAATCAGCCTATGACAACCTGCACCATCAAAGCAAGAGACAAAGCAGAATGGCGCTCCATGGTAGCCAACCTTCGTTGCGGAGATGGCAATCGATAATGATGATAGCACCATAGTGGCCTTATCTCTTCTCATCTCTAAATGCTGCATGTCACTAGTACAGAGTTACCATGTTCCAAAATAGAGTGAACATAAACCAGATAGTTTCTAAGAGTTTCTTTATCTGCTCCCAATGAAGTACTAGACAGACAATTTACAAGTTAATGTCATAAATTATTTCTGGTAAACAGGTGATCTCCCCTGATTGACTGCACATATTTGAATGGATCATCTGTTTCTTGTTTTTGTGCATTTAATTAGATTTTTTCAACAAGGTTTAGTGTTATGGTTAAGTTAAGGGTATTCGTAACCCTAACCCAGTGGTATTTTAATGACAGATTAGAGAATGACTGAATAAAGTACAAGGGAGTATTAATATAAAACAAAATAAATTGGGATGCTAAACTCTTAAATTACCTAAAGCCTTTTCAAAAGTTATAGCCTTTGTGTTGCCTTTCTATTAAGATTTTCTACATGTTTCTTAAGTTTCTGTTGACGGTTTAGATGTGCAAACCTAAGTATGGGGGTGCCCCTCATTTTATAAACTTCTCTGTTGGAGATTAATATATTTGACTTGTTTTGTTACTTTTGTTAAATATTGTATATGCTGTATTTTATATGATGCTTGCTTGTGTTTCCCCAATGACTGAAGGAATACACCTCTTCATCATCTGCCCTTAAAACAATGTTAAGTGGGCATGTCTGTGTTGTGGTTTGCAGTATAACTCTGACATTTGCACTTTTTGACCCACCACACATCCAACTTTAGTTTGACAATTTTGAGTACCAGGTTGTCTTTCTTCTTTGATCCCTTCTCACTTGGCCAGACTAGACAGCCTGTTTCTGGAGGCACCATGGAGAGGTGGAGCAGGGCCTACATGGTTCTAGTTCACTGATCCTGGCACAAGCCATCAGCTGTAGGTTGATTACAACTACCAGCTCTGCTGCTGTGAGACGCCTTTGCCTCCATTTTATATGATGATCTTTATTTTCCAGGTATTGCAGTATTCTTCCAGGCGTCTTTATTTAGTTGTAAAAAAAAAAAAAAAAAAAAAAAAAAAAAAAAAAGTAAAATACCCCCGTCACATCAAGTGCCGTATAGGGAATATGGTGTTAGTGACCACAAATTTTACAGACCTTCGGAACATGATTTCTGGGGTAATGTGGTTGGCATTACCACCATGCCGCTTTATTTTCCCAGAAAAAAATCTGGTACCCATTAAAGGCTGGGTGAACCGGAAACTGTCGGTTGAGATCGGACCCTACCTCTTGTCCTTTGTAGTCCAGTTCACTAACCACTGAGCTATTGTGGCTCCCTTATTTAGTTGTGCTTCAGCTATACTAATGTTCTTGTTTGTATGCCAGATAACTAGGTCCTTGGCTTAGAGAGTTCTTTCATTAGTCATTGTTTTGGCCAGCTCATTAATATATAACAAAAAGATGGGGCAGCTAAGTGGTGATCCTTGTGGTAGCCCTTTTTTTTAGAACCTCTTTGTCTGATTTAGAGTCATATTAATCCAGTTTGGATTGTCCTGTTTATTATGAAGTGTTTGAGGTTAGTTGCTAGGCAAAGATGTTCTAAGTTTTGTCCTGTATAGTTTCAATCTGAGTATCCCCATTGTGGTGAATATCCATTTAAGTCTCCAGATAGAACATTTTTACAGTAGTTAGTGTGATCCAGTCCAACATTGTCCCTGGTGGACTATAGACATAGATCTTATACTTCCTGGATGTGTACCACATTGTGGCTTTATGAACGTCTGCTGTAACATCTCCTTGTATACTATTCCTTATATAGGTGACTATGTCCCTGTAGTTAATGGTGCATTTACCTACTTATGGTTTCAAAGTAGACACTCATCCATCATCCAATTACAATAAATTAGACTTCTTTGTTGCAAAAATATATTTCTCTTAATTTTGTTATAATTGTTGTGAGAAGCCATAATTTACCTGATGTTGTTAATAACAACTAATTAACTCACTTTAAAAACTGGTTCCTGTTTTACATTTACATTTGTTGTCTGCCTCTGAGTTTCCATATCTATGGCAGTCTGAGAATGAAGAGTAAAGTCCCATGTTAATAACAAGAGAAATCAGACTGGTAAAACATGGGGAATGCAATAACAGTTACATCTAAATATATATAGCTTTAGAATATTTTATGAACATTTTACATAACTGACTCATGTCTAAAGGTGGATATATAAGACAGAAGGATGTCAATTTTGAGATTAGTAACAAACTTGCAACATAATACATCTGTTCCTCTGAATTGCTTAGTTCTATTTTACTGTTTTTTGGTTTGTCTCATGTTTGCAATGATTGCAGTGAATTTAGCAACATTTTAACATTACATTGGTTACCAGGCACTCTTTGGTGTGAAAGTACACTAGTCGTCATTTCATGCTTTGTTCATGAGAAATTGTTGATTTGAACATTTTCAAATTTGTGTCAAAATTTGATCATGTGGATCCTCTTTCTTCTTTTGAGTTTCCAAAATGAAATCAGGTCATCCAATATTGAAGATTTTCATTAAGTTTATGTGGTAAATGATTTAGAAATAGATTTCATTCAATTTAGAAGTGATAATCTGTAATCTGGGAAAATTCAAGGTAAAAGAGGCAGACCAAGACTAACATGGAATAGTAACATCAAAAGAATGACAAGTCAGCCTATGACAACCTGCACCATCAAAGCAAGAGACAGAGCAGAATGCCGCTCTATGGTAGCTAACCTTCATTGCGGAGATGGCACTTGATGATGATGAATCTGTAATCTGATAGTTATCACAGTTTCTTTTATGGAAATGTGTTTTTTAAAAATAATTTTAAAAATATCAGACAAGCATAATTTGGATTATGATGTTGCATGAGCACCCACCTTTTATCACGCAATTTTGTTGTTGCTGTTCTACTGTGTGTCTATTTGTTAACATATTAACACTTATATAATAATGTCTTATTTGTTATGAAACCTCAAGCAATTTTCTATTTGAATTATATTTTTTCTCTTTATTATGTTTTAATCATGTTTTCAAGTTAACATATTTTGTTTTTCTTACATAAACTTTCATATTTGTTGCCATTAGTTTAGCAGAGGGAAAGAGTTAATGTTACATACAGGTAGAACAACGAACAGGGTTTAATTTTGGTCTTTGATACAGTCCTGAGACATAAACCCCTACTACTATCTTGTATTATAAGTACTATTTTTGACACTTTTTGTCACATTAGTTTAAGCTAAATTGTTTAAACTTGTCATTAAATTTAATTAAATTTATATTAGAAACGTTGAAATACAAGTTATTTTTTTTTTACAGTTTACTAAGTGCATTTTCTTACCCATTCATGTGAAAGCTGGAAAACAGCAAAAGAGATTAAAAGGAATTAATTCAAGACTAAGACAAAGAGGGAGGAACAGAAAATGATACCAAAATAAGGATATCAAAAGCAAGCAGGAGCATTTGTTGCACTGGGAAACATATGGAAGTCCAAAGAACTTAGATTGATTACTAAAATACAAATTTTCAACACCAATGTTAAGGAAGTCTTATTATATGGCTGTGAAACATGGAAAACAACTAAAATAACAATCATGAAAATACAGACTTTGATTAATGGATGCTTACGCAGAATAAAAGGATGGAAACGGCAGGTAAAAATCACTAACATAGAATTATATCAGGAGAAATGGTGACTGATGCTCTCACATGGCACCATAATGTCCCCTGTGAAAATGGCGATATATATAAAGTCACCAGAGGAATGTTTTCTAGCTCGTTACACTGCTACAGGACCATAATGTCCCCTGTGAAAATGGCGATATATATAAAGTCACCAGAGGAATGTTTTCTAGCTCGTTACACTGCTACAGGACCATAATGTCCCCTGTGAAAATGGCGATATATATAAAGTCACCAGAGGAATGTTTTCTAGCTCGTTACACTGCTACAGGACCATAATGTCCCCTGTGAAAATGGCGATATATATAAAGTCACCAGAGGAATGTTTTCTAGCTCGTTACACTGCTACAGGACCATAATGTCCCCTGTGAAAATGGCGATATATATAAAGTCACCAGAGGAATGTTTTCTAGCTCGTTACACTGCTACAGGACCATAATGTCGTTACACTGCTACAGCACCATAATGTCACAGGAGCCTAAATGCCTTCTTTCTCAACACAGTAAGTCACCAGCTGATTGACCTGGCACTGGTGGCGACCAGCAGCTAGCACCTGCTGCTAACATTACGATGGTGGTGGCGCTGTCTTTGAATCAGACTGCTGGGTGACGTTGTTTACCACCACTGTCTCTCGTAGTTCAAGTGGATGAGTGGCAACTCAAGAATGTTAATATTATAATTCGTGTAAATGCAAAATAATCATAAATCTAACAGCACAATCACAAATTGTTGTTTCATGTGTAGAAGTTGTCTACCAGCAATGAAATGTTCAGTCGTACCCTTCTTCAAACTTTGCTATGAATGGTTTACTTGAGACAAAGACGCCGGCCTGGTTGGTCTAGTTCAAATTTGGGCTGAACCAGTTATGATTTTTATTCATGATTTCTCTCTGTGGCAACTACGCCTGGTCTCAGCAGCGAGGCCCAGCTTGAAACGTTAATTACTCATTAACTGAAAAAATATTAGTATCTCCGAAGACGGTGTTATCTGCCTGTATGGTGAGGGACCTCTGTGCACATGTCTGCCCAGGAAAAATGGACTAAACATGCAAAATTCAGTTTCTAGTCTCTAGGGACTTCACCAGATGTGAAAGCTGGTGAACACAAAAAAAAAAAAAAATCTTTTTTAACTATTATTTTAATGTTTATAAAAATAACCATTTCTTCTTCTTCTTCTTCAATCATGGCACACTCAGACTAGGACTTCTGACTCTTATGAAGGCAGCTGTCTGTTTCAGTGATTCAATTGATCTATAGAGTTTCTTTTCCTGGGAGGTGGGTGTGGGCCACATTGCCCTGCTCAGGCATGTGTACAGGGGCAATTCTGCAGCTAGTATTTTGCTGTCATGTTATCCATGATACAGTGACATTGGCTGGTACTTCCTATTTTGAGTTTGGTGAACATGTGATCTCTCAGACTTGATCACTTCCTTGATAGTTTGAGGTATCCGTCCCTCATATTATACTTCAGGTGTTCTTGTTTCCATTTTTCATATTGGCCTTTGATTGTGGATTTGGCTTCATCATACCTAACCAGTTGGTTTTCTTATGGTAATCTCCCTCCCTCCTTCACTACTTTGTCTGCACATTTGTTTTCATGTATATTACAGTGCAATGGTATCTACTGTATAACCATTCATTTGAAATTAATGCACAGTTGGTCTAGGGTTGTTCTTAAGTCATCTAGATCACTGTTATTGTGGGTTTGTTCTAGAGATCTTAGAATGACTGTGTGTCAGTCAGTTTCACCAATTTCTTATGCATGTTGTGTTCGTGTTGGATTACCAGTTTTGCAGCATTTATCAGTTTCTGGTTTATAGTTGTTTGAGAATTTCACAGTAGCTATTGATTTGGTGATCTCTTCCGGGTTATTCAGCCTCAAGAACACACGTGCTCCTGACACTTTATCAAGGGAGGACTGAATAATGTTCTCTATCCAATCCCTGAAAATGTGTCCATTCATTTCAGAGTTGTAGTCCCTACCATCTGTAGACTTTGCTTGAAACAAGAAACTCTGCTTGATTGACAAATCCATTCTCTCTGCTCCCTGTATGTACTATTGTAGGGAACTGCTCTTTTCTGCTTCATATTTTCCTTTTATTTTCTTTCTAAAATTATTGTTAGGATTTTTGTAAGGATTGTCTTTCTCCATTTTTGTAGTCTTTCAATTAGCACCACAGTGGCCTATCTCTAAATGTTCTTCATTGCAGTGTGTTTCACATGCTGCATTCGGTGTGGACCTCATTGCGTCACTGATGAGCGGTAGAGCAATATTTTGTATTATGTCAAGAGATATGTTGGTTGTTTTGCTGCATGTCACTAGTAAAGATCTGCCACGTTCCAAAATAGATTGAACATAACCCAGATAGAGGTTTCTAAGAGTTTCTTTATCTGCTTTCAACAAATTAGAAGAAAGACTTTTCATAAGTTGTAGCCTTCATGTTGACTTCTTAAGCAGGTTTTCTACATGTTTCATTGGCTTCAGTTGATAGCTAGCTGTGCACCTAAAATATATGGGGTGCTCCTCATTTTGCAGACTTCTCTGTTGAAGATTTAATCTTGATGTTTTCCCTAGCTGTTTTGTTACTTCTGGTAATAAGAGTATAAACCGTCTTTTGTGCATTGATCTTTAGTTTCCAGGCATTACTGTATTCTTCCAGGCATTACTGTATTCTTCCAGGCATTACTGTATTCTTCCAGGCATTACTGTATTCTTCCAGGCATTACTGTATTCTTCCAGGCATTACTGTATTCTTCCAGGCATCATTCAGGTGTACTTCGGCTATTCCAATGTTTTCATGTGTATGCCAGATAACTAGATCGTCTGCATGCACTTTTTCATTAGTCTGGGTTTTGTCAGGCCGTTAATCTTCTTTCCTTCATCATTTGCTTTTCAGCATCAAGGGAGGGGAGATATAAATTGCTTTCTTTTGTTCATCTGTTTGCCTCTGTTGTTGTTATGTTTCCTAATATTACTAATATTCAGTTAATTAATCTTTTTCGAGGTTGGCCTTGGGTCTGGTGTTTGCGCAACGTTTGTTGAAGCCTCGTTGTGCTGTGTTTTGATCTCTCTTCCTTATCAGGAGACCAAACCATTTCATCGGTTACCTCTGTACATAATTGGGGGGGGGGGGGGGGGTGTTATCCTTCACTTTTTATATGTCCTTTACTTCTGATCTTATCTCTCAGGTTATCTCGTGTCATTCATGTAACACATTTCATCTTTGTTATTTCATTGATTAAACAAATTAAAAAAAAGCATTTGAAAGCATACATAGATTGTCCTTATGGAACATCTTGAAACATTATGGAATACCACCAAAAATTTCAAAATTATAAAAGATACATATATAATCACTAAACTGCAGCAGTTTGCACAGGGGAAGGAATGAGCGATTGGTTTCAGATTGAAACAGGGATGTATACTGTGACCTTTGCTATTTGGAACTGCCACTGACTTACATAATGAATAAATGACATAAGGGCAATATCAGCATTAAATGGTACAATAAGTATTACCTGGAAGATCGAGGTTTGCCGATGACATAGTGCTCATAAGTGACAATATAAACAAGATGCAAAATATCACAAGATACCCTATCATCCATGAAGGAAAGAATAGGGCTTGAAATCAACAAGGATAAAACAAAAATAATGATAAATAGGGAGATAAAAAAACACCAGAGAAAATATATATTTCAGTCATCAGACAGTTGAAAGATTAGACCACTACATATATCTACGTAGCAACTTAGATCAAGAAGGTGAAACAAAGAAAGAGATCAAAAGCAGCAACAAATTTTAAAAACCTGGACAAAATATTGACATAAAAAATACTAAGTTCAAATATCTCGCCAAAATTAGGATAGATGTTGAAAAATACTGTGAGCCCTATGTAACATTCTGCAGTGCTGGAAGGATCAAGCTCAAGCTTATTAAAATCACAGGTCATGGTTATCTTGTAAGCAATCTCGACAGTTCATGATCAGACCAGGTAAGTCCACAATCTTTATCTATCACTTGATGTCTACTCTAGCTGATTACAACCAGCCATCTGTCTACTCTAGCTGATTACAACCATTCATCTGTCTATTCTAGCTGATTACAACCAGCCATCTGTCTATTCTAGCTGATTACAACCATTCATCTGTCTACTCTAGCTGATTACAACTAGCCATCTGTCTACTCTAGCTGATTACAACCGTCCGTCTATTCTAGCTGATTACAGCCAGCCATCTGTCTATTCTATCTGATTACAATCATCCATCTGTCTATTCTAGCTGATTACAACCAGCCATCTGTCTATTCTAGCTGATTACAACCATTCATCTGTCTACTCTAGCTGATTACAACTAGCCATCTGTCTACTCTAGCTGATTACAACCGTCCGTCTATTCTAGCTCATTACATTCATCCATCTGTCTATTCTAGCTGATTACAACCAGCCATCTGTCTACTCTAGCTGATTACAACCAGCCATCTGTCTATTCTAGCTGATTACAACCAGCCATCTGTCTATTCTAGCTGATTACAACCAGCCATCTGTCTACTCTAGCTGATTACAACCAGCCATCTGTCTACTCTAGCTGATTACAACCAGCCATCTGTCTATTCTAGCTGATTACAACCAGCCATCTGTCTATTCTAGCTGATTACAACCAGCCATCTGTCTATTCTAGCTGATTACAACCATTCATCTGTCTACTCTAGCTGATTACAACTAGCCATCTGTCTACTCTAGCTGATTACAACCGTCCGTCTATTCTAGCTCATTACATTCATCCATCTGTCTATTCTAGCTGATTACAACCAGCCATCTGTCTATTCTAGCTGATTACAACCAGTCATCTGTCTACTCTAGCTGATTACAACCAGCCATCTGTCTACTCTAGCTCATTACAACCAGTCATCTGTCTATTCTAGCTGATTACAACCAGCCATCTGTCTACTCTAGCTCATTACAACCAGCCATCTGTCTACTCTAGCTCATTACAACCAGTCATCTGTCTATTCTAGCTGATTACAACCAACCATCTGTCTATCCTAGCTCATTACATTCATCCATATGTCTACTCTAGCTCATTACAACCAGCCATCTGTCTACTCTAGCTCATTACAACCAGCCATCTGTCTACTCTAGCTCATTACAATCATCCATCTTATCTTCTTGCTCACCACTACTGAGCCTTTTCCCTTGAAACCAGGAGCTCATCTTAACCAAGTTCAATCTCATTTGTATATTAGTTACAACACGCACTACATTCATGTGTCCTTCATGTTCATGTCTATTCAATATCATGCAATTCTTTCAAGGTATGTTACTCTATAGATAATTTATGCCATAATATACATTTTTAAAAAATTTTACTTTGGCCTTTAACCTAGTTAGCAGGGGTGATCTCTTCAAAATACCATCTAAAATAGGCTGCCGACATACTCTGCTGACTCTAGTGAAATTGTTTTATGAGCATATGAAGGGTACCATTCAATACGACAGCAGCACATCACAATGCTTCAATATACACACTGGTGTCAGACAGGGACGCGTTCTTGTTCCGACCTTATTTGAAATCTTTGCTGTTGTATTAAAACATGCATTCTCAAATACGAATGAATGAGTCTATCTTCATACTAGATCTGATGGTCATTTGTTCAATTTCACAAGTCTAAAGGCAAGATCCAAAAGCAAACATATCACTATTAGAGACGTGTTATTTGCTGACGGCGCTGCACTTGTCATGCAAAGTCCAGAGCTTGATGCATTGTTTTTTGCATGCCTGTAGAGACTTCAGTCAAATAATAAGTTTGCAGAAAACTAATATTTTTGGTCAGGACATTGAAGCAACACCTGCAAAATTTATCGACAACAAACTCGATGTCATGTAGCAGTATAGCTACTTTGGTAAAGGTGCTACCACCTTTGCCCATCTTTCTAGGTGTATTTGGCAAAACAGCAAACTGACAATTAAAATAAAGAGCGCAGTTTACAATGCCTGCATCAGTAGTAATTAGTAGCATCCTGTATGGCAGCAAATCATGGACTACTTATGCAAAACAGGCGAGAATGCTAAATGCTTTCCATATGTGATGTCTGCACCATGTTCTTGTATCACCTGGAAAGTTTAAGTGACAAATATGGAGGTCATCACTTGCACAGACCACATGAACATCTACACGCTGCTCAAACAACATAGGTTATGCTGGCTTGGCCACGTACACCATATGAAAGATGGCTGCATATCAAAATATATACTCTAAGGACAACTAGCAGATGGCAAAAGAACTAGGGGGTGCCCAAAACATCGATTTGTAGATGTGTGTAAATGTGACATGAAGACTCTGAACAAAAACCCTGCAGCATGGGAAAAAATAGCTGCAGAATGCAGTCTTTGGAAACACACTCTAAAGCTTTAACTCAAACATAAAGCAGACAGATTCATAGAAAAAGAGAATACATGGTGAAAGAAAAATAACATTTCTAGGGTGCTGCAAAATCTACAGTTAATTAAGACAGATGGAAAATAATGCATACAAATTTACTAATCAGTTTCCCTAAATTAAAAGGTAGATGAGATTGTAGATTCTAAATCGCAGATAAGTTCTTTTGAATGTGAACATAATGCAAGAAAAAACAAATGCTGTCATAAATGGCAAATTGGACTTGAGACCAACCAAGAAAAAACAAATGCTGTCATAAATGGCAAATTGGACTTGAGACCAACCAAGAAAAAACAAATGCTGTCATAAATGACAAATTGGACTTGAGACCAACCAAGAAAAGATAAATGTAATGAAAAATCAATTACACCCAAAAGATAAAAGATGCCTTGAAGGAAAAGCAATGGAAGAAGTAGATTGCTGTTTATATTTTGGAAGTTGCACAGATCAAGAAGGCACAAAAAAAAAGAAAATTAGAATCAGAATAGCAAAAGCAGCAATGACTTTCAGAAACCTTGATAAAATATACAAATCAAATTTACTAAGCACAAAAGCAAAGCTCAGAATTTTCAAATCAAATGTATTATCCACCCTTACTTATGCAGGAGAGAGCAGAAAAAAAAGAAAAGAAAACAACTAAAGAAACAGAAAATAACCTGGATGCATTTGAAAACAAATGCATGAGGAAAATATTTGTGTATCATGGAATGAGTTCAAGAGTAGTGAAGAAATAAGAGAAATGACAAAACATCCAAAAATATCAACTATTAACAGGAAAAGAAGGTGGTCATATGTTGGCTATTTGATGAGAAGAGACAACAAAAGAATCTCAAAGCAGGCCCTCAAATTGGAAGCAGAAAACAAAAGAAAATGAGACCAACCTAGAGAAACACTAAATAAAAACATAAAAGAGAGAAGCAACAAAAGCAGGCATTAGCTCCCTCACCCAGAACAGAGCTGTGTGGTGAGACACAATGTAGGCCCTGTGTAAGCCCAGAACAGAGCTGTGTGGTGAGACACAATGTAGGCCCTGTGTAAGCCCAGAACAGAGCTGTGTGGTGAGACACAATGTAGGCCCTGTGTAAGCCCAGAACAGAGCTGTGTGGTGAGACACAATGTAGGCTCTGTGTAAGCCCAGAACAGAGCTGTGTGGTGAGACACAATGCAGGCCCTGTGTAAGCCCAGAACAGAGCTGTGTGGTGAGACACAATGTAGGCTCTGTGTAAGCCCAGAACAGAGCTGTGTGGTGAGACACAATGCAGGCCCTGTGTAAGCCCAGAACAGAGCTGTGTGGTGAGACACAATGCAGGCCCTGTGTAAGCCCAGAACAGAGCTGTGTGGTGAGACACAATGTAGGCCCTGTGTAAGCCCAGAACAGAGCTGTGTGGCGAGACACAATGTAGGCTCTGTGTAAGCCCAGAACAGAGCTGTGTGGTGAGACACAATGTAGGCTCTGTGTAAGCCCAGAACAGAGCTGTGTGGTGAGACAATGTAGGCTCTGTGTAAGCCCAGACCAGAGCTGTGTGGTGAGACACAATGCAGGTCCTGTGCACGGTCTGAGAGTTGAAAAGATTGTTGGACACATCATCATCATCGAGTGCCATCTCCGCAATGAAGGTTGGCTACCATGGAGCACCATTCCGCTCTGTCTCTTGCTTTGATGGTACAGGTCGTCATAGGCTGATTTGTCCATCTTTTGATGTTACTTGTCCATATTAGTCTTGGTCTGCCTCTTTTACCTTGTATTTTCCCCTCCAGGATTACTTTTAGTAGGCTGTTGTGTTTATTAACATGGCCCAAAAATTGCATTTGTCTTGTTTGAATTGTATTTAGTAGTTCTCTTTTCATTTTTAGTTGTTTTAAGACTTCATCATTTGTTTTCTTTTCTTTCCATCCAATTCTACATATTCTTCTATATATCCACATTTCAAAGACTTACATTTTCTGTTCTACTTTCTTGTCCATGTTTCTGCACCATATAGGATTGTAGAGAAGACATAACATTTTGCTATTCTTAGTTTTAGCCCTGGTGTTATTTGTTTTGATGTTAGTATGTTCTTCGTGACATTAAAATTACTTTTGCCATTCCTATTCTTTTGTTTATTTCAGTTGTACATTTTCCATCACTGGTTATAGTATGTCCAAGGTAGTTGTAGTTCTGAACTGTCTCCAGGTCTATTCCTTCAATTTTGATTACTATTTGTGGGTTTTGAGTATTTCCTTTGTTTATGATCATAGTTTAATCTTTTTGATATTTATATCTAGTCCATATTTTTTGCTTATCATGTTTATTTCATTGAGTAATTGTTGTAGATCTTCAGGATTTTCTGCTAGTAGTACAGTATCATCAGCATATCTTAGGTTATTGATAATCTTTTCATTAATTTGTAGGCCTGGCATCTCTATGTTTTTAAATATTTGCTCAGTATATAGATTGAACAAGCTTGGTGATAGGATGCATCCCTGTCTTACTCCTCTTTTTATATCAATGGGTGTGGAGTTCTCTTTGTTATATTTTATTATTGCTGTTTGCTCCCAGTATAGATTACATATTAGTCGTATATCCATGTCATCTAGATGTATCTCTTTTAGGCATTCTATAAGTTGTTTGTGGTGTACTCTATCAAAAGCTTTGGCGTAGTCTATGAAGCAGGCATATATTGGTTTGTTTACTTCTGTGTACTTTTTGATTAATATTCTCATGCAGAATATGGCTTCTTTTGTCCCGCTATTTTTCCTAAATCCAAATTGCTGCTCATCTAATTCAGTATTGATTTTATTCTGAATACTTCCTTGTATAACTTTTAGCAAGATTTTTGTAACATGGCTCATTAGGCTTATTGTTCTAAAGTCACTGCATTCAACTGCACCATTCTTTTTAGGCAATGCGATGAAAGTTGATGTTTTTAGTTCATTTGGTATGTACCCAGTATGGTATATGTTGTTGCATATGTCTGTAATCAATTCAATGCCAAAGTCTTCTAGTGCCCGTATCATCTCTATCTTTATGCTGTCAGGTCCTGCTGCTTTTCCCTTTTTCATTGTTTTTATAGCTTTTTCCACCTCAGATTTTAAGATTTTATAGCCTGATGTACATTTTATAACTGGTTTCTTGTCCCTTTGGTCATGAAATAGTTCTGTTATATATTCCTGCCATCTATCTATAATATCTTTATTGTCTGTTAACATTTTTCCTTTTTTGTCTGCAATGCATCCACCTTCTGCTGCTTTTTAAAATTTTTATTAGCCATTCTCTTTATTTCTGTGTGCATTCCTCTTAAGTCTTGTTTGCTTTCCATAGTTTCTATTTCTATACATTTTTGGCTGAGCCAGTCTTCTTTTGCCTTTTTGCACATTTTGCGTATTTCATTATTCACTTGTAGGTTTTAAGTATTTTCTTTGTTTATGATCATAATTTTAGTCTTTTTGATATTCATATCAAATCCATATTTTTTGCTTGTCATGTTTATTTCATTAAGTAACTGTTGTAGATCTTTAGGATGCCTGGCATCTGTGATGTTTTTAAAGATTTGCTCAGTGTATAGACTGAACAAGCTTGGTGATAGGATGCATCCTTGTCTTCCTCCTCTTTATATGTCAATGGGTATAGAGTTCTCTTTGTTATATTTTATTACTGCTGTTTTCTCCCAATATAAATTACGTATTAGTCATATGTCAATGTCATCTAGATGTATCTCTTTTAGGCATTCTATAAGTTATATATGATATATTCTATGTACTTTTCAATGAGTGTTTTCATGCAGAATATGTCTTCTTTTGTCCCACTATTTTTCCTACTTTTGTCCCACTATTTCCCCTAAATCCAAATTGCTGCCGCCCAACACAAGAGTCTAGAATTTCTGCTGTCTGTGCCGTCGTTGACACGTAAGGTCTATAGATAGATAGAAATCTAATCAACTCTACACATCTACGACAGTACAATAATCACATGGACCCTTCTAATCAGGAAACAAGCACGCTAACCAGCAAGGCTCCCTTTTTACATGAAGCAGAATGTAAAAATAGTAAAACAGTAAACAATTCCATCACATTAAGTGGCATATAGGTATAATAATAGGTGTAATATGGTGTTAGTGGCCATAATTTTTTATTAAACTTTGGCACATGATTTTTGAGGTAATGTGGTCGGTATTATGCCCGTGCCACTTTACTTTCGCAGAAAAGAAACACGGTACTCATATAAAGCTTAGTGAACCGAAAACCGTCAATCAGGACCGAACCTGATCTTTTGTCCTTTGTGGTCCAGTTCACTAACCACTAAACTATCATGGCTTCCAGAGTGTAAAAATGGACCAGCAAAAAAGTATAAAGAAGGTGAAGAAAAATGTTTATTCTCAATAAAATGTGAACAATAATTACTTGGTTTCGAAAACTGTTTTGAGATACTTCAGCAAAAGATCACTAGCCACACATTAGAATAGTAAAGTTTGTGTCCTGTGTACATATGTTTGTCAATGATCATAACATTAAATACTTGACCAATCAAACTGCTTCAGTTAGGCATGTTTTGTGAATGTAGTTGTATGTGCTATGTTTAGAACTTCTCACAAGTATGGACTTTTTTGTCGTGTGGAAATGTCCACTTCTGTCTCGATGTGTAATGGTTGGGCATGAGACTGACAATCTCAGTCTGAGACTCGTCTCTAGGCAGGAAAAACCATGGATGTTGTACAATCTTGTAGTGTTATAATGAGTCATGCAAATTAAACAAAAAGTATGGACAAAATATGAAAGTAACAAAAATACTAAGAAATAAAATTAAACTTAGAATACTTAATGCAAACATATTATCAACCCTTACCAATGTATGTAAATGCTGGAAAAAAACAAAAGAGATTGAGAAAAAACTTAACCTTATGGAAGTCTAAGAAGAATACTTTCTATACAATATAATGAATTCAAGGCTACTATAAAGATATGTGAAATGGCTATAAACCAACAATCTCGTCTACAACTAAGAAGAGAAGGTGGACATATGTCTGACATGTTTTAAGAAGAGGCAACAAAAGGATTTCAAAATAGGCCTTTAATAGGAAACATCAGGATATAGAAATAGTGGAAGACCTAGAAAGACACTAAAGCAAGGAATTAAAGATCAATAAATATAATATAACAGTGTATCAAACAAATACAAGAAGACTAAAACTTCAGGATATTGCAGCAAGTCCAGGATGGATTCCAGAAGAAACAACATAGTCTAGTCATCCTATATGATGTGCAACAAGCCTGCGATCTTTTTATTATACATTTATGATCTAGCTAAAAACCTGACTAATGACAAAGCTCTCTATGCCAATCACTAGTTATCTGACATACAAACAAAAACATTAGGATAACTGAATCACAACTAAATAAAGACCTCAAACACTTAAAGAATATTGTAATACCTGAAAATTAAAGATCAAATCACACAAGACAGTCTACATGATCTTTACTAGAAGTAACGAAACAGCTAGGGCAAATATCAGGCTTAATCTCCAACAGTGAGGTCTTCAAAAAGAGGAGCACCCCACATACTTAGGAGTACAACTAGACTGACAACTGTAACTGAAGAAATATATAGAAAACTTGACTAAGAAGGCAACACAAAGACTACAACTTATGAAAAGACTTTGTAGTACTTCCTGTGGAGCAGATAAAGAAACTGTTAGGAATCTCCATCTGGGTTATGTTCACTCTATTCTGGAACATGTTAGCTCACTACAAGTAACATGCAGCAAAATAACCAACATGTCACTTAACAGGAAATAAAACTGCATTACGGCTCATAAGTGACACAATGAGGGTCAACAAGAAATGCAGCATGCAAAATACACTGTAATGTAGAACCTTTAGAGATGAGAAGAGATAAGGCCACTATAGTGCTATATGAAAGACAAAAAAAAAGTGGAGAGAGACCATCCTTGAAGAAAATTAAAGAAAGAAAGAATAAGAAAGCAGACATAAATAAAAGCAAAATGAGAAGTGCAAAAGCCAGGGCACAGGAAACCTACACAGAGGTGAACAAAGAAGTAAGAAGATGCATTAAAAGGGATATGAGGAAATATATAGATGAACTAGCTAAAGAGGCAGAGAAGGTGGCAAACAAAGATATGAAATAACTGTAGAACTGCACAGAGAAATTATACCAAACATATAAAAAGATAAATGCTTTTATTAAAGATAAGAAAGGAAATCTGCTTTGTAATATTAGTGAAAAAAATGGAGAGAGCACTTTAAAGGACTTTTGAACAGACCTGGCCCAAATAACCCACCAAATATACTACCAGCAGAATAAGAGTTACACTTTTACTGTGGAAAACCAATTAAGGAAAATAACAATATATGAAGGAATGAAATCCTTGATAATAAATATAAATATAAATATATAAATCATATATAAATGATAATGAAATTTAATGCTGTTAACGAAGGGCATCTTAAAAGAAGCATTTGAAATAAGAACAGGAGTAAGGTAGGGATGCCTTCTAGCTCCATTTCTCTATATCTATTTATTAACCCTTCCAGCCGTAGCTGGCCCATAGGGCGTAAACCAAGATACTCCTTCTCTTATCTGAAGTTTTGTTCTAGCAGTTTTCAATTCTTTTAGAGATATTTTACCAAATCTCGCCATTTGTCTCTGTTCTGTGCAAGCAGCTCTATCTCATTGAGGGAGCCGATTCCTGCTGCTCTTGCTTCTCTCATCAATGTTCTTCTCAGTGTCTCTCTGGGTCTTCCTCTTACCTGTTGTTTCCCACATGAGGGCTTGCTTTGCTATTCGGTTATTATCTCTTCTCATCACATCTCCAACATATGACCATCATCTTTTCTTTATTACTGAAGACATTAGTGGTTGATGGTTGGCGATTTCTCTAATTTCCTCGTTTGTTTTGAATTCGTTCAACGCTATACCAAGTATTTTCCTTAGACATTTATTTTCAAATGTGTTCAACTTTGTTTCTATATCTCTTGTTTTCCAGCTTTCACATGCATGCGTAAGGGTTGATAGTACATTTAATTTGAATAGTCTAAGTTTTGTGTTTGTGCCGATGAGTTTTGATTTCCACAACTTTTCAAGGCTTCTGAAACACATTGCTGCTTTAACTATTCTGATTCTAATTTCTTTGCTTGTATCCCCTTCTCGATCAATGTGACTTCCAAGATAGATAAAGTGATCGATCTCTTCCAATGGTTTGTTTTCTTGTATATTTTGTCGTCTGTCGGAATTAAGCTTTTCATGACTTTAGTCTTTTCATGATTGATCCCAAGCCCAATCTATCTACTGACAATCTATCTACTGACAATCTATCTATTCTTTCTCTATCCACTGGCCATATATTGGAATATGAAAAAAACTCATAACAGCAGAAATGGGATCCAGTGGTCACTGACCAAGCAACTTAATGACTTAGACTTTGCTGATGACATAGCTCTCTTATCACATAATTATCAACAGATGCAAGATAAAATGAGCACACATGATGAGAGATCACAACAGCTGAAACTGAAAATAAATAGAGAGAAGACCAAAATTATGAGAATTAATGCAGTTAACAATAAACAAATAACAATATGAGACAAACCTCTACTAGACATACAATCTTATATATATTTGGTCAGTACTGTAGACAAAGAAGGAGGAGCAGAGAATTATACCAACATAAGGATACAAAAAAGCAAAACAAGCCATAGTTGCACTAACAAAAACACGGAAATCCAAAGAAATGAGGTTAAATAAAAATGTTAATCTCCAATGACAATCACAAAGATAAAGACCTTCATTAATTGATGCTGGTGCAGAATAAAAGGATGGAAATGGCAGGACAAAATCACCTAACATAGAATTATGGAAAAGCACAAGTCAAATACCAGTGGACAAAGAGATACAATGAAGACAAAAGCTCTATATAGGACACACACATTGTGGAAACCAACTGAGAATATTACATGACAGGCACTTTTTTCGAATCCTCATGGAAAAAGACAAAAATATTCTTAGACAAGACAGAACCTGAGATGAAATGTAAGGAAAACATGAAATTATCTTAATGAATAACAAGAAACCGGACAGTTTGGAAAGTGTTTATTGAAGACCTATACTCCACAGGGATATGAATGGAAACAGAAGAAGACATATATATGACATGCATTGAGAAGAGACATGAGAATTTCAAAACAGTTAGATGTCTGAGAAAAGCAGTCTGGACTAACCAGAAATGATAGAAGCTGAAAAGATATAATAGACAGAGAGGGCATTGGACCAAACCTAAACTACATACAAAAACGTAAAGTAACCCCGTCACGCCAAGTGGCGTATAGGGAAATATGGTGTTAGTGACCCTATATTTTACAGACCTTCAGCACATGATTTATGGGGTAATGTGGTCGATATTACGCCCGTGCTGCTTTACTTTCCCAGAAAAAAATCCGGTACCCATTTAAGGTAAGGGTGAACCCGGAAGCCGTCGGTTGGGATCGAACCCTACCCCTTGTCCATTGTAGTAAACTACATACAGATACAACAAAAAAAGTGGTTTGCTCATTTAAAAAGAAAACTATACAATTCATTACCATACATGGGATATATTAAAAGATAGCAGAGCAAGGGGCAGGCCAAGAGAAAGATGAACTGATATCAATAAAACACTACATCAACTGACAATCGCTGAATATACATGAAGGGCGAGAGCCATAATTTTTATCTCTCTCGACACTTGAATGAGTACAAGAGGAAATGAAGAAAGGAAGAAAGCATGCAATCAGTGGAAGACTAGACTGTTTTTACTCTAACTAAATAATCTAAGTATCTTGTGTGTGTCTAGTGTCTTGTTTACAAATAAAGGTTTGGTTGTCAAAATGTTTCATTATATTGTTTTGTTTATACATCTTCAAGTACAGCAATATTATTAATTTTTTTTTACCCTTAACATGCGTGTGATAAAAAAACATATCACATACAAAAGGCTTCTCTGTAGCATATACTCTATTAAATATGTTTTCCGAGAATGCAAAAAGACACATTAAAAGATTCTCTTCTGTATGTGTTTGCATGCATTCTTTTAAATGTCTACTCTAAGTTCATCCTGCATGGCACATATTTTTTTTTTTTTTGTGTTCGCCAGCTTTTACCTCTGATGAAGTCCCTATAGACTAGGAAATGAATTTTGCATGTTAATTTGTTTTTCCCTGACAGCCGTGTGCACAGGGGTCCCTTGCCGCACAGGCAGATAACTCCTTCTTCGGAGGTACTCATATTTTTTCCGTCCATGAGTAATTGACGTTTCAAGCAGGGCCTCACTGCTGAGACCAGGAATGGTTGCCGCAGGGAGAAATCATGAATAAAAATCCCAACTGCTGCAGCCGGGATTTGAACCCACAACCTCTCTGTCTCATGGCTGGTGTTTTGCCTTGAGACCTACCAGTGTCCACCCCCCCACACCCAGACACGTGACTTCTACAAAATTTCTTTCCTGTATGTATTCATTTGTGTCTTAAAATATGTATCTCTAACATCACATCTGAATTGACTTTATTCTACACATGAGTTCTCTTGTGTCTATTTAGATAGTCAGGTCGAGCAAAACCTGCACCACACATGTCACATCTGTAAGGTTTCTCTCCAGTATGAGCTCTCCTGTGTTTTGTTAGATAATCACTCCGGGCAAAACCTGCACCACACACATCACATTTGTAAGGTTTCTCTCCTGTATGTGTTCTCATGTGTACTCTTAGATGTTCATTATTACCAAAACATACACCACACACATCACATTTGTAAGGCTTCTCTCCTGTATGTTTTATCATATGATGTTTTATACTTATATAACGCATGAATTTTGCACAGCACACATCACATTTGTAAGGCTTCTCTCCCGTATGCGTTCTCATGTGTGCTTTTAGATTTCCTTTACCAGCAAAACCTGCACCACACACAGCACATATGTGTGACTTCTCTCCTGTATGTGTTATCTTGTGGCCTTTCAGAGTACTACTACAAGCAAAACCTGCACCACAAATATCACATTTATAAGGCTTCTCCCCAGTATGAGTTCTCTTGTGACGCTTAAGAATGGCCTGATAAGCAACACCTATACCACACACATTACATTTAAAAGGCTTCTCTCCAGTATGAGTTTTATTATGTCTTTTTAGATAGTTACTACAAGCAAAACCTACACCACACACATCACATGTGTAAGGCTTCTCTCCAGTATGGGTTCTCTTGTGTATTTTTAGATTGTTTCTATTTGTATAATCTACACCACACACATCACATTTATAAGGCCTTTCTCCAGTATGAGTTCTCTTGTGTGACTTCAGACGTCCTTTATAAAGAAAACTTATACCACATATATCACACATGAAAGGTTTCTGTCCTGTATGTTTTAACTTATGTAAAATTAGAGATCCACCATTAGTAAAAGTTTCATCACATACATTACACTTGTATGGCTTCTCTCCTGTATGTGATATTTTGTGGTGCTTTAAACCTGAACTTTGTCCAAAAGTTGCACCACATATATCACATTTGTAAGGTTTCTCTCCCGTATGAATTCTTTTGTGTACTTTTACACATCTGTTTCTAGTAAAACCTTTACCACACACATCACATTTGAATAACTTCTCTCCAGTATGAGTTATCAAGTGTGATTTTAAAGATGTGTTTCTAACAAAACCTCTACCACACACATCACATTTGTAAGGTTTCTCTCCAGTATGAGTTCTCTTGTGTGAGTTTAAATACCCATTGCTCGCAAAACCTCTACCACACACATCACATTTGAATAATTTGTCTCCAGTATATGCTGTCATATGGTTTTTTATACTTTGAAATTGAGCAAATTTTTTACCACACATTTCACATTTAAATGGTTTCTCTCCATTATGCACTCTGTTGTGTACACTTGTATGTCTGTGAATAAAACTTGTTCCACTCACTTCACACTTATAGGGATGCTCTCCATGTGTTCTTTTGAGTATGCTATGATCTACAATCTGAGCTTCACATTCAAGAGATTCTATCTTCATAACTCTTCCTCCGACTTGTACAGATGTGTTATCATTCTCTAGACCCAGGAAGTTGGAGTCTTGACTGGAACCTTCAGCTTCATCAATCTGAGAATGTAAAAGTAAATCATGTCCATTTAAATGTTGATGTCTTCAGCTACTCTTGTGGGTTTTAACAATTTTTTTGTTCAACTTTTATAAGTTGTGAGAGCAAAACTAACATTTGTATATGATAATTTATGTGGGTGGCTATCTCAGTTCAACTTCTTACCTTCCCCATTTGCCTTTCAGCGTCGAGGGGAGATGTATTTTGTGGTCTGTTCTTCTTCTATTCGCCTCTGTTATTGTTATGCTTCATGGTGCTTCTAATATTCCATCAATACATCTTTTTCATGGTTGGCCCTTGGGTCTGGTGTTCTCACAACTTTTATTGCAGGTTTGTTGTTTTGTGTTTTGATCTTTCTGCCTTGTCAGATGGCCAAACCATTTTATTTTTTGTTTCTTTTTATGATCTATTCAAAGGCCAGTACCATGACAAATGGAAACAAGAACACCCAATTATAACAAGAGGAATGGATACCTCCAACTAGCAAGGAGGGATCAAGTCATCATGTAGCAGTGATTAGAGAGTGGTACGATAAGATGGAAGTGTATGAGAGAAGGGGGAGAGAATGGGTGAAAGGTTAAACACTGAGTTGTCGAGTAATAGGAAACACCATGAGTAGTGAAAACAACTGAGGGGACATCGTGTTGCACGGGGAGTATGAGACGCAGTTGGGGTGAGTTAAGAAATGAAAAAGGGAAGATGATTGGTTGGAGGGAAATTAGTTAGAAAAAAGAATAAGTTAGAAGGCCATTCGAATTAGAACGAGAGCTCAGTGCAGGCAGTGGTTTTCGAACAGCTGATACTGCGAGCAGGATAAGTGGTCAACATCTAGAGGACAGAATGTTTCTTTGTCCGTAGCAGAGGTATGGAACTTTCTCTTTGTAGAATTGTGATAATAGGTAGTGCTAGATAACCTAGTAGAGAGAGAAAGACATTTTAGCACTAGTGAATTGAAGAGTGTTCCAGTATTCACGCTAGCGAATAAGCATGATATTAGAGAAGCAGTGTCGCTTCAAGAACAGTTAGAGAAATGGAAAAAATAGTCTCAGTGATTATGTTGAACCTTCTGGTGATATTTAGTAGTGCTGTGTGAATTAGCAGATAGAGAAAGACATTAGCACTAGTGAACAGAACTGTATTCCAGTGTTCGGGCTAGGGATTAAGCGTGATATTTAGTTAGAGCGAAGCAGTGTAGCTTCATGAACAGTTAGAGCCAATAGAAGAAATAGTCTCAGTGATTATGCTTGAACCTACTGGTGATAATTGGTAGGGATGTATAAATTAGCGAGAGAGAAAGACATCAGCACTAGTGAACAGAATTGTGTTCCAGTGTTCACGCTAGTGAGGTCCGAGCAGCCAACAAGCACAGGGGGCTTTGCAGGGCCACTGTTGCTCTTAGACCTCATTGAAACGAGGCCTGGGGAGTTCCAGGCCAGGGTATTAGTACAAGATTTGTTGTTATTGTGAATATGTGAATTGTGAAGATGGCATCAAGCATTAAACTTAACGATGTGTTTTACAACTGGTGTTCGCTGCATGCTTTACAGCCTAAGACGGGTGTTTGTCTGTTCCTAACGGAGAACGATCCTTGGGGAGGGTGACCAGGTCCCGCCCTTGAAGCAGAAACATTCTTTACATCTACAGCACGAAGTGCTAAAGTTGATAACCACATCGATCACACAAGGAGGCTAGTATCAATCTAGCCCTTTGGCCAAGCTAACTGGTAGCAGTCCAAAGTCAAGATCGGCCAGGGTTCAGTGGGCTACATTATCCAGCCTTTCAGCATCAATCAGGTTCTTATCTGAGCCAACTGGTGGTAGTATGGAGTGGAGACCGGCAGATGTCAAGTGAGCTGATCGGGAATTTAAGAATAGCTGTCCGGGGCAAGACGCCATCGACGTTCCTGTGATGCAATGCAACACCAGGCATTGAGGTCACAGCTGACCAGTCAACAGTGTGTCAATTGTCAGTGGTCTTGTGGCCACTAGATTGAACCGAAGGCGTAGAGTGCTTTAAGCGCATCTTCCTTCTTTCTTTCTTTCAGTAGGAGGATAAACCATAAAGAATATCTGTTATAATCATACTTCGCCTACACACTGGCCACAACAGAATGAGAAACCAAATGTTCAAACTCAAAATAGGAGCTACCAGCCTATGCCACTGTACCCTGGATAACATGACAACAAAACATGTTCTACAGAATTGTCCTCAGTACACAGACCTAACAAGGACAATGTGGTCCACACCCACTTCCCTGGAAGAGAAACTATACAGGACAGCTGTCTTCATAAGAGAGCCCAGAATCCTTGAATGAATAAGCCATGATCGCAGAAGAAAAAGAAATGTTCTATGGTGTTGGGTTATTCCTAGCTTTTTTCTCAGTTCTTTATTTCTGATCTTATCTATCAGACTGTTTCCTGTCATTCATCTAATATATTTCATCTAAATAGAGGTGATTTTCCTTATTGTTCTTGTATCTTGGCACCAGGACTGGCATTAAGAGCACAATGCTGGAATGATGCGTGACTGATCAATTCTTTGATTTCCTCTCTCATGATGTTGGGTTCAATGTTAACTGTTATCTCAGTAAATATAAAGTTTCCTCCATGCCTTGCTAGGAATATGGTGTTGGGTGACCATATTTGTATATGACCACAGAACAATTTTGAGTGATGTGAATCAGTATCATGCCAGGCCACCTTTACTTCCCAGAAGAATTTCAGGAATCCATTTTTAGAGGCTAAGTGAACCCCGGGACCTTGTCAGTCCAAAAAATAAGCTGCCACTGCTGGGGACCGAACCTACTCCCTTATGGTGAGGAAGTGAGCACACTGACCATTCATCCACTGAGGCTATCATTTTACCTAAGTAATGTGACCATAATTAGTTTCAGCTTTCATTCCCCTCTTGGACCCATCCTTAACTTATCCATGTTAAAGCAATTATGTGTTGTGACCACTACCAGTTCAAAGGCTTAGATTGAGCCAAAGGTTTTATATCAAAGTAAAAGGTACAATTACACACACAAGCAGCATATAGAACAAAACATTATAATTAGAATGATAATGAATGAACCTCCAAATGGCAAAAAAAATTCCCACTTTAGGAATTAACAATAGATCTATAGATGATGTCAAAAGAAACAATTAACATTAGCGAAGAAAATATGGAATAAGACTACAACTTAATAAACAATAAAGTTTGAAAAATTGAGACTACTATATTGTATTAAACTGTTTAAATGAATGTGAATGTGGTTTATAAGAAGCAGAATATTTTTTAAAAAAATATATATATATAAATATTAACTGTTTGTAGGTAATATGTCTATTCCAAAATCACCCATGGCTTCAATCTCTTCTTTAGTTATATTATCTGGTCCAGGAGCTTTGCCTGCTTTCATATTGCGCAAGGCGTCTTCCACTTCTTCTCTGAGTATTTCTGGTCCTTCTCCATTATCCTTAATATTTACTCCCGTTCGTTCATCATTATAAAGATCCTTAATGTATTCTGTCCATCATTCCCTTATGTTTTCTTGATCAATCAACAGTTCTCCTTTCTTTGATCTTAAACATCCAGTTTTTGATTGCGTTTTTCTTCCTGTTAATTCCTCAATTTGTTTGTATATAGCTTTAGCATCTCCTTTTTGTTGCAATTCGATCTCTTTGCATCTCTCTTTTAGCCATGCTTCTTTTGCTTCATTGCATTTTATTACAATTTCTTTATTAAATCTCTTATACTCATCTTTATTTCTTCTACTTGTATCCATTAGCTGTAAAATATCATCTGTCATCCATTTCTTTCTTGAATTTGTCCTCACTTGTGGTATGAACTCTTTTGATGTTTGTTGCATTGATTCTTTTAGCATTTCCCACTGTTCATCAATGCTTTGTATCTTCTCTATTGCATTGTACCGGTTCTGAATTGTGATTTTATATTTGTCTTGCAGCTTCTTGTCTGATTTTAGGAAATCTAAATTTAACTTGATGTTAACTGAGGCTCGTTTTGTTCTTTTTAATTTTACTCTAAGCTTTCCCACAACTGGTACATGATCACTATTGCAATCTGCCCCTGGTCTAGTTTTCACACACACCAGACTGTTTCTAAATCTATTGCTTATCATTATATAATCAATTTAATTATGTGCGTTGTCCCCTGCGCTTTTCTATGTCCACAGACGTATTGGATGTTGCTTAAACCAGGTGTTTCCTATCATCATGTTGTGTGTTCTTGCCCAGTCAATAAGTTTCTCACCTCTTTCATTTCTCTTGCCTAAGCTCAGGCAAAAGCAGCTTTCCAAAAAATGAGGAAAATACTATGCAATCCATTTTTGGCAATAGAAACAAGTAAAAGAGTTCTTAAATGTTACGTAGAGCCAGTCTTAACATATGGATGCGAGTCATGGACAATAGGACAACAGACAAGAAAATCACTGGAGTCTGAGGAAATGTGGTTTTACAGAAGAATGTTGAGAATACCATGGACAGCTAAGAAGAGTAATGAAGAGGTTCTGAGAGAGGTCAAAGCAAAAAGAGAGCTAATTTCCAATGTTAGGAAGAGACAATCATCATTTTTTGGCCATGTAATGAGAAGAGAACAACTTGAGTATATTGTAACAACTGGAAAAATTGAGGGACGAAGAGATAGAGGGAAGCAAAGAGAAAAAATAACAGACAGATTAAGAGAATGGCTTGGCAGAAGGTCAACAACAGAAATGATAAATAGCTGCCGAGATCAAAAGTTGTGGAGAGACATGATCACCTACGCCACTAGGCCCGGTACCTGATGATGATGAGGTAATATGTCACTGCTTTTAACTCTATGTCCTGTGCACATACTTTTGTAAATGTCTACAACTTTATAATCATTAAACACTTCACCAAGCTCACTACATCAGCTCAGCATACGTCACATGTACAATGTTTTCTTTATTTTCAGACCTTCACACAAGTAATGATTCATGTGTCTCTGTTAAATGTCCATGATGAGTGCACACTGCAACATTTACTTCACACTTGAAAGGCTTCTGTCCAGTAAGTGTTTACTTGCAGTCTCTCAGATGTCCACTTTGAGCACATCCTGCATGGCACACATTATATTTGAATGTCTTCCCAGTGTCTGATCTCTCATATTTTATTGGATAGCCAGTCTGAACATAACCTAAACTCACACATTACATATGATTTCAACTACACACAAACATTTTATAAGGTTTCTCTCTGTCTATGTGTTCTCTAGAGTAATTTATTAAGCTCCCTCAATATTCAAGCAAATGGTATCATTCTTTGCTTCTCAGATAACAAAAGCTTAAAGATTCATTTCATAGCCTGGCTTGGTTCTTTCAACCAGAGAGGGATCAATTTAATTCTTTTCTATTGTAAATTATAAACATTTTACATGGACTTCTCACACAAGTTCCAAATTAGTTTTCTCTACATCAGAAGGACCTGTTGCTTTTATTCATTTCTCTATGAATGAGAAGGATTAATTCCTTTGTTTTTCTATCAGTGAGAAAGATCTACTGCTTTAATTCCTTTCTATCAGTGAGTAGGAAAAATTGCTTTAATTCTTTTCTATCAGTGAGTAGGAAAAATTGCTTTAATTCTTTTCTATCAGTGAGTAGGAACTAATGCTTTAATTCTTTTCTATCATTGAGTAGGAACTAATGCTTTAATTCTTTTCTAACAGTGAGAATCTATCTGGTCTTGATTGATCTAATAAATTCAGAAGATTCATTTTCAAAATACAAATTATAAAAGCATATTCTTATCAATAATGTAAATCAGCAAATAGAAACTGGTCAAGGTCCTGCTTCTGCAGTCCAGAGAATGGCAACAAAATAGGCAATATAGAAATTGTGTTTTGAGGACTTATGCTCCACAGGGAGTTGGGAGGTAAAAGAAGATCATTCTCCAGCTTCCCATGGTGACTCTATAAACAAACTTCTGGTCAATCACTTTGGTACTTTAAATGGCAAGACAACCCAGTATCCATAAATGTTGGACTGAAATCAGAAGTGTTGGATCAAAAGATGTCACACTTTATAAACCACAACACAATGTATCAGTTTAATTTCCTTTTTAAAGGGCCAATGACTAGCTTTTTAATTCCTGAGTTATTTTGCTGATTTGGATGGAATTATATTGCATTAATTTATGAACTACCCAATTTCTTTTTTGTCTTCCATATAGCACCATAGTAACCATATCTGTTCTCATCTCTAAATGCTGCATGTCACTATAGCTCGTTTCAAATCATGTGCCCAACTTCAAAACGCTATTACTCTCTAACCATTTGTTAAAAACTTTTGAAATTTTCCAAATGTTATTAGAATGCAAAAGACCCTTTAAATGTATATTTAACAAATATCTTGCAGCTGCAGTTTTCTTAAAGCGGCGATATTTCTTTGATGTTTGTCAAAATTGTAAATTGTGAAGCCCTAAAGAATAGAAATTACCGTAGTTGCTGGTCTATGATTAATTTTCACTAGGTAAAAGCGTGGCCGTAATGGGGAAATAACTGGATAAAACAAAACACCAGGAGAATTATTGTCTGCTCAGTTCGAGGACGGACGATAATATCAAGGTATACCTGTATGTCTAATTTTCAAAGTTGTGTGGTCCTGAAAAGGACCGTTTGTTGAACTAATTTAAGGTAATATAGGGGCCAACATTGTGGGGGCTATATACTTTCATTCTGAATCAGACGAGTCTAAAAGATTAATAACTGTTTGGGGTTGAACATTCCACAAACCATCATTTTCCAATATTCCTCTTCCTGTTTTAAGACGTGGTCTTCACATTTAGCCCAATAATCTTTGTCTACATTTAATAAAGCGAGATTAGCAAGAGTCTTTACATCGCATATCTTGAATGTTGTATTTTCATCTGCCACTTGTCCTTTTAATTTTGCCCAGATTAGTTCTATTGGATTTAAATGAGCATGGTAAGGTGGCAGCCTCAAACTTATATGACCGTGCTCTTGGATAATCTTAACTATTTGAAAAATCTTTGTCCTCTGTTTTTGCTTTACTAGAGATAGTAATTCAGGTTTTAAGTACATGTTATTAAATTGTATGTGCTCCTTTGTGAGCCATATCTTAATAGCATCTTTTGTACTGGATGACGTCGGGACTTTATCTTCAAGTGCAACAATGTTGTGGTACGCTGCATTGTCCATTATTAGGCAAGATGGTCGATCTAGTGATGGGAGAACATAATTTTCAATCCAATGTCTAAATATGTGACCATTCATCTCAGAGTGATAATCCCGATTGTCTATGGATTTTGAAAGAAAAATGAGCTCTGCATTCTGTATTAGTCCATGTTGTCGACTACCTGCATGAGCAATTATCAAGCGCTGTCCTTTGCTGCTAGGTATTAATCTCTTAATCTTTCCATCTGATGACTGCCATTCCCTTTGGTTAGTGTGGTGAGCATTGATCCATGTTTCATCCAAGTACACAATATCATAACCTTGCTTGCGCACCTCTTTTACTTCACGTAAGTACTTGCTTCTCATGACTACTATATGTGGCTTCTCACAGATGATGTTTCGTCCATTGGAATACTTTCTGAATGTAAAGCCTGCAGCTCTCACATTCCTCCATAATGTAGACTTTGATATTTCAATACTGTTGTTCTTTTCAGCGATACTTTTAATTTTCTTATTGTAACAGTTTCATTCATATCCAACATTTTGCGAATTTCACTTCTAATAAGTTCACTGTCGAAATTATCCAACATTTTTGCTCTTCCTTGTGATTTTGTATATTTGGAACATTGACGGTCACATGCTTGAATCCAGCGATTAAATGACCGTTTAGATAAATCCAAAATGTGTCTTGTCCTATTCTCAGGGTTTTCTAAAGAATGAAATAATCTTCCTCGTTTAGCCTCTTTGCAAAAGTAGTCATACATTTTTATTGCGATGTTTTGTAAACTGCAGAATTTCATTTTAAGACTCATGATAAATGTTATTGTTCCACGTCTTCACCTATGAATGAACGGAAATGGAACACACAATGCCTCGTGTTTTCTACAAGTGTCTAATTGTGTCAGAAAGCCCATGTGGAAAGTGTGAAAAAACATCAATTGTACCGTGTATGGATTTTTAATCGCTATTTTTAACTTAAAATACTGTAAACATTAAGTTTTGACTACATCAATGGGTCGTTATAAATTTATATAAATCAAATAAGCAACAATAATAACCAAATGTTTTTTTTAATGAAATTAATTCCCTGTTGGGTTCTAATCATTATAACTTTACATGCAAATTTGAAAAAATTACAAAAAGAGATTAAAAAGATATCGATTTAAAAAGTTGGGCACATGATTTGAAACGAGCTATAGTAAAGAGTTACCATGTTTCAAAACAGAGTGACCATAACCCAGATAGAGGTTTTTAAAACTTGATCTTTACCCAATGAAGCACTAGAAAGTTCTCCTAATGAAGTACTAGAAAGTTCTCACGATGAAGTACTAGAAAGTTCTCCCAATGAAGTACTAGAAAGTTCTCACGATGAAGTACTAGAAAGTTCTCCCAATGAAGTACTACAAAGTCTGGTAATTTACCAGTTAATATCTTAAATTACTTCTGCTAAATGGATTATCTCCCCTGTTTGACTGCACATATTTGAATGTATCAACTGTTTCTGGTTCTTGTGCATTTAATTTGATTTTCTCAACAAGGTTTATTGTTATGGTTAGCTTTAGGGTGTTCCTAACCCTAACATATGGGTTTTTTAATGAGAGATTAGAGAATGACCAAATAATATGTCACGGGGGCGTTACTCTGAAACAAAATAATTTGGGACGCTAAACTCGTAAACTACCAAAAAACCTTTTCATAAGTTGTAGCCTTAATATTGACTTCTTAGGTTTTCTACATCTCCTTGTATGTTATTCCTTATATAGGTGACTGTGCCCCTGTAATTAATGGTGCATTTACATGCATATGCTTTCAAAGTAGATTTATTCATCTCAATGAGATAGAATGACAGATGGCATATAAATGCTAGAACAAAATTCATATTATCTGGTCTACTCAATTAGATAGATAGATATCATTGCAATAAATAGACTTCTAAATTGCAAATATTTGTCTTAATTTTGCTTAAAGTTGTTAAAGTTTCTTGTGTGAAGCCATAAGTTAAAACAAAGTATCTCAGAATAATAAATCACATAAGTCACATCATCACACAACCACACCTTTGCACACTACCACATGGGGCTGAGATTTACTAGATTCAGAAAACTCAACTGTACGCTTAACTTAACTATATGCCAAAATCTTGGAAAAAAGGATGAGACCAATAATAGAACTACAGTTAAGCAATTCTCAAATGGGGTTCTGAAAAAACAGAGGATGTACTGACGCACTATTCACATTAAAACAGCTTGCAGAAAAAACGACAGAACACAATCAAAACTTATACATAGCCTTCATTGACCAGGAAAAAGCATTCGACAGAGTAAACAGAGAACAACTGTGGGGGATACTAACAACATACGGAGTAAGCCAACATCTAATCAACCTTATTAAAAGCCTCTACGTCAACAGCAGCTGCAGGGTCAGAACAGCAGCAGGCTACACAGACCACTTCGAAGTTAGATCAGGTGTAAGACAGGGGTGCATACTATCCCCTACTGTTTATTACATACTATATTATTACATACATGGACTATATATGCAAGCTAGCCAACCCATCAGAGACAGAGGAGATCAACGAGCTTTTATTTGCAGACGACCAGGCATTAATACATGAAACAATAGAAGACCTACAAGAACAGTTAAACAAACTCAACATCTCAGGCACAAAATACAATATGAAAATCAACATCAACAAAACAGAAGTCATGAATGTCGCCAAAAATAAACAGAACATCAACATAACTATAGAAGGCAGACAACTAAAACAAGTAGAGGAATTCAAATACCTAGGAAGTCTAATGACAAACGATAATTCTCAAACAGCAGAGATACGTAGGGAGGTCAAAAAGTAATGCACACCAATTTTTTTCTCGGAAACTATTCGGGCAAAATGTGTGAAATTTTCACAGATTGTAGCTGAACATCCCCTTGACACTACCTATTTGTCAACATAATCTCCGTCCAAGCGTATTGCCTTACGCCAACGCGAAACTAGGTCATGAATGCCTCGTTTGTACCAAGTTTTGTCCTGCTCGCGTAGCCATTTTTTAACTGCACGGATCACACCCTCATTATTGTCAAAGTGTGTCCCACGCAGGAATTTTTTGAGTGGTCCAAACAGATGGAAATCTGAGGGAGCCAGATCAGGGTTGTAAGGAGGATGGGGCAGTACAGTCCAACCAAATTTGTTGATTGCTTCCTGTGTTACCAGACTTGTGTGAGGGCGTGCATTGTCATGTTGAAGCAACAAATCTGCAGATGGCTTATTAGGCCGAACTCTGTGGAACCGATTTTTGAGTTTTGTCAGTGTATTGATGTAAGCTGTCGAGTTGATTGTCTCACCTCTTGTCATTACATCAACAAGAATCACACCATCAATGTCCCAGAAGACAGTGATCATCACCTTTCCGGCTGATGGAGATGTTTTGAATTTTTTTCTTTTTGGTGACTGCGGATGATGCCATTCCATTGACTGCATTTTTGTTTCAGGCTCATAATAATGTGCCCACGTTTCGTCACCGGTAACAATTTTTTACAAAAACATTTATCCTTCAACACCGAAACGCTCCAACAATTCAGAACAGAATGTTTTCCTTTGAACTCTGTGATCATTTGTTAGGCACCGAGGAACCCATCGAGCGCAAATCTTTGAATATCCGAGAGTTTTAAAAATTGCGATTGCACTTCCCTTGCTGACTGTAAGCTGCAATGCCAATTGCTGACTAGTGATACGCCTATCCTTACGAATAATGGCATCAGCCCGGTTTAACATGTCTGTGCTGGTAGCCGAGGCAACACGTCCAGAACGCGGTAAATCATGCAGCTCCACTCGTACACTTTCTGCAGCTTTAATTCTCTGAACCCAGCGACTAACTGTGCTCCTATCGACTGCAGAACATTTGTACACTGCACACAGTCGTTTATGAATGTTTGCCACAGCTTCTTTTTCCGCAACCAGAAATTCTATGACAATTCGCTGTTTGTAACGGACAATGTTGACAAGCTCCATTTTAACGGTTCATAGATTGCGTAATATTTATCAAAATGCTGTGCAATTTGGTACACATAATTGGAACATGTCATATTCCAAGTATGCAAAATTTCATATTCCTATCTTTATTATTAGCCGAGAAAAAAATTGGTGTGCATTACTTTTTGACCTCCCTTTAGTAGAATCAAGATGCAACAAAGCTTGTCAAATCATCTGCTGCAAAAAACACAAGATCTCTTCACAAAATTACTTACACTAATTTCAGAATACAGACATAAAATATGGACCTGCAGGAATGAGGCCATGTATGAATGTAAGAATTTTAACTCCCATCTTTTCATACAAATTTTTAATCAAAGAAAATGTCAATCCTAAAATAAACAAGTTTACTGTTGAGAATAAACATATGTGAACGAAAGAGATAAAAAATACAAATTTACATTATTTTTTTAAACGTTGCGGGTGGAACTAAAATAAACAATTTTACTGTTGAGAATGAAAATATGTGAACGAAAGAGATAAATATTAAATGTTCTTTCTTCTTTGAAATGTTACGGATGGAATGTGAGAGATGTAATTTCATTGTTTTCATGAAAACACATTTGTTATCATGCACTGTAATATTGAATTTAAAGATACAATAAAGAGTTATATAAAACCGAAGCCATAAGTTACCTGATGATTGTTAATAGCAACTAAATAACTCACTTTATTAACTGGTTCCTGTTTTACATTTACAATTGTTGTCTGGCTCTGAGTTTCCATATTTGTAGGAGTCTGAGAATGAAGAGTAAAGTCCTATGTTAACAAAAAGAGATATCAGATTGATAAGTTATCATTTGATATTTAGGGGGCCTCGGTAGCCTAGTTGGGAAAACCACCCGACTGGACTACCGATGTTCGGACAACCCGTGTTCGATTCCCGCTGGGAGCAGTGTGAATTGTACTCGTGGTTGGAAAAAAAAAAAACCCACGGTCGACCCAGCCATTGGCAGAAATGGGTACCAGGGTATTACTCTGGGAAGGTGAGGAATGTTGCCTCGCATCGTGAGCTTCGATGCTTGAGAAGGCCAAGGATCAAATTGATCTCTTGTGCTTGACGAATTAGGAACTTTGTCTTCCAGTGCTACCGCATTATGATAGGATGCATTGTCCATTACAAGACATGAAGGTCTATCCAGAATGTGGAGTAGAGTGTTCTCTATCCAGTCTCTGAAAATTCATCCATCCATTTCAGTGTGGTAGTTCCTACCATCTGTAGACTTTGATTGAAAATTAAGTTGTGCGTCATTAACAAGTCCATTCTCTCTACTGCCAGCATGTACTAATATAATGCATTGTCCTTTGCTGCTGGGAATGCTTCTTTTATTTTCTCTGTCAACTGATTGTCATTATTTCTCATATGTATGATGAGCATTGACCCACGTTTCATCCAAATATACTATATTGTAGCCTTCCATTCGTTGCTCACAGATTTTCCTCAGGTATTTGCTTCGGGCAGCTATCAGGTGTGGTTTTTCACAAACAATATTTCTTCCACCAGCAGATTTTCGAAAAGTGAAACAAACCAAAGCCTCTTGCAATCTTCCAAAGAGTAATTTTTGAGATTTCAGTATCACATTCTAATTGCAGTCGAACTTTAAGTTTGCGCAGTGTAACAAGTTTATTTGATTCAAGCATCTTCAAAATCTCATGTCTAATAACATCTTTGTCAAAATCATCAACTTATATTTTCAAAAAATTTTGCTTGACCTCTGCAGATTCAAAGTTCTGTCCTATCCATCGATTAAAAGTCTTTCCTTCTATATTTAGAGCTGCCCGTGTTCTTTTTTTCTTTACATCATAATATAACTGACCCCTTTTAGATTCCGTGCAGAAGTTTCTGTATAATAACACAGTTCCCTTTTGCATCATGATGAATTTACACTTTAAACTCTTCATGATTTTAAAATAAAGTAGTCACATTACAACAGCTTACAAATTATCACAAATAAGGGAATACACATGAGTAGTAAATATTTTGTCAAAGTACATCTCTGGACCTATTTAACAAGAAATCGAAAATGACAAGAACCTCAGAGTGGTGCGCGTCTTACAAGTTACGGTTCAGTGAGCGCAAGATAGTGCTAAGATTGTGTTGAGAGAACATGAAATTTGCCTTTTTGAATGGTGAGTTGATTACAACAAATGTGGGTATCGTAAAATTAAAAAATTTAGGACAACAATGAAAATCATATTTTTATATACCTCAAAGAAACAAAAATCTTTCCTAAATGCATGACAATAAGGAAAAAAAATCGTCTAAATAAATGTTGCTGAAAAAATAAGATTTCACAAAATAGAATTACAGAAATTCATCGAATAGTTTCCGAGATAATAAACTCTGTGGGCACAAATTTCGGAACGAACTATATGATGTAATAATGTCTTGGTTATGAAACTTCATGCAAATTTCCATTTAAATTATATTGTTTACCTTTCCTTTATTCTTTATTATGTTTTAATTATTTCTCATCACTTTTTAAAGTTAGGATATTGCGTTTTTCTTGAATAAACATTCATATTTGTTGCCTTTAGAGGGAAAGAGTTATAATGTTCCGTTCCAGATAGAAGAACGAATGGTGTTTAATTTTAGTCCTTGATACTTACTAAGTACCAAGTTAGTAAGTTGAAACACTTACAGTACAGTTGAGTACAGTCCTAAGACATAAACTTAAACTTAAAGGTAACAGATTGAGAGATTGCAATGCTGCAGTGAGTTGAGTGAATAATAAAACATAAACTTTTACTTAAAGCCCTTCTACCTCCTGCCTCCTACTAACTTAAGTTGCTACAACTACCTATCTTGTATTAAAAGTTACTATTTTTGACACTTTTTCTTGTTAAGTTAGTTCATAATACTAAATTGTAATTAATTATTATTAAATGTATATATTGGTAACGTTGAAAATGAAAGTTTTTATTTTACAGTTTTTTACTATGTGGATGACTGGATGTGACTATGATACTTTGAAGATAGTATGAACGTAAATATGTTGTCAAAGTCAAGTATGTGCACAGTTGTTCTGGTTCCATTCACAGTTCAGTTCAGATGAGTTCACGTGTAAGCCGGAAAACAACAAATAAATAACTAATAAGATTGAAAGGAATGAATTCAAAACTAATATCTTATATTGAAATAAAAGAAATGGCTATGCAACAAAAGACCTCATCTACAATTAGGTTGAGAATGCTGACATACGTTGGCCATGTATTGAGAAGAGACAAGATAATTTGACGACATTATGGTAGCACAAAGCCATGGGCTATAATGGTGACGCCGAGCCGAACTCGTCCTAGAACGTGAATATTATAATTCGCGTAATAACACGTTCTCCGTCAGGTCGGGTAATTTTACCTGCTACTGTATGCAGTAAACAGTACAACCTGTGGCTGCCCTGCTGCCTTGCAGGTAAGCTCGGGAGAGTAAAAGGCTAAGGGAGGGTACCCCGACGTAAAACAACCCCACTGCTGCCTTGAGGGTGAGACTTTTTAGTCAAAGGCTAGCGGAGTCAACCGTAAACAAACCGACGTAAGGCAACAGAAAACCACCGTCGTAATTTCTTTGTATAATCATGAATCGCCACAACATTAGATATAACGACAACAACGTTAAGGGGGGTTCCCATGGAAAACCCTCGTTCGGTAGGGGATATCATGTGCTACAGGTGATACCCGATCGTCATCAAGCTACTGTAAGCAAAATAAAGATTCAACAAACTCTAAAGATATGTACTTGGAATGTGAGAACACTCATGCAGAAGGGTAAACTAGAAAATGTCATACAAGAAATGAAAAGAATGGGCTTACAATTACTGGGACTTTGCAAAATGAGATACACCGGATCAGGGGAGATATATTCTGATAAACATAGAATAATATATTCTGGAGGTACTGAACACCAAAGAGGAGTAGGTATCATCTTGGATGCAGAAAGAGCAAGAACAGTGAAAGGCTTTTACCCAATATCTGACAGAGACCTTTTAGTGAAATTGAATGGAAAGCCAATAGACATAAATCTTATACAAGTTTATGCACCAACAGCAGACAGTCTAGAGGAAACTATTGATAAATTTTACGAGTTAAATGAGGCACTTCATGAATGCAACCCACATGAAAACATCATAGTTCTAGGGGATTTTAACGCAAAAGTAGGAAAGGAGAGAGTTGAGGAAGTAGTTGGTCATTATGGCTTAGGCGAGAGGAATGAAAGAGGTGAGAAACTTATTGACTGGGCAAGAACACACATCATGATGATAGGAAACACCTGGTTTAAGTAACATCCAAGACGTCTGTGGACATGGAAAAGCCCATGGGACAACGCACGTAATCAAATTGATTATATAATGATAAGCAATAGATTTAGAAACAGTCTGGTGTGTGTGAAAACTAGACCAGGGGCAGATTGCAATAGTGATCATGTACCAGTTATGGGAAAGCTTAGAGTAAAATTAAAAAGAACAAAACGAGCCTCAATTAACATCAAGTTAAATTTAGATTTACTAAAATCAGACAAGAAGCTGCAAGACAAATATAAAATCACAATTCAGAACCGGTACAATGCAATAGAGAAGATACAAAGCATTGATGAACAGTGGGAAATGCTAAAAGAGTCGATGCAACAAACATCAAAAGAGTTCATACCACCAGTGAGGACAAATTCAAGAAAGAAATGGATGACAGATGATATTTTGCAGTTAATGGATACAAGTAGAAGAAATAAAGAAATAAAGATGAGTATAAGAGGTTAAATAAAGACATTGCAGTAAAATGCAATGAAGCAAAAGAAGCATGGCTAAAAGAGAGACGCAAAGAAATCGAATTGCAACAAAAAGGAGATGCTAAAGCTATATACAAACAAATTGAGGAATTAACAGGAAGAAAAATGCTATCAAAAACTGGATGTTTAAGATCAAAGAAAGGAGAACTGTTGATTGATCAAGAAAACATAAGGGAACGAAGGACAGAATACATTAAGGATCTTTATAATGATGAACGAACGGAAGTAAATATTAAGGATAATGGAGAAGGTCCAGAAATACTCAGAGAAGAAGTGGAAGACGCCTTGCGCAATATGAAAGCACGCAAAGCTCCTGGACCAGATAATATAACTAAAGAAGAGATTGAAGCCATGGGTGTTTTTGGAATAGAAATCATAACAAAAATATTGAATGATATCTACAACAGCGGATATATACCAGACGACATGCTCAAATCAATATTCATAGCCCTACCAAAGAAATTGGGTGCGATTGAATGCGATGATCATCGCACAATAAGCCCTATGAGTCATATGACTAAGATATTACTAAGAATCATCATGCGAAGAGTGCGAAACAAAATCAGTCCAGAAATTAGCGATGAACAGTGTGGTTTTATTAGAGATAAAGGAACAAGCAATGCCATTTATATCATAAGATCTTTAGTAGAAAGAGCCATAGAGGTGAAAACAGATCTATACCTATGTTTCATAGACTACACCAAGGCATTTGACAAAGTAAAGCACCAAGAAATAATCAACATTTTAGAAAGTATAAAAATAGACAGCAAAGATCTAAGAATAATAAAGAACACGTACTGGCAACAAACAGCGGCCATAAGAACTGGAAACCAATTGGGAATGTTTCAACAAATAAAACAGGTGTTAGATAAGGTTGTGTGCTGTCACCAGATTTATTTAATATTTATAGTGAGATTATTTTAAGATCCATAAGGGGCATGCCTGGAATAACAATTGGAGGTCATAATATAAATAATCTAAGGTATGCTGATGATACAGTATTAATCGCTAAGAGTGAAAATGAGTTACAAGAAATGTTGAACATTGTAGTGAAGGAAAGCAAAAATAAAGGACTCAGCCTTAATAGCAAAAAGACAGAGGTAATTGTAACAACAAAGAAAAAGACATCACCTCAGTGCAAAATAAAGACAAGTGGAACACTATTAAAACAGGTAAATGAATTTAAATATTTGGGAACTTTGTTAACCTCAGATGGAAGATGTACAAAAGAGGTGAGATGTAGAATGGCTCAGGCAAAAGCAGCTTTCCAAAAAATGAGGAAAATACTATGCAATCCATTTTTGACAATAGAAACAAGTAAAAGAGTTCTTAAATGTTACATAGAGCCAGTCTTAACATACGGATGCGAATCATGGACAATAGGACAACAGACAAGAAAATCACTGGAGTCTGTAGAAATGTGGTTTTACAGAAGAATGTTGAGAACACCATGGACAGCTAAGAAGAGTAATGAAGAGGTTCTGAGAAAGGTCAAAGCAAAAAGAGAGCTAATTTCCAATGTTAGGAAGAGACAATCATCATTTTTTGGCCATGTAATGAGAAGAGAACAACTTGAATATATTGTAACAACTGGAAAAATTGAGGGACGAAGAGATAGAGGGAAGCAAAGAGATTATAAAACAGACAGTTTAAGAGAATGGCTCGGCAGAAGGTCAACAACAGAAATGATAAATAACTGTTGAGATGAAAGTTGCGGAGAGACATGATCACCTACGCCACTAGGCCCGGTACTTGATGATGATGATGAATAACACGTTAAAATGCTATATAATCATAAATCTAAATAGAAACATTAGGGTATGATATATCATTAGACTGGAACACTACGCCGTCACTGTCAGAGAAAGCCTTTAGCACACATTAAGATTGAGTTATCACCGACCATTTCGCAGGCCGGCAGTGAACTGACGGTGTGTGAGACGCAAACATTTACAGACACCTATTGTCTGGACGGGTATTCTTGGTCGTTTTGTGCAGTGTGTAGTGGGTGTAGCAAAAGCTGCGACTTCATCATCGGTACGTGTCACCGCAACTGTTCACATGGGATCTATGGACACGATTGCTCCAGGTCTTGTCTCAGTGTCTGCCCTTTATGTGGGAAAAATCCGGAAAATGCCTACAATGTAAACATCTTGGCTATACCTGTAATGACACTTGTCCCGATGGTAATTTTGGGCTACAGTGCAAACAGACGTGTTCTGATGGCTGTGACATCATATGTGATCCGGAAAGTACAGACAGTACGTGCAAGGAAACGTACTATGGGTCAGACTACACTCTTAAATGTCTTGGTCTAGATTGTTCTATGGCCATCTAGCTTTCTGCTACTGTGTTTTTTGTTGTTTGTTTCAGATGCTAGGACTGACAGTGCTTCAGTCAGTTTCAGCAATTTCTTGTGCATGTTATGTTTGTGTTGGATTACAAATTTTGCAGCATCTTTGAGAGTTTCAGTTTCTGCTTTATCGTTGTTTGAGAATTTCCCAGAAGCTATTGATTTGGTAATCTCTTTCGGGTTATTCAACCTCAAGAACACACCTCCTCCATTTCTTGTGGCACTTGTAGCAGAATAATCCGTGTATATGTGAGACCAAGACTTCTGTGGTTAGTTGTCTATGTATTCTGCTGCGTGCTTTTTCACAGTGTCTGTTTGAGTGATATTTTCATGATTCATATTATGTTTCCCTAAAATTCTAGTATTTTATATTTCCCGTGGGTAGTCATTCTGGATGGACATATGAACTTTGGCATTGTTTGGGACAGTACTGGATCTCTAGTTGTCAACTCTTTGGAGATTGTTGTGAAGTTGCTCCTCTTCAGTCTTTTCCGAAACTGCTTATTCTTTGGTGCATGGGGTGGTTAGGGAGTCTCTTGTCTTTCAAAATCCTCATACGACAGAATGGGAGGCACCAACAAGTTCATTAAATGAGCGAACTCAGTCTTTGAACGCACTGTTCGCTTTTGGCTCACCCTTTGCAGCAGCCTAGGAGCTATTTTACAGTGAATGTGAAAACCGTGGACGATGACCTACGATTAGGTCGACCCTAAGAGAAACATTTGCCTGTATTCCTGGACCATTGGGGGGGGGGGGGGGGAGGGGGGGGGCACTTCTTCATTTGATCATTTGTGCTTCAAGTTGGAATATCGTCTTGCTTCTCTACAACACTATGATAGGATGCATAATATTGTCAATTACCGAACACGACGGTTTATCAAGGGCGGGCAGAGTAATGTTCTCTATCCAATCCCTGAAAGTGTGTCCATTCATTTCAGAGCTGTAGTCCCTAATGTGTGTAGACTTTGCTTGAAAAAGGAAAAGAACCACTGCTAGATTGACAAGTCCATACTCTTTTTGCTCTCTGCGTGTACTATTTTGTGTGAGCTGCTTTTTTCTGCAACATATTTTTTTTTCTTTTTCAAATTATTGTCATTTTTTTCTCAAAGATATGCTGAACATTAGAGCTACTTCACCCGAACACCATATAAATGGAACGCCTTATAACGAATTACTCAATGACATATATAACACTGGGCACATACCTGAAGATCTACTAAAATCTATATTTGTAGCCATGCCGAAGAAGTCAGGAGCCACTGATTGTGAAGACCATCGCACTATTAGTCTCATGAGCCATATGACGAAATTATTACTAAGAATAATCATGAGACGTGTAAGGAACAAAATAAAACCAGAAATAAGTGAGGAGCAATGTGGATTTGTGGAAGGAAAGGGCACCAATAATGCAATATATATCTTAAGAACATTGATAGAAAGATCTATAGAGGTCAAGAAAGATCTATATATGTGCTTTATAGACTACACGAAAGCATTTGACAAAGTAAAGCATGTGGAAATAATCAACATGCTGGAAAAACTAAACATTGATGGCAAGGATCTGCGAATCATAAAAAACATGTACTGGCAACAAACAGCAGCTATACGAATTAACAACCAAACAGTACAATTCCAATATATAAAACAAGGAGTCAGACAAGGCTGTGTTCTGTCACCGGATTTGTTTTCACTTTACAGCGAATATATTATGAGATCAATAGCAGACAAAAAAAGAATTGAAGTCAACGGTCACAATATAAATAATTTGTGATATGCGGATGACACAGTCTTAATAGCAGAGACAGAGAACGAACTACATGAAATGATAGACATAATAGTAAAAGAAAGCAACAAGAAAGGTCTCAGTCTGAATAGTAAGAATATAGAAGTAATGGTTATATCGAAGAAACAATCATCACCATCTTGCAGCATAAAAATAAACAGGACAAATTTGAAACAAGTGCAACGTTTCAAATACTTGGGCACAATAATAACATCAGATGCGAGATGCACCACAGAAATGAAAAAAAAAACAGAATAGCTCAGGCCGAAATAGCATTTCAGAAAATGAAAAATATTTTATGAAACAAATCTATGTCAATAGAAATGAGAAAGAAAGTTCATCGGTGCTATATAGAACCAGTTCTGACCTATGGAATCGAATCATGGACAGTGGACAAACAAATGAAAAGACGATTAGAGGCCACAGAGATGGGATTTCTCAGAAGAATATTGAAAGTTCCCTGGACAGCTAAAAAGACCAATGAGAAAGTTCTCAAAGAGGTCAACACAAAAAGGGAGCTCTTAAAAAACATCAGAGAGAAGCAATCAACATTTTTCGGGCACATCATGAGAAGAGAAAAGTTGGAATACATGGTTACAACTGGCAAAATAAAAGGAAAGAGAGATCGCGGACGACAAAGAGAGAAAATACTGGATAGCTTGGTGTCATGGCATGGAAAACAGTCAACAACAGAACTCATACGATGCACAGTGGATTGAAGATTGTGGAGGGACATGATCACTTACGCCAAACGGTATGGCACATGATGATGATGATGTACCGAATTGCAAGGGAACTCAGATTTTAGGCTTTCGTGGCGGCGGTCCAAAGGGCATTGAGTCCACTACATCAATGATACAACATAGGCTAATAAAATTCAATAGTACCCAGTCTGAAAGCAGTCGGTTAGCAACTCATAATAGACTTTTCATCAAAATCAGTGAATCAAAATGTGTCAATGCTACACTACAATGATATTGGCGTGGTAAAGTTAAACCTGGCCAGATGAAGTTTGAAGATCGAAAGAAACTCAATACCAAAGAATGCAAACTGATAATGAACGTGTTCTACGTAAATAAATGTGGATTTATGTAAATCACAACGTAAATAGGTTTTTTTTATTATTAAAGGAACGATAACGAAAAGGAGTAGTTGTGAAATAAGTAACAAAAGAAGAACGTTTTTTTTACTTATAAAAAAATATGTCAATATTATTATAATAACAATTTTTCAATGGTTTATGTAACGACAACCGTGTGATGGTCACGGCTTCAATTCCCAGCGGAAAATAAATAAATGTATAAATAAATATATTTACACGTTCTCAAGATGTGACATCCCATTTCACGCTCTCTCTGATAAAAGCTAAAAGGAGGAGATCCTGTGTAAAAGAACCCTAGGCAGTTGGAAATCGAACAGAGTAGTCCGTGTCTGTACTACATATCTTGATTCTTCTTTACCACATTGCACTTAACTCTTTCTGTACGGAAGGTTTTATCGACGCAACAGAAGAGATTTCAGAGACAAAATTGTTCATGGTTTTAAGAATCAATCTACTTATTTATATTTATCTAACATATAACATATATATATATGAATGTTTAGATCTAACATATAACATATTATATATGAATGTTTAGATCTAACATATAACATATTATATATGAATGTTTAGATCTAACATATAACATATTATATATGAATGTTTAGATAAGTGAACAAGGTATTCCAATATCCAGATGATACAAGACATGTAAAAAGAATATGGTTTGATGGCGGTCACACTAATCAAATTTAGCGTGGCGCACTATGTGGCGGAACGTACTTGCCGAAATTGGCATAGCGCACAGTGCGGCGAAACATACGGAAAGAGTTTTAAAGGTACGTTGTCTGCGGTATGTGTCGCAGGTTCGCCCGCTTCAACACTCCTCAATATGTCTTATCGGTACTTTTCCTGCATTACGCCCCACCTTTTCCGTGAGTACCCGGAGATTGTCTGCTGAGTCTGGTTACTGTATCACTCTCTGAGATTCCGAGTCTCTACCCGTGTCACCCTCGTTTGCACACTCTGTCCTCTTCTCTTTCACTTGCCAGTTCTTACCACCCTTGATGCAGTAGCACGTATCTATGCCTCATCGTTTGTTATAGTTGTCCTCGTTCTCTGAAGAAGGCTGCATGTAGGCCGAAACGTTAGTATTTTGTTGTGCTCCTCTTTTAGTAAAGCTGTCGCCATACCTTGTAGGAGTGTATGTTACACCCCCACTGCTGGCTTCTTGCTACCAGCTTTATTGCATCACTGCATTTGTGTGCCCATTCTCTAGGCAAAAAACAGCCGCTGGTACGAAAAAAAAATTAACCATACATTAAAATGTTAAAACTCTCGACGATGGCGTACATGGCATTGTCACACTGGGTGATGGGGAGGGAGCGCTTTCACCCCCAGAATTAAATTTGCACCCGCTTCATCGTCATGCGACTTTCCTCCACGGTATACTGTGGCTCTGCCTCTGTCGAAGTGTCGGCCATCAATGTGTTCATTATTTCAGGCTGTGGAGACAGGCAAGATTCACATCGGCCTGTTCCCTGCCACCTACTGTCTAATGGCACTTGCTCCGCTCTTTCAGTGGTGTTATGTGCAGGTCATTTGTTCTGATATAGGACCATTACGTCCTGTGCCAGTTCTGTGTAATTTTACAATAAGGCTGCGTGACACTGAAGGCCTTTGAAATGTGGATTTATAGAAGAATAGGTAGAATTGGATGGAAACAATAGATAACAAACGATGAAGTTTTAAAACAACTGAAAATAAAAAGAGAACTGCTGAACACAATTAAAACAAGACAAATTAAATTTTTGGGGCATGTTAAAAGACACAACAGCCTACTAATAGTAATATTGGAAGGAAAAATACAAAGCAAAAGAGGCAGAGGCAGACCAAGACTAACATGGACGAGTAACATCAAAAGATGGACAAGTCAATCTATGTCAGCCTGCACCATCAAAGCAAGAAACAGTAGAATGGCGATCCATGGTAGCCAACCTTCGTTACGGAGAGGGAACACGATGATGATGATACTGAAGGCGATAAAGTGAATCTTGATGAATTTGTTAGGACAAATAAGACGGAGTTTCACACACACACACACACACACACACACACACACACACACACACACACACACACACACACACACACACACACACACACACACGCACGCACGCACGCACGCACGCACGCACGCACGCACGCACGCACGCACGCACGCACGCACGCACGCACGCACGCACGCACGCACGCACACACACATTTATATTGCAGCGGAAAATACGACACGCATATTCACACATGGTTACAACTGTAATTATAGCTTACACCTGTTGTCGATTTGCCAGGGGATAATTTTTGGAAGCAGAAAAAAAATCGATGAGGGTAATAATGGATACATCTGTTGTACTCCCACTAACTGTTTTTTTAAAGGACGGATTCGTATCGGAGTTTAATTACGTTTTTTTTAAAATCGGATTGTAACGTGGCTTTCTTTGAAAAGCTGTTTTTTTTTTAAAATCGGAGCCACTAGGAGCGGTGAGGCAAAAGTATGTACATCATCATCATCATGTGCCATACCGATTGGCGTAGGCGATCACGACCTTCCACAATCTTCTATCTACAGTACATCGTATCATTTCTGTTGTTGACTGTTTTCCATGCCATGACACCAAGCTATCCAGTATTTTCTCTCTCTGTCGTCCGCGATCTCTCTTTCCTTTTATTTTGTCAGTTGTAACCAAGTATTTCAACTTTCCTCTTCTCACAATGTGCTCGAAAAATGTTGATTATTTCTTTTTGATGTTTTTTAGGAGCTCCCTTTTTGTGTTGGCCTCTTTGAGAACTTCCTCATTGGTCTTTTTAGCTGTCCAGGGAATTTTCAACATTCTTCTGAGAAATCCCATCTCTGTGGCCTCTAATCGTCTTTTCATTTGTTTGTCCACTGTCCATGATTCGATTCCATAGGTCAGAACTGGTTCTATATAGCACCGATGAACTCTCTTTCTCATTTCTATTGACATAGATTTGTTTAGAGATATTTTTCATTTTCTGAAATGCTATTTCGGCCTGAGCTATTCTGTTTTTTTTTCATTTCTGTGGTGTATCTCGCATCTGATGTTATTATTGTGCCCAAGTATTTGAAACGTTGCACTTGTTTCAAGTTTGTCCTGTTTATTTTTATGCTGCAAGATGGTGATGATTGTTTCTTCGATATAACCATTACTTCTATATTATTACTATTCAGACTGAGACCTTTCTTGTTGCTTTATTTTACTATTATGTCAATCATTTGTTGTAGTTCATTCTCTGTCTCTGCTGTCATCCGCATATCGCAAATTATTTTGTGTGTGACCATTTACTTCAATTCCTTTGTTGTCTACTATTGATCTCATAATATGTTCGCTGTAAAGTTAAAACAAATCCGGCGACAGAACACAGCCTTGTCTGACTCCCTGTTTTATAAGTTTGAAATTGTCCTGTTTGGTTGTTAATTCGTATAGCTGCTGTTTGTTGCCAGTACATGTTTTTTATGATTCGCAGATCCTTTCCATCAATGTTCAATTTCTCCAGCATATTGATTATTTCCACATGCTTTACTTTGTCAAATGCTTTCGTGTAGTCTATAAAGCACATATATAGATCTTTCTATCAATGTTCTTAAGATGTATATTGATTTATTGGTGCCCTTTCCTTCCACAAATCCACATTGTTCCTCACTTATTTCTGGTTTTATTTTGTTTCTTACACGTCTCATGATTATTCTTAGTAATATTTTAGTCATATGGCTCATGAGACTAATAGTGCAATGGTCTTCACAATCAGTGGCTCCTGACCCCTTCGGTATGGCTAGAAAGATAGATTTCAGTAGATCTTCGGGTATGTGTCCAGTGTTAAAGTATGTACAAAGGGGTGTGGGGGGAGAGGATGCTGCACGATTTGAGTGTCGATAAGGTGTATTTTGACAAATTTGATGGAATTTAAAAAAGCATAAATAAAACAGATTAGACGGAGATTCTCAAAAAGACAGACACATATTTCAAACATTGAGCTATATATTGTAATGGGAAATATGACTCGCAGATTCACTCCTGGTTAGAATTTTAATTAGAGCCCACATTTGTTGTTGGTTTAAAAAAGTAAAGTAAAGTAACCCCGTCACGCTAAGTGGAGTATAGGGAATATGGTGTTAGTGACCATAAATTGTACAGACCTTCGGCACATGATTTTTGAGATAATGTGGTCGGTATAAGGCCCGTGCCGCTTTACTTTCCCAGAAAAAAAATCCCGTATCAATTAAAGGCTGGGTGAACCGGTGCCGTCGGCTGGAATAGAGACCTACCTCTTGTCCTTTGTAGTCCAATTCCCTGACCACTGAACTATCGCGGCTCCCGTTGTTGATTAACCAAGTGGTAAATGTTCCAATGAGAAAGTCGATGAAGGCTGTGTAGCGGAGGTGTGTACTGCAGTGTGGTACACGCGTATAGCAAATATCAGAGTAAATAAATAGGTGAACAGAAGTGGTTAATTGGATTAATTGTTGTCAGTAGGTTAATTGACAGTCTGCATCATCAATGCAAGAGACAGAGAGAATGGCACTCCATGGTAGCCAACTTTCGATGCGAAGACGGCACTCAATGATGATGATGACTTAAATATAACAAATACTGGCTCGTATATAAACAAGTCATAGACATATATTTACATAGCAAGAATATCAGTTGGGACACCATTAATGTATTTCTATATTGAAGGAAGCAGACTATCATGGAAAACTAATGAAAATGTCTCAAAAGAAGATATGCAGATTTTTGGGGAATAACAATATATCCTTTTCATTCCATGTCACGGAAAGAAGAAAAAATCTATAGGAAAAAAAAAATTAAGATAAATAAGCGACAATGTCAGGAAATGTAGGCACCTTATAGTCTATCGTGAAAAAACGATTATAGCTGAAACTACCAAAAGAGCAGAGTAAATGGGTTGACGTGACCACCGATGCCGCAGCATTAAAGCAGAACCCGCTGATTGTTTTAAGGCATTTTATAACGGTCAAAACGTCGTATACGATAACAACACTCCTGTAAATCAGTACAGCCGGTACAATGTATTAATTTAGATAATAGACGACACGATAATGTGAAACACAGGCATAAAGTAACATGGCGTCATGCTAGAAGTGATCACTGGCACCAACTAGACCTAGTTCTTACACGTAGGCAGTCTTTAAATAACATCAGAATAACACGAACATATCACAGTGCAGACTGCAACACAGACCACGCTCTAGTCATTAGTAAGATCAAAGCCAGAAGTAGTCGTATCTACAAATCAAGAGAGCCTGCAGCAGCCAAGATCAACATCACAGCGACAAAAACCACACCAACCGAAGATATTTTTAGATCCAAGTTTGATGAACTGGTAGAAGAAGTAGAAGATGCATCAAGTGTGGATGACAACTGGTGCTCCCTGAGAACACACATCTATAACTGCGCTCTATCTACCTACGGCCAGAAACGGTTCTCAAAGAACGACTGGGTCGAAGAAAATGCAGCAAGACTAGACCCACTAATAGCTAATAAGAAAAAGGCTTTACTGAACTTCAATAATAATCCCAATCAAATCACCAAGGATCAGCTCAAACATGCGCAAGCCACCCTACAACGCGAAGCAAGAAGATGCGCAAACGAATACTGGAACAATCTATGCTCTGAAATACAGAAAGCCTCAGACAGGGGCGACTCAAAAACCATGCATGACAATATAAACAAGGCCCTTGGACCAAAAATAACAAAATTAGCCCCCCTAAAATCCAAGTTTGGAGAACCTATTACTGACAAGGGACAACAAATGCAAAGATGGGTTGAACACTACTCTAATCTATACAGTGACGACAGACCAGCAAACACAGCTCTAGCACAATCAATACCCAAATATCCTACAATGTCTGAACTGGATGTTGAGCCTACTATGAACGAACTTGCTGACGCTATAAATGCCCTCTCAAGAGGAAAAGCTGCAGGAAATGACAACATTCCCACAGATGTACTAAAGGACAACCTAAGCGTACTACTTCCACACCTATACAAACTGCTAATTAAATGCTGGAGAAACGGAGAAATACCTCATGATATGAGAAATGCCAAGATTATAACGCTGTACAAGAATAAAGGAGACAGGGGTGACTGCAACAATTACAGAGGCATTTCTCTCCTTAGCACAACAGGCAAAGCTTTTGCTAGAGTCGTACTTAATCGCCTGCATAGACTTGCAGAACGGGTGCTTCCCGAGTCCCAATGCGGTTTCAGACCCGGGAGATCAACCATAGATATGATCTTCACTCTTAGACAACTGCAGGAAAAATGTCGGGAACAAAATATGCCGCTCTATATTGCCTTTGTGGATCTCACAAAGGCATTCGACACAGTAAACAGAGATGGTCTCTACAAGGTGTTAGAAGGCATAGGCTGCCCTCCTAAATTACTTAGGCTGATAATTTCCTTCCATGAAGACATGAATGGCAAAGTCCATTTTGATGGGAGTCCATCAGAGAATTTCAAAGTCAACAAAGGAGTGAAACAGGGATGTGTCCTCGCCCCCACCCTTTTTGGTATATTTTTTGCTGCCCTCCTAAATTACGCCTTCGAAAACAGCTCAGGAGATATTTACATTCGCACTAGACCAGATGGCTCACTGTTCAACCTAGCACGACTAAGAGCAAAAACCAAAACAAATGTTGCCCTACTTAAAGAATTTTTATTTGCTGACGATGCAGCCCTAGTCGCTCATAGTGAGGCCACCCTACAGTCGCTGATCAACAACCTGGATAAAGCATGCGACCTTTTTTCACTGTCAATTAATGTTCAGAAGACAGTAATACTAAATCAAGGTGACTTTAAACCTATATCTATTACTCTAAAAGACTGCCCACTAGAATCAGTACAGAAATTTACATATCTTGGATCCACAGTTACGCAAACCATCTCTCTTGATGAAGAAATAAACTGTCGAATTGGTAAGGCAGCTACGACCTTCGGCAAACTCACAAAAAGGGCATGGAACAACACGAAACTAACTCAAAAGACTAAACTCTTAATATATCAAACTTGTGTGCTTAGCACACTACTATATGGATCCGAAACCTGGACAACATACTCAAACCAGGAAAAAAGACTAAATGTCTTCCACATGCGATGTCTCCGCAAAATAATGCACATCAAATGGCAGGACAAAATAACCAACTTAACTGTCCTGCAACGTGCTAAGACCCTAACAATCATGTCGATGCTCAGAAGTCGAAGGCTAAGATGGCTGGGGCATGTCCATCGGATGGAAGAAAAACGCATTCCTAGGCAAATACTATATGGCGAGCTAAAACACGGAAAACGACAAATCGGCAGACCTAAACTACGATATAGAGATATCTGCAAATCATCTCTGAAAGACTTCTCCATCTGTGAAAACGACTGGCAACATCTGGCAAGTGATCGCACATCATGGAGAGCACGTATAAGGAACGGTATAACAACATTTGAGACTGTTCTAAGACAGGACTTAGAAGAGAAGAGACTCATGAAAAAGGATGGTAAACCCTGTGGACCAGCGAGCCTGACCTGTTCATTATGTGACCGCGTGTGTTTGTCAAACATTGGTAGAATTAGCCACGAGAGAAGCTGTTCGGCAAAAACAATACCTCAAAAAAATACGCAATAGCCTCCACTAGACCGTCTGACAAGACGAAAAGGGCCATATATAGACGACACGAAAGCACCACGATTTTGGTGGTAGCAATATTTAATTTAGGAAAGCTTTTGCTGTAATAATGGATCTGAACGAGATAATTACATTTGCATGCTCATTCAATTATTCGGCGATTTTAATATTAGTTGCAACAGTCTCTTGTTAAAACACAAGCGACACTAGGCGTTTTTATAATTGACAAGTAAATGATACGATCATGAAAATGTTCAGCGATTTGAATATTATTTTAAACGTTCAAACATTACGACACCGGGTGTTTTCATTTTTGTTGTCATCGTCGTGTTAAGTTCTCTCTACTTCTTTAGACTAATTTTGATTCTTGACAATGGAAGACAGGCCTATTATGTTCATCTTGTGTAGATATGGCAAACCCAGTGACATCGTCTTGATATTCATTAGCGTTTTCTGTTAAAAATTTGACATTGTTGATCAAGCTGTTCGACGAGTTATAGAGGTGTAGATTACAGAATTACTCTGAGCAAGTCTATTGGTTCACAGTAGCTTTTTTTCTGTAGTATGTCTACACTGACGGCTCTAGCTGGTGGGTGGATGTACACACCTCTATAACTCACCGAAAAGCTTCATCAACAACGTCTTCAAAATTGTCTTTAAACAGTGACATCACTGATAGCAGTGTCGATTTTTTTAGCTTGATCTTTCTGTCTCGTCTAAAGGTAACCATAGAGGGTTTGGAGAATAGACAATGATCAAACTTATCGATTTTTAAAATCCTTATATAACCATTTCTCCTTGTTTCGCTATTTGTATCTAGTAACCAATTACATATTTTATTGCTTAGAACAACTACCGTGAACATACTATAACCAGTGATGGAAAATGTAAAACTGAAATAAACAAAAGAATCTATCTATCTATTAACATTTCGAGTCATAGTCGGCCTATAGGGCATAGACCCAGATACTCTTTCTCTTTATCTAAATTTTTATTCTAGCAGTTTTCAATCCTTGTAAAGATCTTTTATCAAATCTTGTAATTTGTCTATGTTCTGTGCAAGCAACTCTTATCTCATTGAGGGAGCTGATTCATGCTGCTCTTGCCTCTCTCATTAATGTTCTTCTCAGTGTCTCTCTGGGTCAGCCTATTTTCCTCTTACCTGTTGTTTCCCACATAAGGGCTTGCTTTGCTATTCGGTTATTATCTCTTCTCATCACATGTCCAACAAATGCCCATCGCCTTTTCTTTGTTACTGAAGATATTAGTGGTTGATTGGCGATTTGTCTAATTTCCTCGCTTGTTTTGAATTCGTTCCACGCTATACCAAGTTTTTTTTTATAATATTCCATCGATCCATCTTTTTCGTGGTCGACCATTGGGTCTGGTGTTCTCACTAAGTTTGCTGAAGGCTCGTTGTGTTGTGTTTTGATCTTTCTGCCTTGTCACGTGGCCAAACTATTTTATCTGTTGTTTCCTTATATATTCTACGGCGGGGGCTACTTTAGCTTTTTTCTCAGTTCTTCATTTCTGATCTTATGTCTCAGATTGTTTCCTGTCATTCATCTGACACATTTCATCCCAGTAGAGGTTATTTTACTTATTGTTCTTTCATCTAGGGTCCAAGTCTGGCATTGGTAGCACAACGTTGGGATGAAGATTGTGTTGTATAGTGCTTTGCTTATCTATCTGTATTGACAAATATTGGTTGCTTTTATTTATAATTTTCTGTAATGTAACCTTTGCCTAGGAGCTATTTTGCATCTCTGTACTACATCCACCACTTAAGGTTAATATAAAATAAATAAGAACGATGCAACTATCGTTAATATAACTATTCAATAACATTACAATTAAGTAAGAGGAAAGAATAAAAAAGAGTAAATAATAGTGTTAATAATAGTTAATAATAGTGTTAATAATAGTGTTAATAGCATAGCGACACCTAAAAAAACTTCAGGAACAAAATACAAATATAAGTATTTTTACTAAATATGGGAAGAGAATAATATAAGTAAGACATAAACAAACAAAAAATACCATCCGATATAACTCACCTACGGTCATTGATGTAATTTCTTATCGATTATTGTCCACGCCTTGGATATTCAGGGACATGCCCAAACAATGACAGTTGTCAGCACGAATAATTCGGACCCCAGTGTCAGTACTTGGATTTTGTTTACAAATATGCCCAAAAATCTGAACCTACTTTCCTGTTTGATAACAACGACACCTCATGTAATCCGGACACAGTTTCTACATCAGATGAGGCAACTCTCAATCAATCTTTGCCGCACAACAATGAATCACGTTTTGTAGTTAGTTCGCACGAGATTGATGTCTTTTGCTCTGGGGCTGGTCTTACAAGTTACGGATTGAAGGGGCGATAGTTGCAAATATCTGCTCCATCTACATTGGCGGGGGTCGGAATGTGGCTCTCAAACAGATCACAAACCAGATAGACACATTTGATGCTTGTTATACAGGAGACGGATGTGGACCAGAGGCCGCAGTTAATGGCAAAACAAAGACCATTCTCTATGACAATGACTGCACACACACACAATGGAGAAGTGGAACCAATTATGTTTACTGGTATCTGAACTTTGCAACGCCCCAGAAGACTCACACCATTCGAATCTATCATCGAGCTAGCACTATGATTCGGGTAAAGAATGACACTCTAAGGGCTTTCTCTGACAGCGGCGGCGTAGTGTTCCAGTATAATGATATATCATACCCTAATATTTCTGTGAACACTATTGTAGTCAACACACAAACGCCAATGGCACACATTAAGATTGAGTTCTCACCGACCATTTCGCAGGCCGACAGTGCACAGACGGTATGTGAGGTGCAAACATATACAGACACCTATTGTCTGGACGAGCATTCTTGATCGTTTTGTGCAGTGTGTAGTGGGTGTAGCAAAGGCTGCAACGCCATCATCGGTATGTGTCACGGCAACTGTTCCGTGTCTTGTCTCAGTGTCTGTCCTTTATTTGAGGAAAAATCCGGAAAATGCATACAATGTAAACATCCTGGCTATACCTGTATTGACGCGTGTCTCGATGGTAATTTTGGGATACGGTGTGAACAGACGTGTTCTGATGGCTGTGACATCATATGTGACCTGGAAAGTACAGACTGTACGAGCAAGGAAACGTACTACGAGTAAGATAGCACTCTTAAATGTCCGGACAACTGTTTCAACGACACCTGTGAACAGTCAATCGGGAACTGTACATGCAAGAGAACGTTCTATGGGCCAGACTGCACTCTCAAATCTCCGGTCAACTGTTTGAACGAAACCTGTGATTCCCACGTTCAGAAGAGTCTGCCGACTACAACAAGCCCAAGCATATGGACACTTTAATGTGTTTCTGTGCTAGACATGGTTCATTTCTTGGTGTTTTTCTGTGAAGCCATGGCTCATATCTTGATGTGTTTCTGGGCTAGCCATGGCTCATATCTTGGCTTGTGTGTGCTGGCCATGGCTCATATCTTGGTGTGTGTCATGTTAGTCATATCTTGGTGCGTCCGTGTTAATCATGTCTCATCTCTTTATGTGTGCCCGTGTTTAGTCATATCTCATATCTTAGTGTGCACCAGTGTTAGTCATGTCATATCTTTGTGTGTGCATGGCTATGTTAGTCCCATCTCATATCTTTGTGTGTGCATATCTATGTTAGTCATATCTCTTATCTTTGTGTGCATGTCTATGTTAGGCATGTGTCATATCTTTGTGTGTACATGTCTATGTCAGTTATATCTCATATCTTTATGTGCATGTCTATGTTAGTCATGTGTCATATATCTTGATGTGTGTCAGTGTTAGTCATGCCTCGTATCGCTGTGTGCATGTCTGTGTTAGTCACATCTCACATCTTTGTGTGTGCATGTCTGTGTTAGTCACATCTCACATCTTTGTGTGTGCATGTCTGTGTTAGTCACATCTCATATCTTTGTGCGTGCATGTCTGTGTTAGTCACATCTCACATCTTTGTGCGTGCGTGTGTGTTAGTCACATCTCACATCTTTGTGTGTGCATGTCTGTGTTAGTCACCTCTAGTGACTCGGGCAGATGGTGCTCGTAAACCTGGGAGGGCCGACCATCTAAGGGCAGAATCCCCTAACAGAAAAGACAATCTGCTGCCTTGCAGGAAGATTGGGGACAATCAAAGGCTAGGGAAAGCAAACCCGAATAAAATGCTGGCTGAAATCGGATGCACTTGGCCACTGGCGCAGAACACAGTGCAACGTATTAACGGGTGTTCAATCAGAGTGGATCTGGCGAACTCTACTTGTGATGTTCTGACTGTGGGGGCGATCAACACACTTAGCCTGACAGCTGACTTCATGTGAGAGTCTGGAATCCTACTCTGATTGAGTCCTGATCGCAGAGAGAGAGAGAGAGAGAGAGAGAGAGAGAGAGAGAGAGAGAGAGAGAGAGAGAGAGGGATATTCAAAGATTAAACTGTCGCTATGCTGTTGACTTACCTGGAAGTCAGGAGTAGTCGATGTTTTTAATCGTCTGAGCATCATATTATTCTCTGATCATTGATATGTCTCAGTTTCACCAAAGCCAGCAAGATGCTCTTTCGGCTGACTCTGCAATAGCTTTCTTTGCTCTTGCCTTTTGTTATACTTTTTTTTTTTTAATGGAGGTAATCAGAATTGTGTCAGTGTAGTCTAGGTATGTATGAAAAAGGAGCCAGTGATGGGGAGTGTTAGACACTCCAAGGTATGGTGACAGCGTTACAAATAGGGAACACAATACAATACTGACGTTTCGGCTAGTAGCCTTCTTCAGAAAACAAGGACAACAACCACAAACAATAAAGCACAATTATCTATATCTACATGTTAGATGATCAGGAGAATGGAGAGGTGGACAGAAAAGAAGAGAAGAAAGTAGGATTATGAAATAAGAAAGCAGGCTACATGAGGGGAGGTAGGATGAGAGTCAAGATGTGTAGAAAAGAGAGATAGGAAAAATGAGGAAGAGATAGAAAATCAGAAGTACAACGAAGATAATATATAGAACGTATAAGAAAAGTCAACTTAGCTGGCGAAACTTGACTGTCCGTCGTAGAGCAATCGAGGAAATGAGCAGTGGACACGAGGCATACAACAGATACGGGTGGAGGGGGAGGAGAGGGGGGGAACAAAGCCAAACAAGTAAGGAAAACAATGGTGGAAATAGATATAAAGGAGTCTAAACAATGGTCTGGGAAAGAAAAGTGTCAGTAGCCAGACAAAAGGCAGATGCGGGAGAAGATAATAGGCCCCATAAAAGTTAATGGGGCCTAACACAGAGGGGAACAATCCCAACAAAGGAATCGTAGAAGCAAGAGACAAAGGTGAGAACGGGGGAAAGAGCAACAGAGGTAGTCATAGGTGGGCTAAAAATAGCAGGGTGGAGAGAAAGGAAATAAACATCAAGGAAAGAAAAGAACAGGAGAGGAAGGAGATAAAAACCGGGGAAAGAAATGGAGAGGGAGGAGGACTCGTAGGCCTCGTGTCCACTGCTCATTTCCTCGATTGCTCTACGACGGACAGTCAAGTTTCGCCAGCTAAGTTGACTTTTCTTATACGTTTTATATATTTTATCTTCGTTGTACTTCTGATTTTCTATCTCTTCCTCAATTTCCCTATCTCTCTTTTCTACACATCTTGACTCTCATCCTACCTCCCCTCATGTAGCCTCCTTTCTTATTTCATAATCCTACTTTCTTCTCTTCTTTTCTGTCCACCTCTCCATTCTCCTGATCATCTAACATGTAGATATAGATAATTGTGCTTCATTGTTTGTGGTTGTTGTCCTTGTTTTCTGAAGAAGGCTACTAGCCGAAACGTCAGTATTGTATTGTGTTCCCTATTTGTAAAGCTGTCACCATACCTTGGAGTGTCTAACACTCCCCATCACTGGCTCCTTGCTACCAGCTTTACCGCAGCATTGCAGTTATTTGCCTGTTCCCTATGTATGAAAAGAATGAAGTAACTACTCACGACTTAGTGAACATTGGGGGCAACAATAGATTTGGAGTGCTTTTTCTTGTCCTCAAGTTTACTAACCATTGCTCTACTGTTAAAAGAAAGATTAACATTAACAGTAATTTGCGCTGCGTTGTTTTTAACAGTGAAATCATTTTCAGTAATTTATCACATTTTATCACATTAATTATGTCGATTGGAAATGTTGCTATTCGTGACTGTTAGTGTAGAGTAGACCACTACTACAAACAAAACCTACACCACACAAATCACACGTATAAGACTTCTCTCCAGTATGGGTTCTCTTGTGTATTTTTAGATTGTTTCTGCCAGCATAAGCTACACCACACACATCACATTTATAAGGCTTCTCTCCGGTATGAGTTCTCTTGTGTCTCTTCAGGCCGTCTTTAAAAACAAAACTTATACCACATATATCACACATGAAATGTTTCTTTTCTGCATGTTTTATCTTATGTAAAGTTAGAGAGGCACTTTGAGTAAAACCTTCACCGCATACATTACACTTGTATGGCTTCTCTCCTGTATGTAATCTTTTGTGGTTCTTTAAACCTGAACTTTGTGCAAAAGTTGCACCTCATATATCACATTTGTAAGGTTTCTCTCCCGTATGAGTTCTCTTGTGTAATTTTACACTTTCATTTCTAGCAAAATCTCTACCACACACATCACATTTGAATAACTTCTCTCCAGTATGAGCTCTCTTGTGTCTGTTTAGATGGGAACTATAAGCAAAACTTATACCACAAACATTACATTTATAAGGCTTCTCTCTAGTATGTGTTGTCATATGTTTTTCTATACTTTGAAATTGAACAAATTTTTTACCACACATTTCACATTTAAATTGCTTCTCTCCATTATGCACTCTGTTGTGCACATTTGTATGTCTGTGAATAAAACTTGTTTTACTCACTTCACACTTATAGGGATGCTCTCCAGTATGTGTTTTTTTGAGTATCCTATGATCTATAATCTCTCTCTCTCTGTCTGAGATCAGGACTCAATCAGAGTAGGATTCCAGACTCTCACATGAAGTCATCTGTCATGTTAAGTGTGCTGATCGCCCCCACAGACAGAACATCACAATTAGAGTTTACCAGATCCACTCTGATTGAACACCCATTAAAACGTTGCACTGTGTTCTGCGCCAGTGGCCCAGTGCATCCGATTTCAGCCAGCATTTATCCAGGTTTGCATTCCTTAGCCTTTGATTGTCCCCAATCTTCCTGCAAGGCAGCAGATGATCTTTTCTGTAGGGGGATTCTGCCCTTAGATGGTTTGCCCACCCGAGTCACTAGAGGTGACTAACACAGACATGCACACACACAGATATGAGATGTGACCAACACAGACATGCACATCGCGATACGAGGCATGACTAACACTGACACACACCAAGATATATGACACATGACTAACATAAACATGCACACACAAAGATATGACATATGCCTAACATAGACATGCACACACAGGGATATGAGATATGACTAACGTAGACATGCACACAAAGATATGAGGTATCACTAACCTAAACATGCACACACAAAGATATGACACATGACTAACACAGATACATACTAAGTTATGAGATATGACTAAACACATACACACATAAAGATATGAGATATGACTAACATGACACACACCAAGATATGAGCCATGGCCAGCACACACACACACACACACACACACAAGCTAAGATATGAGCCATGGCTAGCATAGAAACACATCAAGATATGAGCCATGGCTTCACGGAAAAACACCAAGATATGAACCAAGTCCAGCACAGAAACACATTAAGGTATCCACATGCTTGGGTTTGTTGTAGTCGGCAGACTCTTCTTAACGTGGAAATCATCGACATACGAGACGCAGGCCCCGATTAACTGTTCACAGGTTTCGATCAAACAGTTGTCCGGAGATTTGAGAGTGCAGTCTGACCCGTAGATCTATAATCTGAGCTTCACATTCAAGAGATTCTAGCTTCATAAGTCTTCCTGGCGCTTATAGTGATGTTCTATCATTCTCTACACCCAGGAAGCTGGAGTCTTGACTGGAACCTTCAGCTTCACCAATCTGAGAATGTAAAAGTAAATCATGTCCCATATAAATGTTGATGATTTAAACTCCACTGTGAAGGAAACTGGAACCTCATGACGTAACATTCCAAAGAAAGTCATGGAGAGAAATTCTCACAACAGCCTAATAAAAGTAATATCGGTAGGGAAAATACAAGGTCATAGATGCAGAGGCAGACCAAGAATAACATGGACGAGTAGCATCAAAAAATGAAATTACACAGAATACACTGTTACAATAACCGAACAAAAATTTCAGCTCAAATGTACGCACTCCTGTGCACCGGCGAATATGTCAACAGTGAACTTCAAACTACACATTTCATTGCATCGGAAAGATGGAATTAGCCATCTTTCTTGCTAATAAAAGTAAAAGTCTCCTGCTTATTTTTCATTCTTGGAACATATAATGGTTTTGCAAGAAACTCTTCTTGGTGACAGGACAGTACGTACTCTTGGATTTCATTGTTTATACAATAGATGACACCTTTGGCAGACCATCCTTGTGCGCAACAATATGGTGGCAGCTGTGGTTGATATGTCTGCGTGGGACAATGCAGAATTGCAGGTACATGCGGTTAGGGTGCAGACCCCAGTTCATTTCGTGATTGTAAATGTGTATGCCTGTAATGGGAAGGTGAACACACAACAATGGCAGAATCTCTTCGAGTTCGCTGAAGAGAACGTCATTTTATGCGGAGACTTTAATGCTAGAGGAAACTAGTGGGGTAACGTCATAACCAACAAGCAGGGAGAAGACCTAGAGAACGCACTAGTGTCAGTTGATTTAGTGTGCTTGAATTATGGAAGGGCAACAATAATGGCCACTCGAACACGGGACTCTGATAGTGTCATAGACCTTGCACTGGTGTCTTCCACCTTCGCACCGGTTTGCAGGTGGAGAGCACTGGGGTTCCACGGAAGTGATCACTATCCATGTGTCCTCCTAATTGAGAAAAGCAGAAATAGAAGCCAGACAAGAAAGCTCTACACATTCAACTACGAGAAAACAGACCAGGACGTCATTAGCAAAATCAGACATAAGAAACAGAGCGCCCCTCGTAGGAGGCAGGAGAGATGGACGCAGCCACCCTGGTGGAACGTAGAAGTCGAGTAAGCTTGGCGGAGCAAGAGACAAACGGTCAAGACATGGCAGAAAGAATGGAAGAACACAACCAGAGCTCTGGAAGCGTCTGAAAGTAGAGGTCGACCAAAAAATGATGCACTTTAAACTATGTGCTAAGCAGGCTAAGGATGCCAAATGGGATGATTTCTGTAAAAAAAAGTGTACTCAGAAAAATCGCTAGCCACATTCCCAACATATTTCATTGAACAAACGATACAAACTTGAAGTTTGTTTCCTATATGCATATCAGTGGCGTATAATGGTTTTGAGATCTGGGCTGCCGATGGCATAATAAATAAACACATACATAATATTCAGTAGGCTAACATGAAGTAATATTTGCTAATGACATCACTACGTTTTAAATTACTTACTTATTAATATGTAAAATCTATCCGTCTTGTTTGAGACGAAAAAATCTCGATGACTTTGTTACTGAAAGTACTGTTGGGTTGGTTTCTATGTTTCTGAAGGAATGATTTCTCAATGAACATTAATGCCAAACCAGATAAGCGTTCTTGTGTCTGAGTGAGCGACAATAAGATCTGATTTTCTTGAGAGCAGAAAAAGTTCTTTCTACAGATGTTGATGTAGCTGGTATTCTCACTATTAGTGTCGCCAATTTGAATACCTCCGGAATTATTTCACATAATTGTTTTTGATGTATGGTAGTGATAATTTCGTGAATTGATTTGTTTGAGAAATCACAGATTTCTGCTGAATAGACGGCACTTAGTTCACTTTTTAACCGCACTTGATCAAAGCGATTGTTATACGATTGAAGTAATTTGTGCAGTGTCTCAATAGGGAAATTATCTTTGTATACTAAAAAGCTTTTTGAGTCTAAAAGATCAGTGAAATTAAGCTTTCCATAATCAGAAAATCTGTCATTTATTTCCATGAACATTCTATCCATTATGCTGTGAAATAGCTGCCTATATGTCAACTCATCATCTCCTGTTCTTCGTTTTAATGGCGGTTCTGCTACATTCTCTGAAGAATGATCCGTCTCTATATTATTCAATATTGAAGAAAATCTATTACGTCTGAACTCTAATTCAGTATTTTTTTTATTTGCATCTCTTGTAAGCAGTTACGCTATGTCATGTATTTTGGTTTGAAGAATATTGTACAGCACATCTGTATGTGTAAATCTATCTATCTATTTACCTTTCGAGCCGTAGCCGGCCCATAGATCAAGATACTCCTTCTCCTATTTGAACTTTTGTTCTAGCAGTTTTCAATTCTTATAAAGATATTTTATCAGAATGTGTAAATAGTGTAGAATAAAGTTCAAGCAAAAATATGCTCCTGTGTGTTACAGGGGCCTCATTATGAGAAAAGTAAAGTATAGTGACACTGTGACCTTCCAGGCATGTCGTAAGAGGCGACTAAGGAGGTTGATCGATGGCTTGACAAGCTGTCATTGTAAAAAGTATTGTTATGGAAACAGTCATAGAAGCAGTGATTTTTGCAATATGTGTCATTTTGGCACGCAAGGTTTCTGTTTTTGAGATTGTGGTTCTGCCCTTTGTGCCGTCTTCGGCTCGAAAGGACAATAGATAGATAGAAAAATATGTTCAAAAACTGTCTAAAGAAATACAACTATCCTTGAACCTGCACAAATGTATCAGCATCCCAGTTGTCTTCGGAGTCGTCACGTATGGTATCTTCCATAACTGAAGCACCTTCATATGTCTGCGCTATTAACTTATTGTCGACATTGTACTCAGTTACAACAACTTCCAGCCATAACTGAAGCACCATCATATGTCTGTGCTATTAACTTATTGTCGACATTGTACTCAGTTACAACAACTTCCAGCCATAACTGAAGCACCATCATATGTCTGTGCTATTAACTTATTGTCGACATTGTACTCAGTTACAACAACTTCCAGCCATAACTGAAGCACCATCATATGTCTGCACTATTAACTTATTGCCGACATTGTACTCAGTTACAACAACTTCTAGCCATAACTGAAGCACCATCATATGTCTGCACTATTAACTTATTGCCGACATTGTACTCAGTTACAACAACTTCCAGCCATAACTGAAGCACCATCATATGTCTGCACTATTAACTTATTGCCGACATTGTACTCAGTTACAACAACTTTCAGTCATAACTGAAGCACCATCATATGTCTGCGCTATTAACTTATTGTCGACATTGTACTCAGTTACAACAACTTCCAGCCATAACTGAAGCACCATCATATGTCTGCACTATCAACTTATTGTCGACATTGTACTCAGTTACAACAACTTCCAGCCATAACTGAAGCACCATCATATGTCTGCACTATTAACTTATTGCCGACATTGTACTCAGTTACAACAACTTCCAGCCATAACTGAAGCACCATCATATGTCTGCGCTATTAACTTATTGCCGACATTGTACTCAGTTACAACAACTTCCAGCCATAACTGAAGCACCATCATATGTCTGCGCTATTAACTTATTGCCGACATTGTACTCAGTTACAACAACTTCCAGCCATAACAGAAGCACCATCATATGTCTGCGCTATTAACTTATTGCCGACATTGTACTCAGTTACAACAACTTACAGTCATAACTGAAGCACCATCATATGTCTGCACTATTAACTTATTGCCGACATTGTACTCAGTTACAACAACTTACAGTCATAACTGAAGCACCATCATATGTCTGCACTATTAACTTATTGCCGACATTGTACTCAGTTACAACAACTTCCAGCCATAACTGAAGCACCATCATATGTCTGTGCTATTAAATTATTGTCGATATTGTACTCAGTTACAACAACTTCCAGCCATAACTGAAGCACATTCATATGTCTGCGCTATCAACTTATTGTCGACATTGTACTCAGTTACAACAACTTCCAGCCATAACTGAAGCACCATCATATGTCTGCGCTATTAACTTATTGCCGACATTGTACTCAGTTACAACAACTTCCAGCCATAACTGAAGCACCATCATATGTCTGCGCTATTAACTTATTGCCGACATTGTACTCAGTTACAACAACTTCCAGCCATAACTGAAGCACCATCATATGTCTGTGCTATTAACTTATTGCCGACATTGTACTCAGTTACAACAACTTCCAGCCATAACTGAAGCACAATCATATGTTTGTGCTATTAACTTATTGCCGACATTGTACTCAGTTACAACAACTTCCAGCCATAACTGAAGCACCATCATATGTCTGCACTATTAACTTATTGCCGACATTGTACTCAGTTACAACAACTTCCAGCCATAACTGAAGCACCATCATATGTCTGCGCTATTAACTTATTGCCGACATTGTACTCAGTTACAACAACTTCCAGTCATAACTGAAGCACCTTCATATGTCTGCACTATTAACTTATTGTCGACATTGTACTCAGTTACAACAACTTCCAGCCATAACTGAAGCACCATCATATGTCTGTGCTATTAAATTATTGTCGACATTGTACTCAGTTACAACAACTTCCAGCCATAACTGAAGCACATTCATATGTCTGCGCTATCAACTTATTGTCGACATTGTACTCAGTTACAACAACTTCCAGCCATAACTGAAGCACCATCATATGTCTGCGCTATTAACTTATTGCCGACATTGTACTCAGTTACAACAACTTCCAGCCATAACTGAAGCACCATCATATGTCTGCGCTATTAACTTATTGCCGACATTGTACTCAGTTACAACAACTTCCAGCCATAACTGAAGCACCATCATATGTCTGTGCTATTAACTTATTGCCGACATTGTACTCAGTTACAACAACTTCCAGCCATAACTGAAGCACAATCATATGTTTGTGCTATTAACTTATTGCCGACATTGTACTCAGTTACAACAACTTCCAGCCATAACTGAAGCACCATCATATGTCTGCACTATTAACTTATTGCCGACATTGTACTCAGTTACAACAACTTCCAGCCATAACTGAAGCACCATCATATGTCTGCGCTATTAACTTATTGCCGACATTGTACTCAGTTACAACAACTTCCAGTCATAACTGAAGCACCTTCATATGTCTGCACTATTAACTTATTGTCGACATTGTACTCAGTTACAACAACTTCCAGTCATAACTGAAGCACATTCATATGTCTGTGCTATTAACTTATTGCCGACATTGTATTCAGTTACAACTTCCAGCCATAACTGAAGCACCTTCATATGTCTGCACTATTAACTTATTGTCGACATTGTACTCAGTTACAACAACTTCCAGTCATAACTGAAGCACCTTCATATGTCTGCGCTATTAACTTATTGCCGACATTGTACTCAGTTACAACAACTTCCAGCCATAACTGAAGCACCATCATATGTCTGCACTATTAACTTATTGTCGACATTGTACTCAGTTACAACTTCCAGTCATAACTGAAGCACCTTCATATGTCTGTGCTATTAACTTATTGCCGACATTGTACTCAGTTACAACAACTTCCAGCCATAACTGAAGCACCATCATATGTCTGCACTATTAACTTATTGTCGACATTGTACTCAGTTACAACAACTTCCAGCCATAACTGAAGCACCTTCATATGTCTGCGCTATTAACTTATTGCCGACATTGTACTCAGTTACAACAACTTCCAGCCATAACTGAAGCACCACCATATGTCTGCACTATTAACTTATTGCCGACATTGTACTCAGTTACAACAACTTCCAGCCATAACTGAAGCACATTCGTATGTCTGCACTATTAACTTATTGCCGACATTGTACTCAATTACAACAACTTCCAGCCATAACTGAAGCACATTCATATGTCTGCACTATTAACTTATTGCCGACATTGTACTCAGTTACAACAACTTCCAGCCATAACTGAAGCACCACCATATGTCTGCGCTATTAACTTATTGCCGACATTGTACTCAGTTACAACAACTTCCAGCCATAACTGAAGCACCATCATATGTCTGCGCTATTAACTTATTGCCGACATTGTACTCAGTTACAACAACTTCCAGCCATAACTGAAGCACATTCATATGTCTGCGCTATTAACTTATTGCCGACATTGTACTCAGTTACAACAACTTCCAGCCATAACTGAAGCACCATCATATGTCTGCACTATTAACTTATTGCCGACATTGTACTCAGTTACAACAACTTCCAGCCATAACTGAAGCACATTCATATGTCTGCACTATTAACTTATTGCCGACATTGTACTCAGTTACAACAACTTCCAGCCATAACTGAAGCACATTCATATGTCTGCGCTATTAACTTATTGCCGACATTGTACTCAGTTACAACACTGTCCATGTGATGAAACAAAGCTGCGGCAGTCTGCACTCACATTATAGAATCATATAAACCTTTCCTGAACATTGCCAGAATTGTCGACGTATCTAAAAACGGTAGACAATTGGTTATGAATGGAACAGTCACTTGTTTTATCAATAACAATGGCCACCAACAATGCTCGTTCTATTTCAGACTTTATGTTACTGACCATTTCTTTACTTATTGCAAATATTAAATCATTTTGAATCGCATGGGACGTACAACAAAACACTGTAGAACTCTGAACATGATTGGCCAATAATTGGTCAAATTCACTCAAGATACTTAAATATTTAATGTATTTTTTCTCTTTTGTCAGATCTTATACTCTCATCATGACTCCGAAAAGCTAACTCTTGCTTTCCGAGGAAACAGGCAGCGTTAATTAAACGTAGTAACATTTTTCTATTTTCTTTCACAAGAATATTGTGCTTCTCAATGTCTTGAGCTTGTTGCTTATCTAATTGTAGATCAACTCTTGCATTTCCGAAGATCACAAAGCTTATGCTACTACAAATATGAGACTTCGATTTGTCATGCCTTTGGACTGTCGTACGGAAAAAGTTCATGTTAATAAAACCTTCATTTGACCATACATTAGAGCTTCACGGTTATATAACAAACATGGCCAAGAGAATAGTTTCAACAGCTTAGAACCACCACACAACAATTTCCATTTATCATATGAAGATTATGTAAAATGACGTACATACGGTGTTTCTCTTTCACTTCCAAAAACAATTTAACTCAGGGTAGGTCTTTTCATTTTGACGACCTCGAGTTTGTCATTATATGAACGACGATTAAAATGTAGATTTACTAAATGTTCGATCACACAGAGATTATCACTAGAGATTATTGAGATCCCTGTTTTGTGTGTAGATGCAATCATAACGTCGGCAGTAATGAACAAGAAATAATAAAAGTACGTTATGAAGTTATAAATGAATAAGCTATATATATATATATATATATATATATATATATATATATATATATATATATATATATATATATATATATATATGGACTAGAAATGAATATCAAAAAGACTAAAACTATGATCATAAACAAAGAAAATTCTCAAGACCTACAATTAAATATCACAATTGAGGGAATACATCTGGAGACAGTCCAGAGCTACAACTACCTGGGACATACTAAAACCAATGATGGAAAATGCAAAACTGAAATAAACAAAAGAATAGGTATGGCAAAAAGTAATTTTAATGCCATGAAAAACATACTAACAACAAAACAAATATCAGCAGGGCTGAAACTAAGAATGACAAAATGTTACGTTTTCTCAATATTCCTGTATGGTGCAGAAACATGGACATTAGACAAGAAAACAGAACAGAAAATTGACGCCTTTGAAATGTGGATTTATCGAAGAATAGGTAGAATTGGATGGAAACAAAAGATAACAAACGATGAAGTTTTAAAACAACTGAAAATAAAAAGAGAACTACCAAATACAATTAAGGCAAGGCAAAGGAAATTTTTGCGGCACGTTAAAAGACACAACAGCCCTCTAAAAGTAATATTGGAAGGAAAAATACAAGGTAAAAGAGGCAGAGGCAGACCAAGACTAACATGGACGAGTAACATCAAAAGATGGACAAGTCAATCTATGTCAGCCTGTACCATCAAAGCAAGAAACAGAGTAGAATGGCGATCCATGGTAGCCAACCTTCGTTGCGGAGAAGACACGCGATGATGATGATATATATATATATATATATATATATATATATATATATATATATATATATATATATATATATATATATATATATATATATATATTTAAATCACCGTAATTTAAAACTTGAAGTTCAATAAAATTATATATGCCCAAATGAATTTAATATAAAACTATTTGTTTATATAATATCCTGCATCTGCGTACAGTAAAAATAAAACTTCTCAATTTTTGTTTATAAACCGATAGCTCGAAGCGCTGCTGTTTCTTGACAGTTGAGATGCCTATGTGACTAAATTTTCTAAAAATGTGCATAACGTAGTTATAAATAGGTAAGGAAGTTCCAGTAATCATAGTTTCACTTTTTAACGCTACTAATTGGCTAGAGCCAAAAATAACGCATGAAACCGCATTCTGTATAGGTAGCTTCAGCCGTATTCTTTTCGCTGCCTTTTTTAATGTCAAGGTCGTTAATTTACTAGTGTCGATAGATGAGAAATGTACCCCAAGTCACTAGCGGTTTCAATCTGCTATCGTAGAGTAGTTTCGGTTTCATTCACCTTATTTTAATAAATGCAAATCAAAGCAAATAAATCATATTGGGCCTATGAAATGTGTAATAGAATATTCCAAATTTGTAATATAATTATTAAAAAAACATAATACATTATCATTTCCTTTTGTAATTCGTTAATATGTTCAAGGCTACCGGCGGTAGCTGTGGCAACATAGAGAACACGCCACTGATGCATACTTGTCTCATTCTCGGACATATGACCGTTTGTATTCATTTATTCATCAGGTAACGTCTTCACATCGATGACCGGTCATTATGGAGCATCACTTTACTCATAGAACGATCTTGAGAGAATGGCACCAAACAGGTGTTGTTAAATAGGCATATGTCGCCATAGAAGTAAGTAAAATCCCTTTTTTTCTCTCTGGTTACCTACATCATTGCCAGCTGGACTACTACAGGTAACGGTGCATTAACTTCCTCCATAGGGCATCCAATCTATTAAAACCTCCCATAGGGCATTCACCAGATAAATCATGCTTCATCCAGTGAGTTGACTTGACAAGTCTATTATTCCTGTATACGTACATCTAACAGCTTTATTAAGAGTTTCATCTAGCTTGTCTTTACTCTGGTTATCTCCACCATCGCCGGCTGGACTGCTACATGGGCCTGGTGCCTCAACCTCCACCATAGAGCATTGAATCTATTCAAACCTCCCATAGGACATTGACCAGCTATTGCTTCAACCAGTGAGTTGACTTGACAAGTCTATAATTCGTGTGTACGTACATCTAACAGCTTTATTAAGAGCTTCATCTATCATGTTGCTTTGTTCGATCTAGCTGACGAGTAAGAATATAACCGTATCTACATTCAGTGTATATAAAACGAGGTAAGAATATAACCATATCTACATTCAGTGTATTTAAAACGAGGTAAGAATATAACCGTATCTACATTCAGTGTATTTAAAACGAGGTAAGAGTATAACCGTATCTACATTCAGTGTATTTAAAACGAGGTAAGAATATAACCGTATCTACATTCAGTGTATTTAAAACGAGGTAAGAACATAACCGTATCTACATTCAGTGTATTTAAAACGAGGTAAGAACATAACCGTATCTACATTCAGTGTATTTAAAACGAGGTAAGAACATAACCGTATCTACATTCAGTGTATTTAAAACGAGGTAAGAACATAACCGTATCTACATTCAGTGTATTTAAAACGAGGTAAGAACATAACCGTTTCTACATTCAGTGTATTTAAAAAAATATATATATCTTTACGGTCATCAAGTACCAGGCCTGCTGCCGTAGGTGATCATGTCTCCCCACAACTTTCGATCTAGACAGTTATTTATCATTTCTGTTGTTGACCTCCTGCCAAGCCATTCTCTTAAGTTGTCTGGTATTTTTTCTCTTTGCTTCCCTCTATCTCTTCATCCCTCAATTTTCCCAGTTGTTACAATATATTCCAGTTGTTATCTTCTCATTACATGGCCAAAAAATGATGATTGTTTCTTCCTAATATCGGAAATTAGCTCTCCTTTTGCTTTGACCTCTCTCAGAACGTTTTCATTACTCTTCTTAGCTGTCCATGATATTCTCAACATTCTTCTGCAAAACCACATTTCAACAGACTCCATTGATTTTCTTGTCTGTTGTCCTATTGCTCATGAATCACATCCATAAGTTAGGACTGACTCTACATAACGTTTAAGAACTATTTTTTTTATCTTTAGGGTACTATCTCAAAACTGGGAGCTGCCAGGGAAAATGGGGGTGGGGTGGGAGGGGAGAGAAAGACTTTTTGGCACAGGAGAATACATGCATCTTGTCCTGAGCAGCCGCTATGAGGTGGCCAGGTCTGATATTAATTTCACTCCCGATAGAAAAAAAAAAACTGTTTGACCGGGATTCGAACCCATATTCTCGCGGTTTGAAGCACGACGAGGTATCGATTTGGCCTCCCGCCAAAACATTCATTTGTTGAGCGTTGGGATACTTAAAACATTTCTTCCTCTGATGAGATTGAAGGATTACACTCATCGTCTGACCCCTACAGACAGGAACCACACCCTTCTACTTAGCATTCATATTTTAACTTGGCATGGATACGTTACGCTACTTTACGGCAAGGCCAAGAAATCTATGCTTTTCGGCCCGACATATGCGTCTTATTCCCAATGGGCAGATCTTAACAATTTTTACCCCAACACGGACATTTTTGAGCATACTCTTTTTTATTTTATTTAAACGGCCAAGGGTTGTCTAACTTGTGCAAATGTACACGGGACATCCTAATTTTTGACATTATCTGAGAGGACTAGATCTTACTACCCAGAGACGTGAAGTGGGTCAAGCCACGAGGAAACCACGATTTCAATTTTTATTTAAAAATCATATAGCGGGAATCGAACCCGAGACATCCCTGTACAGAGACTGTCGTCTTATCTTTGGACCACCCGGTCCCTCTAGGAATCACCAATCCTTTGCTGCTGTAGTGCACTTGTAAGTTCTGCACCAATTCTTCAGATACTTGGATTAGTCAGCCAGCCTTCAGCTGCTTAAAGTCTAACATTGAAGTTTGGACAAGACTCAAACATAGAACAACACCATTTGTGGATGAAATGAAAGGTTTGCTGGACTTCAGATTTTATTGAAAACCAACAATTCTTTAATCATTAAAAATGCCCAATGTAAAAACCTGTGAGAGACATCTAACACAACAAACCATTCATAGAGCACGCATCTGACACGCTTCTGGCATAACTCTTTCTATATGGAAGCTTTTCATCAATGCAACAGAAGAGATTTCAGAGACAAAATTGTTCATGTTTATAAGAATAAATCTACATATTGATGTTTATCTATAGCTCGTTTCAAATCATGTGCCCAACTTTTAAAATCGATATCTTTTTAATCTCTTTTTGTAATTTTTTCAAAATTTGCATGTAAAGTTATAATTATTAGAACCCAACAGGGAATTAATTTCATTAAAAAAAAAAAACATTTGGTTATTATTATTGCTTATTTGATTTATATAAATTTATAACAACCCATTGATGTAGTCAAAACTTAGTGTTTACAGTATTTTAATTTAAAAATAGCAATTAAAAATCCATACACGGTACAATTGACGTTTTTACACGCTTTCATCGTGAGTTGTCTGACACAATTAGACACTTGTAGAAAACACGAGGCATTGTGTGTTCCATTTCTGTTCATTCATAGGTGGAGACATGGAACAATAACATTTATCATGAGTCTTAAAATGAAATTCTGCAGTTTACAAAACATCGCAATATAAATGTATGACTATTTTTGCAAAGAGGCTAAACGAGGAAGATTATTTCATTCTTTAGAAAACCCTGAGAATAGGACAAGACACATTTTGGATTTATCTAAACGGTCATTTAATCGCTGGATTCAAGCATGTGACCGTCAATGTTCAAAATATACAAAATCACAAGGAAGAGCAAAAATGTTGGATAATTTCGACAGTGAACTTATTAGAAGTGAAATTCGCAAAATGTTGGGTATGAATGAAACTGCTACAATAAGAAAATTAAAAGTATCACTGAAAAAGAACATCAGTACTGAAATATCAAAGTCTACATTATGGAGGAATGTGAGAGCTGCAGGCTTTACAATCAGAAAGTATTCCAATGGACAAAACATCATCTGTGAGAAGCCACATATAGTAGTCATGAGAAGCAAGTACTTACGTGAAGTAAAAGAGGTGCGCAAGCAAGGTTATGATATTGTGTACTTGGATGAAACATGGATCAATGCTCACCACACTAACCAAAGGGAATGGCAGTCATCAGATGGAAAGATTAAGAGATTAATACCTAGCAGCAAAGGACAGCGCTTGATAATTGCTCATGCAGGTAGTCGACAACATGGACTAATACAGAATGCAGAGCTCATTTTTCTTTCAAAATCCATAGACAATCGGGATTATCACTCTGAGATGAATGGTCACATATTTAGACATTGGATTGAAAATTCTGTTCTCCATCACTAGATCGACCATCTTGCCTAATAATGGACAATGCAGCGTACCACAACATTGTTGCACTTGAAGATAAAGTGCAAAATTAAAAGGACAAGTGGCAGATGAAAATACAACATTCAAGATATGCGATGTAAAGACTCTTGCTAATCTCGCTTTATTAAATGTAGACAAAGATTATTGGGCTAAATGTGAAGACCACGTCTTAAAACAGGAAGAGGAATATTGGAAAAATGATGGTTTGTGGAATGTTCAACCCCAAACAGTTATTAATCTTTTAGACTCGTCTGATTCAGAATGAAAGTATATAGCCCCCACAATGTTGGCCCCTATATTACCTTAAATTAGTTCAACAAACGGTCCTTTTCAGGACCACACAACTATGAAAATTGGACATACAGGTATACCTTGATATTATCGTCCGTCCTCGAACTGAGCAGACAATTATTCTCCTGGTGTTTTGTTTTATCCAGTTATTTCCCCATTACGGCCACGCCTTTACCTAGTGAAAATTAATCATAGACCAGCAACTACGGTAATTTCTATTCTTTAGGGCTTCACAATTTACAATTTTGACAAACATCAAAGAAATATCGCCGCTTTAAGAAAACTGCAGCTGCAAGATATTTGTTAAATATACATTTAAAGGGTCTTTTGCATTCTAATAACATTTGGAAAATTTCAAAAGTATTTAACAAACGTTAGAGAGTAATAGCGTTTTGAAGTTGGGCACATGATTTGAAACGAGCTATAGGGTACAGCATATTATATACATTTTTAGATAATTGAACAAGATATTGAGTTACTCTTCGCAGATGACAATGCCTAATATATGAGGATGAAAACCTGCTGCAACAGCATTTAACATCTCTAGAGATAAAAGCTGCACAAACTACAGTATGAAAATTAACACAGCAAAAACAGAGGATATAAGATTAGCAAATTAAGACACCCATTAAACATTAAGATCAAAGATAAAGAAATAAAACAAGTAGAGGAATTCAGTATTTAGGCACAATGTTCACAGAAGATGGAAAACTAGACAGAGAAATTGACATGAGATACAAAAAGCAAATGCTGTCACATACCAGCTTTCACCATTGCTAAGACATCCAAACATTTCTATGCCAGCTAACAACAAATGATAAATAGCATCTTCATACCAACTTTATACTATGAAAGTCAAACATGGACCCTTTCTAAATCACATTTAAGAAAGATCAATACATGTGAGATGCGTTGCTTGAGAAAAGTAACAAACAACACAAGAAGAGATAGAATACCAAATGAAACCATAAGAAAAATAGTAGGAACAAAACCCTGCCAAGAATATATAGAAAAACAACTTAAATGGTTTGGTCACCTGGTCAGAATGAATCCTCACCAATCACCATCAAGGGCGTTCTTCTCGAGAATGCATGGAAAAAGACCAAGAGGAAGACCCAGAAGAAGATGGATAGATGCAGTGACAGAGACATGTAACAACAAAGGAAAATCACTAATTCAGACAATTCGAGCAGCACAAGAATGACAAATGATATAAACCACGACACCGTTTAGGTATCAGTGACAAGAGAAAAGAAGAAGAAGAAAACAAGGTATTAGATTTCACCAATACTAAGAACAAAGATAATACAAGACATGTAAAAAGAATATGATTTGATGACTGTTCACACTAATTAAATTGAGAGTGGTACATTATACGGCAAAACATACGAAAAGAGTTAAGAACAAACTCCTACTATCATCCATTAGCTGGAAGAAAAAAGTCATTATCAGTCCTCAGGATTTAGATATAAAACAAAAACAAACAAAAAAATTGGCCACTGAGAAATCCTGAATACACATATCACATTTATCTTCTGTATGTGTTCTCTTATCTCTAAATATATCCACATTGAGTAATATTTGCACCACACAAAAACAAACTATTTTTTACAATGATTTCTCCCTGCCTGTGCTCCTGGTGTATTTAAGGGCCCTAAAACATCATAGCAACTGGTATCATCACCAAATTCTCAGATGACTAAACCTGGTTTGTCTTGAGAACAATCTCATAGACTGGCATGGCTCTTTCAACCTGAGGGAATTCAATTATTTCATTCTTTTCTATCATAAATGTTAAACATTTTCTATGGAGAACATCTCAAAGCTTTGCTTTGTTCTCAGTACTAGAAAGATCTATTCCTCTCATTACTTTTTATCATTATCATTTGTCTTATTCAATTATCTACTGAAGGGAGGTCAAAAAGTAATGCACACCAATTTTTTTCTCGGCTAATAATAAAGATAGGAATATGAAATTTTGCACACTTGGAATATGACATGTTCCAATTATGTGCACCAAATTGCACAGCATTCTGATAAATATTACGCAATCTATGAACCGTTAAAATGGAGCTTGTCAACAATGTCCGTTACAAACAGCGAATTGTCATAGAATTTCTGGTTGCGGAAAAAGAAACTGTGGCAAACATTCATAAACGACTGTGCGCAGTGTACAAATGTTCTGCAGTCGATAGGAGCACAGTTAGTCGCTGGGTTCAGAGAATTAAAGCTGCAGAAAGTGTACGAGTGGAGCTGCATGATTTACCGCGTTCTGGATGTGTTGCCTCGGCTACCAGCACAGACATGTTAAACCGGGCTGATGCCATTATTCGTAAGGATAGGCGTATCACTAGTCAGCAATTGGCATTGCAGCTTACAGTCAGCAAGGGAAGTGCAATCGCAATTTTTAAAAACTCTCGGATATTCAAAGATTTGCGCTCGATGGGTTCCTCGGTGCCTAACAAATGATCACAGAGTTCAAAGGAAAACATTCTGTTCTGAATTGTTGGAGCGTTTCGGTGTTGAAGGAGAAATGTTTTTGTAAAAAATTGTTACCGGTGACGAAACGTGGGCACATTATTATGAGCCTCAAACAAAAATGCAGTCAATGGAATGGCATCATCCGCAGTCACCAAAAAGAAAAAAATTCAAAACATCTCCATCAGCCGGAAAGGTGATGATCACTGTCTTCTGGGACATTGATGGTGTGATTCTTGTTGATGTAATGACAAGAGGTGAGACAATCAACTCGACAGCTTACATAAATACACTGACAAAACTCAAAAATCGGTTCCACAGAGTTCGGCCTAATTGTAATAATGAAAACTGCGAGATGTGTCATAATGAAACTGAGAGAGCTCAAACACTAATGCTTGATAATCAACTTCTTATGACCTTGATGATCAACTTGACTGATCAATGAATGAAATGACGATTCATAACGATCGACTGACCGCTCGTCCCCTTGAGACTGAGATCACTCCTCTTCACCACGAGCCCGAGTACCAGAGGTGCTTTAGCACGATGAGGCGAGGGCTCGTGATGCTGCTTATGGCCGGATTGCTGAATGACGAGTTCCTCGCCACTCTGATGATCTGCCCCGTTCTCAAGCTGCCATGCCAGTCTTTTGGGCCGCCATGATTGATGCTCGCACTTCACGTCATTCTGTTGCGACTCTCCTTGGATCGTTATGATCTATAGTGTAGTACTTCACGTTGTAACTTGTCAATTCCCCGCGATTTCTCCCAGCTCGTTCACTCGCTAGATGGTTGTAACTTAAAGATGTTTTAATGACTCAACTCAAGTCCTGACTACACACAAAACATCTTTATTTGACAAGGCACATGTCCGGATCATGTAAACACATTTCACAAATTAACAGTACATATATTCACAGTGATAATTCCCTCCCTTGATTAACATTAGTGCCACCCTCAGGTGCACTTCTCATGGACTGCTACTTTAGCCCAAACTCGGTGGAACTCTCTTGTCGCGTTCCCAACTCTATGTAATCTACTTGACTAACAAGTTAAATTGTGTGTCATAGAAGCTAGTCATAAGCTCCCAAGTCTCTGAGGACCCTTACTTGAAGTTTCCCCTAATGTGTACGATCTACACGATCGATAAAAGTCTCTCTTCATGGTAGAAGCTTTGTCATCAGCTTCCTAAACTTTCCCGCCACGACTTCCTCGAAGTCAGCGAGATTATCCAACAACGTGTTGATTGCACTGATTCGCAATCAGCTTCTATGCCGAGAAGGTAACGCTAACCTTGACAGCTACAATCACACTTATTCTAAATTCTACATAAGTCTTGCCCCACGACTTCCTCAAAGTCGGCGAGCGCTGGACACTTAACAAGTTTCCAACAATGTTCTACTGTGTCAATTTCGTTGATGCCCAATCAGTTTCTTTGCCAATAAGGTAACCCTAACCTTAACAGTGACAATCCCACTGATTCTATATTCTTCATAAGTCTTGCTCTACGACTTCCTCAAAGTCGGCGAGCGCTGGACACTTAACAAGTTTCCAACAATGTTCTAGTGTATCAATTTCACTGATTCACAATCAGTTTCAGTGCCGCTAAGGTAACCCTAACCTTAACAGTAACAGTCACTCCTATTCTATCTTGCCATATCTAACACAACATTTAGTAACTAACAATCACAACTCCTGGAAATAGGATAACTAAACTAATTGGCTGTCGCCCTATAGCTGTCTTAACTTTCATCTATTTACAACTCCTTTCTAGTCCACGGTATGCTAACTAGATTTCTCTAGACGTCCGCACTGGACCCGGCTCAAATGCACACTGACTTTAAAATCTACGTCTATTCTCACTCCCACTTCCCCTGAAAACATCTCACCCATTCACGCTTATTTCGCCTTTCTCTATAAAACAGTTCACTCACTCACACCTGACCACTTCTGCTTGTCTCCCCTAGATGTTTATTATTTCTCTACTAATATCGTCTGTTTCAATCAACTCTCATCAATACTCTGTTTCTCTTGTTGCCCCGCTACACACCCGTTTCACACACCCTCATCAATTCCCTGTTACATAATAAGCCATCTGCAGATTTGTTGCTTCAACATGACAATGCACGCCCTCACACAAGTCTGGTAACATGGGAAGCAATCAACAAATTTGGTTGGACTGTACTGCCCCATCCTCCTTACAGCCCTGATCTGGCTCCCTCAGATTTCCATCTGTTTGGACCACTCAAAAAATTCCTGCGTGGAACACACTTTGACAATGATGAGGATGTGATCCATGCAGTTAAAAAATGGCTACGCGAGCAGGACAAAACTTGGTACAAACGAGGCATTCATGACCTAGTTTCGCGTTGGCGTAAGGCAATACGCTTGGACGGAGATTATGTTGAAAAATAGGTAGTGTAAAGGGGATGTTCAGCTACAATCTGTGAAAATTTCACACATTTTGCCTGAATAGTTTCCGAGAAAAAAATTGGTGTGCATTACTTTTTGACCGCCCTACGTATTTTCACATAGTCAGATATTGTGACAGTATTTCTATTCCATTTTTAGAGCTTTTATTAATAATTGCTCAATATTTATGATAAATGAATTGCCTCACTTCTTTATCGAAAGTCAATTAACTGACGTTCTAGTTCTCTTAGGTTCTGGCATTATTATATGTCTTGCAAAGCAAACATAGACACACTCAATTTTGTCAATTTTCAAAAAATTAATCGTACAAAGAATCTGGAAATCCAAAGAAATTAGGTTGAATACAAAAATAAAAATTTTCAACTCCATTGTTGAGTCAGTCCTATTACATGCCTGTGAAACATGGAGATCAACAAAATTGACAATCACAAAAATACAGTCCTTCGTTTATGGCTGATTATGCAGAATAAAATGATGGTAATGGAGACAAAATCACAATATACAGAATTATGGAAAAGTACAGTAAAATAACAGTGGACAAGAGATACACATAAGACAATGATGCTGGATAGAACACATAAGACAATGATGCTGGATAGGGCACATAAGACAATGATGCTGGATAGGGCACATAAGACAATGATGCTGGATAGAACACATAAGACAATGATGCTGGATAGAACACATAAGACAATGATGCTGGATAGAACACATAAGACAATGATGCTGGATAGGGCACATACGACAATGATGCTGGATAGGGCACACAAGACAATGATGCTGGATAGAACACATAAGACAATGATGCTGGATAGAACACATAAGACAATGATGCTGGATAGAACACATAAGACAATGATGCTGGATAGGGCACATAAGACAATGATGCTGGATAGGGCACATAAGACAATGATGCTGGATAGGGCACATAAGACAATGATGCTGGATAGGGCACACAAGACAATGATGCTGGATAGGGCACACAAGACAATGATGCTGGATAGAACACATAAGACAATGATGCTGGATAGAACACATAAGACAATGATGCTGGATAGGACACATAAGACAATGATGCTGGATAGGGCACATAGGACAATGATGCTGGATAGGGCACATAAGACAATGATGCTGGATATGGCACATAAGACAATGATGCTGGATAGGGCACATAAGACAATGATGCTGGATAGAACACATAAGACAATGATGCTGGATAGGGCACATAAGACAATGATGCTGGATAGGACACATAAGACAATGATGCTGGATAGGACACATAAGACAATGATGCTGGATAGGGCACATAAGACAATGATGCTGGATAGAACACATAAGACAATGATGCTGGATAGAACACATAAGACAATGATGCTGGATAGGGCACATAAGACAATGATGCTGGATAGGGCACATAAGACAATGATGCTGGATAGAACACATAAGACAATGATGCTGGATAGGGCACATAAGACAATGATGCTGGATAGGGCACATAAGACAATGATGCTGGATAGAACACATAAGACAATGATGCTGGATAGGGCACATAAGACAATGATGCTGGATAGAACACATAAGACAATGATGCTGGATAGGGCACATAAGACAATGATGCTGGATAGGGCACATAAGACAATGATGCTGGATAGGGCACATAAGACAATGATGCTGGATAGGGCACATAAGACAATGATGCTGGATATGGCACATAAGACAATGATGCTGGATAGGACACATAAGACAATGATGCTGGATAGGGCACATAAGACAATGATGCTGGATAGGGCACATAAGACAATGATGCTGGATAGGGCACATAAGACAATGATGCTGGATAGAACACATAAGACAATGATGCTGGATAGGGCACATAAGACAATGATGCTGGATAGGGCACATAAGACAATGATGCTGGATAGGGCACATAAGACAATGATGCTGGATAGGGCACATAAGACAATGATGCTGGATAGGGCACATAAGACAATGATGCTGGATAGGGCACATAAGACAATGATGCTGGATAGGGCACATAAGACAATGATGCTGGATAGGGCACATAAGACAATGATGCTGGATAGGGCACATAAGACAATGATGCTGGATAGGGCACATAAGACAATGATGCTGGATAGGGCACATAAGACAATGATGCTGGATAGGGCACATAAGACAATGATGCTGGATAGAACACATAAGACAATGATGCTGGATAGGGCACATAAGACAATGATGCTGGATAGGGCACATACTGCAGAAGCCAATTGTGAGTATTACATGACTTTTTTGAAATCCTCAGGCTAAAAGCTGAAAGGTAGAAGAAGAAGAATCAATCTAAGTATCTTGTGTGTCTCTAGTGCCTTCTTTACTGATCAATGTTTGGTTGCCAAAATGTTTAGTTACATCATTTTCTCTATATATCATCAAGCACAACATACAATGTTATTTCTTTCTTCTCTTTTCTTAGCAGGTGTGGAAAAAAACATGCCACATACAAAAGACTTCTCTGTAGTATGCATTTTATTAAATATGTTATCAGAGCAATTACTGCAACCACGCACATCAAAGGATTCTCATCTATATATTTTTACCTGCATTATTGTAGGTGTCCATTTGTATCCTGCATGGCATATACACATCACTTCTAAAAGGCTTGTCTGCTGTACATATTCACTTGTTTCTTAAAACAAGTACCACTTACATCACATCTGAATTGGCTGTAATTCTATACATGAGTTCTCTTGTGTCTTTTTAGATAGTCAGGTCGAGCGAAATGTGCACCACACACATCACATTTGTAGGGTTTCTCTCCAGTATGAATTCTCTTATGTTTGGTTAAATAGTCACCCCGAGCAAAATCTGCCCCACACACATCACATTTGTAAGGTTTCTCTCCTGTATGTGTTCTCATGTGTACTCTTAGATGTTCATTAATACCAAAACCTACACCACACACATCACATTTGTAAGGCTTCTCCCCTGTATGTTTCATCATATGTTGTTTTATACTTAAATAACGCATGAATTTTGCACAGCACACATCACATTTGTATGGCTTCTCTCCTGTATGTGTTCTCATGTGTTGTTTTAGATATTCTTTACTAGCAATAGCCATACCACAAACATCACACATGTGTGACTTCTCTCCTGTATGTGTTATCTTGTGTCTTTTCAGTTTGTCACTACAAACAAAACATGCACCACACACATCACATTTATAAGGCTTCTCTCCTGTATGTGTTCTCTTGTGACATTTAAGAATGTTTAGATAACCAAAACCTACACCACACACATTACATTTATAAGGTTTCTCTCTTGTGTGAGTTCTCTTATGACTATTTAGACCATTACTACAAACAAAATCTGCACCACACACATCACATTTATAAGGCTTCTCTCCAGTATGACTTCTCTTGTGTATTTTTAGATTTTTTCTGTCAGCATAATCTGCACCACACACATCACATTTATAAGGCCTCTCTCCAGTATGAGTTCTCTTGTGTCTCTTCAGGCCTTCTTTAAAAACAAAACTAATACCACATATATCACACATGTAAGGTTTCTCTCCAGTATGTATTCTCTTGTGACATTTAAGAATGTTTAGATAACCAAAACCTGCACCACACACATTACATTTATAAGGTTTCTCTCTCTGTGTGAGTTCTCTTATGACTATTTAGACCATTACTACAAACAAAATCTGCACCACACACATCACATTTATAAGGCTTCTCTCCAGTATGACTTCTCTTGTGTATTTTTAGATTGTTTCTGTCAGCATAATCTGCACCACACACATCACATTTATAAGGCTTCTCTCCTGTATGTGTTCTCTTGTGACTTTTAAGAATGTTTAGATAACCAAAACCTACACCACACACATTACATTTATAAGGTTTCTCTCTTGTGTGAGTTCTCTTATGACTATTTAGACCATAACTACAAACAAAATCTGCACCACACACATCACATTTATAAGGCTTCTCTCCAGTATGACTTCTCTTGTGTATTTTTAGATTGTTTCTGTCAGCATAATCTGCACCACACACATCACATTTATAAGGCCTCTCTCCAGTATGAGTTCTCTTGTGTCTCTTCAGGCCTTCTTTAAAAACAAAACTAATACCACATATATCACACATGTAAGGTTTCTCTACTGTATGTATTACCTTATGTAAAGTTAGAGAGGCACTTTGAGTAAAACCTTCACCGCATACATTACACTTGTATGGCTTCTCTCCTGTATGTGATCTTTTGTGGTGCTTTAAACCTGAACTTTGTGCAAAAGTTAGACCACATATATCACATTTGTAAGGTTTCTCTCCCGTATGAGTTCTCTTGTGCAATTTTACACAGCTGTTTCTAGCAAAACCTTTACCACACACATCACATTTGAATAACTTCTCTCCAGTATGAGTTTTCTTGTGTGATTTTAAGCTTCCGTTTCTAGCAAAACCTCTACCACACACATCACATTTGAATAACTTCTCTCCAGTATGAATTTTCTTGTGGCTTTTTAGATTGGAAATATAAGCAAAATTTACACCACACACATTACATTATAAGGCTTCTTTCCGGCATGTGTTGTCATATGAATTTTAATACTTCGAAATTGAGCAAATTTTTTACCACACATTTCACATTTAAATGGTTTCTCTCCATTATGCATTCCGTTGTGTACATTTGTATGTATGTGAATAAAACTTGTTCCACTCGCTTCACAATTATAGGGATGTTTTCCTGTATGTGTTCTTTGGAGTATCCTTTGTTCTACAATCTGAGCTTCACATTCAAGAGATTCTATCATCATAAATCTTCCTGAGACTTGTAGAGATGTGTTATCATTCTCTAGATCCAGGAAGCTGGAGTCTTGACTGAAACCTTCTGCTTCATCAATCTGAGAATGTAAAAGTAAATCATGTCCCATTTAAATGTTGATGTTTTGAACTACTCTTGTGGGTTTTAACAATTTCTTTGGTCAACTTTTATAAGTTGTGTGGACACAAATAACATTTGTATATGATAATTTATGTGGGTGGCTATCTCAATTCTTTTTTCCTTTCTCATTTGCATTTCAGCGTCGAGTGGAGAAATTATTTGTGCTTCTGTTTGTTTATGTTGCTGTCATGCTTCCTGTGGCTTCTAATATTCCATCAATACATCTTTTTCACGTTGACCCTTGGATCTGGTGTTCTCGAAAATTTTATTGAAGGCTCTCTGTGTTGTGTTTTGATCACTCTGCCTTGTGTTGTGGCCAAATCATTTATCTTTTGTTTCTTTATATGTCTGATGACAGGGTTTATTCCTATAATTTTTCTCAGTTCTTCATTTCTGATCTTATCTTTCAGACTGTCTCTGGTCATTCATCTAACATATTTCATCTCAGTAGAGGTTATTTTTATTATTGTTTTTGCATCTAGGCTCCAGGACTGGCATTGGTAGCACAACATTGGGATGATGCATGTTTGACTACTCCTTTGATTTCCTCCATCATGATTTTAGGGACAGTGTTAACTGCTATCTCAGTAAAGTGACCATAATTAGTTTCAGCTTTCATTCCCCTCTTGGACTCATCCATAACTTACCCATGTTAAAGCAGTTATGTCTTGTGACTACCAGTTCAAGGGCTTAGATTGAGCCAAATGTTTTATAACAAAGTAAAAGGTAAAATTACGCACATAAGCAGCATATAGAACAAAATACTACAATGAGACTGATAATGAAAGAACCTCCAAATGATAAAAAATATCCACTCTAGGCATTAACAATAGACCTACATATGATATCAGAAGAAACAATTAACATTAGCAATAAAATATGGAATTAGACTAGAACAAAATAACACAACATTTCTAAAAAATTAGTTAGAAAAGTTAACAATATATAACTAATATATTGTAATAAACAGTTTAAATAAATGTAGATGTGATTTATGTGAAGCAGAAGGTAAAAAAAAGACTGTACATATTTCAAAGCGTTTTCATCCAAATCTGTTTATATATATCATTGAGTACCAAGACTACTGATAGGTAATCATGTCTCTCCACAATCTTCGATCATGACAGTTATTTAAATTTCTGTTGTTGATCTTATGCCAAGCCATTCTCTTAAACTGTCTGGTATCTTTTCTCTTTTCTTCCCTCCATCTCTTTGTCCCTCAATTTTTCCAGTTGTTACAATATATTCCAGCTATTCTATTCTCATTACATGGCCAAAAAATGATGATTGTTTCTTCCTAATATTTGAAATTAGGGTAATTTCCTAGTTTGATCAGATATATTATTTCAGTTTGGAAGAGTGATGTCCCCTAAAATATGTCTGCCAAAATACAGTGGTTCTACGCATTCTTGGCGTTGGGGTCATTATGCTGGCATGTGTCACTCACACTGGCGTTTGGTCAGCGTGGCGTTCGGGTCAGCGTCTGCGTCCAAATCGAGATGTTAATTAATAATTGGCTGAACCCCTATCCTTTCTTATGCTTCTTCTTACTAATTATCCGCCTATATATATAGGCTAGTTTGTCTAATATTTAAAAACCAGCTAAGCAGTTCTGAGTTCACTTACTTGAATTTGGTACTACTGTATTTGCAAAATGACCAGGCGACCTAGAGCCCCAACTGAAGTTGTGAATGTTGGGCAGATCATGACTTTTCATGACATCATTGCAGAGGATAGATGGAATTTACTAACTCTGGTTCCCGAGATTGCCACTAATAAATTGTGTATTCAGTGGTTAGCTAAGCGTAGACTAATAATAAATACGTGTCTATGCAACATTTGTCATATGCCTGCGTGTTTAGTAGCCTACAGCAGAGGAGTAGATGGCTATCAGTGGTCATGTCAGGGGTGCAGTTTTGGAAAGTCCGTTCGTGATGGATCATTTTTCACAAAGAGCCATCTATCACTAAAACAAATTTTAATTATGATCTACTGTTGGAGCAGCGATTTTCCACAGAGCTTGATCCAGCATGAGGCAGGCGTCAATAAAAATACTGTAGTGGATTGGTGTAATTTTTTACGCGAGGAATGTGAGAAATACATGGTCAGACACTTCAGTCAAATTGGTGGTATGGACATTCTAGGCCAACCAATCGTTGTGGAAATTGACGAGTCCAAATATTTTCACCGAAAATATCACAGGGGACAATGGAATGAGGGTCACTGGGTGTTCGGTGGAATAGAAAGGATTTCAGGAAAATGCTTTCTAGTAGAAGTACCAGATCGCTCCGAGGCTACTTTAACAAAAGAGATAGTTGCCCATATTTTACCTGGAAGCCACATTATTTCTGACGGCTGGTCTGCATATGCCAATATCAGTCGAATTGCAAATGGTATTTATACCCATTGTTCAGTCATCCATCAAGAGAATTTTGTCGACCCAGATGATCCCGAAATTCACACACAGAATATTGAAAATATGTGGATGCGGGCCAAAAGGAAATTGAAGAGACAGTTCGGCACTAGGCGTACATTGTTCCCATCGTTTCTACACGAGTTCGCCTTCAGAAATGAAATCAGACAAGGAAACGTCCTAGGGACGCTAATTACAGGAATTGCAGAGAGTTATCCTGTGTAAAATCATCACATCCCTGCAAACTACTGTCCTTTTCAGGACAACATAAGATTGCTCCAAACCTGCCCACTTCACAACTGTCCTTTTCAGGACAACCAAACATTCACAATTAACTATTTTAGATTGCCTAGAGTTTTCACTATGGTCCTTTTGAGGACTTTCATCACACTCGTTGTTATTCTCAAGCTCCGCACCAGATTGCTAATCGCTGACAGGTAATTTGAGGTAATACAGACGTTGCATTGTGTTTCGTAAAGCTATTTCTAGATATTTTTGTATTTATGTGTGTGTATGTGCATTTTAATTAATAGCCAAAGTTTGACAATCTTCCAACATTTGGCAGTAAATTACGGCGATTGGTAATCAACCACACAATTCCCTTCGATCAGAAGATCATAATTAGGCCGAGTGGCGTCGTTTTTGTCACGCGTTATAATATATTTATAAATATTTAACACTAAAGCTAAACCTAACCCCTGGACCCAACGCCCAATCAACAGATACTCCGAAATGATTACATGCCAGCGTAATGACCCCAACGCCAAGAATGCGTAGAACCACTGTATTTTGGCAGACATATTTTAGGGGACATCACTCTTCCAAACTGAAATAATATATCTGATCAAACTAGGAAATTACCAACTTATAATCATTTTATATTTCACCATGCACACTGCATCCGCTAGGTATATGTCACATGTATGATGTTTTTTTGTATTTAAGACCTTCTCAAAAGTAATGATTCACATGTTTCTGTTAAATATTTTTATTTAAATTTTAATTTTATTTAAATATTAAAGATTTAAGTGTTTACTTGTAGTCTCTCAGATGTCCACTTTGAGCACATCCTGCATGGCACACATTTTATTTGAATGTCTTCTCAGTGTCTGATCTCTAATATTTTATTTGATAGTCAGTTTAAACATAACCTGAACACAGACATTGCATATGATTTAAACTACACACAAATATTTTACAAGGTTTCGTTCTGTGTATGTGTTCTCTAGAGTAATTTATTAGGCTCACTCACTATCCAATCAACTGGTATAATTCTTTGAATCACAGATGACCAAAGCCTAAACACCCATCTCATTCTTTTCTATTGTAAATGCTAAACATTTTATGAATTTAGGAAAAATAGCGGGACAAAAGAAGCCATATTCTGCATGAGAACATTAATAGAAAAGTACACAGACGTAAATAAACCAATATATGCCTGCTTCATAGACTACACCAAAGCCTTTGATAGAGTACACCACAAACAACTTATAGAATGCCTAAAAGAGATATATCTTGATGACATGGACATACGACTAATATGTAATCTGTACTGGAAGCAACAGCAATAATAAATAAACAAAGAGAACTCTATACCCATTGATATAAAAAGAGGTGTAAGACAGGGATGCATCCTATCACCAAGCTTGTTCAATCTATACAATGAGCAAATCTTTAAAAACATCATAGAGATGCCAGGCCTACAATTAATGGAAAGATAATTAATAACCTAAGATATGCTGATGATACTGTACAACTAGCATAAAATCCTAAAAATCTACAACAATTACTTAATGAAATAACATGACAAGCAAAAAATATGGACTAGATATGATATCAAAAAGACTAAAACTATGATCATAAACAAAGAAAATACTCAAAACCCATAATGGATATCAAAACTGAAGGAATAGACCTGAAGACAGTTCAGAACTACAACTACTTGGACATACTATAACCAGTGATGGAAAATGTACAACTGAAATAAACAAAAAGAATAGGAATGACAAAGAGTAATTTAATGTCATGAAGAACATACTAACACCAAACAAATAACACCAGGGCTAAAACTAAGAATAGCAAAATGTTACATCTTCTCAATATTCCTATGTGGTGCAGAAACATGGACATTAAACAAAAGAAAACAGAACAGAGAAGTGAAGCCTTTGAAATGTGAATATATAGAAGAATAGGTAGAATTGGATGAAGGAAAAGAAAACAAACGATGAAGTCTTAAAACAACTAAAAAATGAAAAGAGAACTACTAAACACAATTAGAACAAGACAAATGCGATTCTTGGCTATGTTAAAAGACACAACAGCCTACCAAAGTAATCCTGGAGGGGAAAATACAAGGTAAAAGAGCAGAGGCAGACCAAGACTAAACATTGACGAGTATCATCAAAAGATGACAAATCAGTCTAGGCAACCTGCACCATCACAGCAGGAGACAGAGCAGAATGGCGCTCCATGGTAGCCAACCTTTGTGCGGAGACAGCACACAATGATGATGATGAAACATTTACCACGGAGAGCTCTCTCATGATCCAGATAAGTTCCCTCTACATGAGAAGGATCTATTGCTTTTATTCATTTCCCTATCACTGAGAAGGATCTATTGCTTTGATTCATTTCCCCATCAGTGAGAAGGATCTATTGCTTTGATTCATTTCCCTATCACTGAGAAGGATCTATTGCTTTGATTCATTTCCCTATCACTGAGAAGGATCTATTGCTTTGATTCATTCCCATCACTGAGAAGGATCTATTGCTTTGATTCATTTCCCCATCACTGAGAAGGATCTATTGCTTTTATTCATTTCCCTATCAGTGAGAAGGATCTATTGCTTTTATTCATTTCCCTATCACTGAGAAGGATCTATTGCTTTTATTCATTTCCCTATCACTGAGAAGGATCTATTGCTTTGATTCATTTCCTATCACTGAGAAGGATCTATTGCTTTTATTCATTTCCCTATCACTGAGAAGGATCTATTGCTTTGATTCATTTCCTCATCGATTTTGGACTTCCGTTTCTAAGATGATGGTTTTAGTCCGTGTTCTCTCGATCGCTGCAGAAAGTGCATTAGATGTCTGATTAATTTCGGTTCTCCATTGCACTCCTATGTGCTAAAGTCAGGATGATGATCTACTTATTACATCTGTGCCAATAAAACAATGTACGCCGGCAATATACCATTTTCGACAAATCAAGTGTTGTGAATGCGACCTTCCATCGTCTAGGCTTGTTCTGCACTTTATGTCACATTTGTGCTGTTAATGACCGTTGTTGGATTTGCTTGACGCAAGTTATTTCCATGTTGTTCATTAATGTGAAATGCTTCGTCAGCTGCAGTTTTATCTCTTTGGGGAATTTGCACCGTGTTCTGTTCATCATGGGCTACATTCACTAGAGTAATCAGGATTCTAAAGGGCACGTCATTGCAGTGCGTCCGACATTATTTTGTGTGCTATGTCATCGTAATGGCTCATTGTAAATCTCTAGACCGGCAGTACGCTAATCTTATGGTCTGGTGTTCGATGTGCGACGGGGATAATCTGACAACTAACTGTGTGTTTATATGTTTGAAATCGGAGTCAACAACGATGGCCTAACATCATCAAGCGCTATACATTTGTAAAGAAATATGACGATCATCACTTTCAGGAAGACGTGAACTTCTGGTATATGGTGGATAGACGACAGGAACCATTGCAGGCTGTGCTTGAAAAGTGTTCCTTCTTGCAGTTTCCTCATATTCCAAGTCCATGGGGGACTGGTTGGTCTTGAGGCAAGATGCCAGCCTCGGGACAGAGAGGTTGTGAGTTCAAATCTCGGCTACACTGGATGGGATTTTTATTTATGATTTCTCTCTACGACAACCATCCCTGATCTCAGCAGCGATGCCCGGCTTGAAACGTCAGTTACTCATCGACGGAAAAAACATGAGTACCTCCGATGTCAGATTTATCTGCCTGTGTGGTGAGGGACCCCTGTGCACACTGCTGCCAGGGAAAAATGAATTAACACGTAAAATTCAGTTCCTAGTCTCTAGGTACTTTGTCAGAGTTGAAAGCTGGTGAACGCAACAACAACAACAACATTTCCCTATCAGTGAGAAGGATCTATTGCTTTTATTAATTTCTCTATCACTGAGAAGGATCTATTGCTTTATTTCTTTTCTATCAGTGAGAAGAATCTAATGCTTTAATATCAAGTAGGGAATGAAGAGGAAAGACAATGATATAGTTTAAAAGTTTGATCAAAAGTTGTAGACATCAGTCTTTATAAACCACAACACAATGTATTTATGTCCGTTTAATTTATTTAAAGGGCCACTGATTAGCTTTTTAATTCCTGAGTTATTTTGCTGCTTTGGATGGAATTATATTGCATTAATTTATAAATTATCCAATTTTTGTTTGTCTTTCATATAGCAGCAGAGTGACCTAATATCTTCTCATCTCTAAATGCTGCATGTCACTAGTAAAGAGTCACATGTTCCAAAATAGAGTGAATATAACCCAGATAGAGGTTTCTAACAATTTCTTTATCTGCTCCCAATAAAGTACTATGATGAATTAACCTGATATTGTTAATAACTAATTAACTTACTTTATCAACTTGTTCCTGTTTACATTTACATTGGTTGTCTGGCTCTGAGTTTCCATATTTGTAGCAGTCTGAGAATGAAGAGTAAAGTCCCATGTTAACAACAAGAGAGATCAAATTGATAAAATATGAGGAATGCAATAACAGTTACATCTAAATATCTATAGCTTTGGAATATTTTACAAACATTTTAAATAATTGACCATGTATAAAGGTGGATTGATATGAAAGATGCAGATTGTGAGGTTAGCAACAAACAAGCAATAGAATACATCTGTTCCTCTGAACTGCTTGGTTCTATTCCATTGTGTTGGTTTGTCTCATTGCTGCAATGATTGCAGTGAATTTAGGAATATTTTAACTTTAGATTGGTTACCATGAAATCTTCATTGTGAAAGTACACTTGTCATCATTCATGCTTTGTTCATGAGAAATTGTGGATTCTAACATTTTCAAATCTGTTTTTGTCAAAATGTGATTATGTAGGTCTTCTTTCTCCATTTAAGCTTCCATAATGAAATCAGGTCATCTGATATTGAAGATTTTCATTAAGATTATCTATCTATTGTCCTTTCGAGCCGAAGATGGCACATAGGGCAGAACCACAATCTCAAAAACCAAAAACCTTCATGCCAAAATGGCACATATTGCAGAGATCACTGCTTCTAAAATCTATGGTTCTGTTTCCATAACAATACTTTTTACAATGACAGCTTGTCAAGCCATCGATCAACCTCCTTAGTCGCCTCTTACGACATGCTTGGAAGGACACAGTGTCACTATTCTTTACTCATAATGAGTAGAGACAGAGCAGAATGGCGCTCCATGGTAGCCAACCTTTGTTGCGGAGACAGCACACAATGATGATGATGAAACATTTACCACGGAGAGCTCTCTCATGATCCAGATAAGTTCCCTCTACATGAGAAGGATCTATGGCTTTGATTCATTTCCCTATCACTGAGAAGGATCTATTGCTTTGATTCATTTCCCCATCACTGAGAAGGATCTATTGCTTTGATTCATTGCCCCCATCACTGAGAAGGATCTATTGCTTTGATTCATTTCCCTATCACTGAGAAGGATCTATTGCTTTGATTCATTTCCCCATCACTGAGAAGGATCTATTGCTTTGATTCATTGCCCCCATCACTGAGAAGGATCTATTGCTTTGATTCATTTCCCTATCACTGAGAAGGATCTATTGCTTTGATTCATTGCCCCCATCACTGAGAAGGATCTATTGCTTTGATTCATTGCCCCCATCACTGAGAAGGATCTATTGCTTTGATTCATTTCCCTATCACTGAGAAGGATCTATTGCTTTGATTCATTGCCCCCATCACTGAGAAGGATCTATTGCTTTGATTCATTTCCCTATCACTGAGAAGGATCTATTGCTTTGATTCATTTCCCTATCACTGAGAAGGATCTATTGCTTTGATTCATTTCCCCATCACTGAGAAGGATCTATTGCTTTGATTCATTGCCCCTATCAGTGAGAAGGATCTATTGCTTTGATTCATTGCCCCTATCAGTGAGAAGGATCTATTGCTTTGATTCATTTCCCTATCACTGAGAAGGATCTATTGCTTTGATTCATTGCCCCATCACTGAGAAGGATCTATTGCTTTGATTCATTTCCCTATCACTGAGAAGGATCTATTGCTTTGATTCATTTCCCCATCACTGAGAAGGATCTATTGCTTTGATTCATTTCCCTATCAGTGAGAAGGATCTATTGCTTTGATTCATTTCCCTATCAGTGAGAAGGATCTATTACTTTTATTCATTTCCCTATCAGTGAGAAGGATCTATTGCTTTGATTCATTTCCCTATCAGTGAGAAGGATCTATTACTTTTATTCATTTCCCTATCAGTGAGAAGGATCTATTGCTTTGATTCATTTCCCTATCAGTGAGAAGGATCTATTGCTTTGATTCATTTCCCTATCAGTGAGAAGGATCTATTGCTTTGATTCATTTCCCCATCACTGAGAAGGATCTATTACTTTTATTCATTTCCCTATCAGTGAGAAGGATCTATTGCTTTGATTCATTTCCCTATCAGTGAGAAGGATCTATTGCTTTGATTCATTTCCCTATCAGTGAGAAGGATCTATTGCTTTGATTCATTTCCCTATCACTGAGAAGGATCTATGGCTTTGATTCATTTCCCTATCAGTGAGAAGGATCTATGGCTTTGATTCATTTCCCTATCAGTGAGAAGGATCTATTGCTTTGATTCATTTCCCTATCAGTGAGAAGGATCTATTGCTTTGATTCATTTCCCTATCAGTGAGAAGGATCTATTGCTTTGATTCATTTCCCTATCAGTGAGAAGGATCTATTGCTTTTATTCATTTCCCTATCAGTGAGAAGGATCTATGGCTTTGATTCATTTCCCTATCAGTGAGAAGGATCTATGGCTTTGATTCATTTCCTATCAGTGAGAAGGATCTATTGCTTTGATTCATTTCCCTATCAGTGAGAAGGATCTATTGCTTTGATTCATTTCCCTATCAGTGAGAAGGATCTATTGCTTTTGTTCATTTCCCTATCAGTGAGAAGGATCTATTGCTTTGATTCATTTCCATATCACTGAGAAGGATCTATTGCTTTGATTCATTTCCCTATCAGTGAGAAGGATCTATTGCTTTTATTCATTTCCCTATCACTGAGAAGGATCTATTGCTTTGATTCATTTCCCTATCAGTGAGAAGGATCTATTGCTTTTATTCATTTCCCTATCAGTGAGAAGGATCTATTGCTTTGATTCATTTCCCAATCACTGAGAAGGATCTATTGCTTTGATTCATTTCCCTATCACTGAGAAGGATCTATTGCTTTTATTCATTTCCCTATCAGTGAGAAGGATCTATTGCTTTGATTCATTTCCCTATCAGTGAGAAGGATCTATTGCTTTTATTCATTTCCCTATCACTGAGAAGGATATATTGCTTTGATTCATTTCCCTATCACTGAGAAGGATCTATTGCTTTTATTCATTTCCCTATCAGTGAGAAGGATCTATTACTTTTATTCATTTCCCTATCAGTGAGAAGGATCTATGGCTTTTATTCATTTCCCTATCAGTGAGAAGGATCTATTGCTTTTATTCATTTCCATATCAGTGAGAAGGATCTATTGCTTTTATTCATTTCCCTATCAGTGAGAAGGATCTATTGCTTTTATTCATTTCCCTATCAGTGAGAAGGATCTATTGCTTTGATTCATTTCCCTATCAGTGAGAAGGATCTATTGCTTTTATTCATTTCCCTATCACTGAGAAGGATCTATTGCTTTTATTCATTTCCCTATCACTGAGAAGGATCTATTGCTTTTATTCATTTCCATATCAGTGAGAAGGATCTATTGCTTTTATTCATTTCCCTATCAGTGAGAAGGATCTATTGCTTTTATTCATTTCCCTATCAGTGAGAAGGATCTATTGCTTTTATTCATTTCCCTATCAGTGAGAAGGATCTATTGCTTTGATTCATTTCCCTATCAGTGAGAAGGATCTATTGCTTTGAATCATTGCCCCTATCACTGAGAAGGATCTATTGCTTTTATTCATTTCCCTATCAGTGAGAAGGATCTATTGCTTTTATTCATTTCCCTATCAGTGAGAAGGATATATTGCTTTGATTCATTTTCCTATCACTGAGAAGGATCTATTGCTTTTATTCATTTCCCTATCAGTGAGAAGGATCTATTGCTTTGAATCATTGCCCCCATCACTGAGAAGGATCTATTGCTTTTATTCATTTTCCCATCAGTGAGAAGGATCTATTGCTTTTATTCATTTCCCTATCACTGAGAAGGATCTATTGCTTTTATTCATTTCCCTATCAGTGAGAAGGATCTATTGCTTTGATTCATTTCCCTATCACGGAGAAGGATCTATTGCTTTTATTCATTTCCCCTCGATTTTGGACTTCCGTTTCTAAGATGATGGTTTTAGTCCATATTCTCTCGATCGCTGCAGAAAGTGCATTAGATGTCTGATTAATTTCGGTTCTCCATTGCACTCCTATGTGCTAAAGTCAGGATGATGATCTACTTATTACATCTGTGCCAATAAAACAATGTACGCTGGCAATATACCATTTTCGACAAATCAAGTGTTGTGAATGCGACCTTCCATCGTCTAGGCTTGTTCTGCACTTTATGTCACATTTGTGCTGTTAATGACCGTTGTTGGATTTGCTTGACGCAAGTTATTTCCATGTTGTTCATTAATGTGAAATGCTTCGTCAGCTGCAGTTTTATCTCTTTGGGGAATTTGCACCGTGTTCTGTTCATCATGGGCTACATTCACTAGAGTAATCAGGATTCTAAAGGGCACGTCATTGCAGTGCGTCCGACATTATTTTGTGTGCTATGTCATCGTAATGGCTCATTGTAAATCTCTAGACCGGCAGTATGCTAATCTTATGGTCTGGTGTTTGATGTGCGACGGGGATAATCTGACAACTAACTGTGTGTTTATATGTTTGAAATCGGAGTCAACAACGATGGCCTAACATCATCAAGCGCTATACATTTGTAAAGAAATATGACGATCATCACTTTCAGGAAGACGTGAACTTCTGGTATATGGTGGATAGACGACAGGAACCATTGCAGGCTGTGCTTGAAAAGTGTTCCTTCTTGCAGTTTCCTCATATTCCAAGTCCATGGGGGACTGGTTGGTCTTGAGGCAAGATGCCAGCCTCGGGACAGAGAGGTTGTGAGTTCAAATCTCGGCTACACTGGATGGGATTTTATTTATGATTTCTCTCTACGACAACCACCCCTGATCTCAGCAGCGATGCCCGGCTTGAAACGTCAGTTACTCATCGACGGAAAAAACATGAGTACCTCCGATGTCAGATTTATCTGCCTGTGTGGTGAGGGACCCCTGTGCACACTGCTGCCAGGGAAAAATGAATTAACACGTAAAATTCAGTTCCTAGTCTCTAGGTACTTTGTCAGAGTGAAAGCTGGTGAACGCACACAACAACACATTTCCCTATCAGTGAGAAGGATCTATTGCTTTTATTCATTTCCCTATCACTGAGAAGGATCTATTGCTTTTATTCATTTCTCTATCACTGAGAAGGATCTATTGCTTTATTTCTTTTCTATCAGTGAGAAGAATCTAATGCTTTAATATCAAGTAGGGAATGAAGAGGAAAGACAATGATATAGTTTAAAAGTTTGATCAAAAGTTGTAGACATCAGTCTTTATAAACCACAACACAATGTATTTATGTCCGTTTAATTTATTTAAAGGGCCACTGATTAGCTTTTTAATTCCTGAGTTATTTTACTGCTTTGGATGGAATTATATTGCATTAATTTATAAATTATCCAATTTTTGTGTCTTTCATATAGCAGCAGAGTGACCTAATATCTTCTCATCTCTAAATGCTGCATGTCACTAGTAAAGAGTCACATGTTCCAAAATAGAGTGAATATAACCCAGATAGAGGTTTCTAACAATTTCTTTATCTGCTCCCAATAAAGTACTATGATGAATTAACCTGATATTGTTAATAACTAAATTAACTTACTTTATCAACTTGTTCCTGTTTTACATTTACATTGGTTGTCTGGCTCTGAGTTTCCATATTTGTAGCAGTCTGAGAATGAAGAGTAAAGTCCCATGTTAACAACAAGAGAGATCAAATTGATAAAATATGAGGAATGCAATAACAGTTACATCTAAATATCTATAGCTTTGGAATATTTTACAAACATTTTAAATAATTGACCCATGTATAAAGGTGGATTGATATGAAAGATGCAGATTGTGAGGTTAGCAACAAACAAGCAATAGAATACATCTGTTCCTCTGAACTGCTTGGTTCTATTCCATTGTGTTGGTTTGTCTCATTGCTGCAATGATTGCAGTGAATTTAGGAATATTTTAACTTTAGATTGGTTACCATGAAATCTTCATTGTGAAAGTACACTTGTCATCATTTCATGCTTTGTTCATGAGAAATTGTGGATTCTAACATTTTCAAATCTGTTTTTGTCAAAATGTGATTATGTAGGTCTTCTTTCTCCATTTAAGCTTCCATAATGAAATCAGGTCATCTGATATTGAAGATTTTCATTAAGATTATCTATCTATTGTCCTTTCGAGCCGAAGATGGCACATAGGGCAGAACCACAATCTCAAAAACCAAAAACCTTCATGCCAAAATGGCACATATTGCAGAGATCACTGCTTCTAAAATCTATGGTTCTGTTTCCATAACAATACTTTTTACAATGACAGCTTGTCAAGCCATCGATCAACCTCCTTAGTCGCCTCTTACGACATGCTTGGAAGGACACAGTGTCACTATTCTTTACTCATAATGAGTAGAGACAGAGCAGAATGGCGCTCCATGGTAGCCAACCTTTGTTGCGGAGACAGCACACAATGATGATGATGAAACATTTACCACGGAGAGCTCTCTCATGATCCAGATAAGTTCCCTCTACATGAGAAGGATCTATTGCTTTGATTCATTTCCCCATCACTGAGAAGGATCTATTGCTTTGATTCATTTCCCCATCACTGAGAAGGATCTATTGCTTTGATTCATTGCCCCCATCACTGAGAAGGATCTATTGCTTTGATTCATTGCCCCCATCACTGAGAAGGATCTATTGCTTTGATTCATTTCCCTATCACTGAGAAGGATCTATTGCTTTGATTCATTTCCCTATCACTGAGAAGGATCTATTGCTTTGATTCATTTCCCCATCACTGAGAAGGATCTATTGCTTTGATTCATTGCCCCTATCAGTGAGAAGGATCTATTGCTTTGATTCATTGCCCCCATCACTGAGAAGGATCTATTGCTTTGATTCATTTCCCTATCACTGAGAAGGATCTATTGCTTTGATTCATTTCCCCATCACTGAGAAGGATCTATTGCTTTGATTCATTGCCCCTATCAGTGAGAAGGATCTATTGCTTTGATTCATTGCCCCCATCACTGAGAAGGATCTATTGCTTTGATTCATTTCCCTATCACTGAGAAGGATCTATTGCTTTGATTCATTTCCCTATCACTGAGAAGGATCTATTGCTTTGATTCATTTCCCCATCACTGAGAAGGATCTATTGCTTTGATTCATTGCCCCTATCAGTGAGAAGGATCTATTGCTTTGATTCATTTCCCTATCACTGAGAAGGATCTATTGCTTTGATTCATTTCCTATCACTGAGAAGGATCTATTGCTTTGATTCATTGCGCCCATCACTGAGAAGGATCTATTGCTTTGATTCATTTCCCTATCAGTGAGAAGGATCTATTGCTTTGATTCATTTCCCTATCAGTGAGAAGGATCTATTGCTTTGATTCATTTCCCTATCACTGAGAAGGATCTATGGCTTTGATTCATTTCCCTATCAGTGAGAAGGATCTATTGCTTTGATTCATTGCCCCATCACTGAGAAGGATCTATTGCTTTGATTCATTTCCCTATCACTGAGAAGGATCTATTGCTTTGATTCATTTCCCATCACTGAGAAGGATCTATTGCTTTGATTCATTGCCCCCATCACTGAGAAGGATCTATTGCTTTGATTCATTTCCCTATCAGTGAGAAGGATCTATTGCTTTGATTCATTTCCCTATCAGTGAGAAGGATCTATTGCTTTGATTCATTTCCCTATCACTGAGAAGGATCTATGGCTTTGATTCATTTCCCTATCAGTGAGAAGGATCTATGGCTTTGATTCATTTCCCTATCAGTGAGAAGGATCTATTGCTTTGATTCATTTCCCTATCAGTGAGAAGGATCTATTGCTTTGATTCATTTCCCTATCAGTGAGAAGGATCTATTGCTTTGATTCATTTCCCTATCAGTGAGAAGGATCTATTGCTTTTATTCATTTCCCTATCAGTGAGAAGGATCTATGGCTTTGATTCATTTCCCTATCAGTGAGAAGGATCTATGGCTTTGATTCATTTCCCTATCAGTGAGAAGGATCTATTGCTTTGATTCATTTCCCTATCAGTGAGAAGGATCTATTGCTTTGATTCATTTCCCTATCAGTGAGAAGGATCTATTGCTTTTGTTCATGTCCCTATCAGTGAGAAGGATCTATTGCTTTGATTCATTGCCCCCATCACTGAGAAGGATCTATTGCTTTGATTCATTGCCCCCATCACTGAGAAGGATCTATTGCTTTTATTCATTTCCCTATCACTGAGAAGGATCTATTGCTTTGATTCATTTCCCTATCAGTGAGAAGGATCTATTGCTTTTATTCATTTCCCTATCAGTGAGAAGGATCTATTGCTTTGATTCATTTCCCAATCACTGAGAAGGATCTATTGCTTTGATTCATTTCCCTATCACTGAGAAGGATCTATTGCTTTTATTCATTTCCCTATCAGTGAGAAGGATCTATTGCTTTGATTCATTTCCCTATCAGTGAGAAGGATCTATTGCTTTTATTCATTTCCCTATCACTGAGAAGGATATATTGCTTTGATTCATTTCCCTATCACTGAGAAGGATCTATTGCTTTTATTCATTTCCCTATCAGTGAGAAGGATCTATTGCTTTTATTCATTTCCCTATCAGTGAGAAGGATCTATGGCTTTTATTCATTTCCCTATCAGTGAGAAGGATCTATTGCTTTTATTCATTTCCATATCAGTGAGAAGGATCTATTGCTTTTATTGATTTCCCTATCAGTGAGAAGGATCTATGGCTTTTATTCATTTCCCTATCAGTGAGAAGGATCTATTGCTTTGATTCATTTCCCTATCAGTGAGAAGGATCTATTGCTTTTATTCATTTCCCTATCACTGAGAAGGATCTATTGCTTTTATTCATTTCCCTATCACTGAGAAGGATCTATTGCTTTTATTCATTTCCATATCAGTGAGAAGGATCTATTGCTTTTATTCATTTCCCTATCAGTGAGAAGGATCTATTGCTTTTTTTCATTTCCCTATCAGTGAGAAGGATCTATTGCTTTTATTCATTTCCCTATCAGTGAGAAGGATCTATTGCTTTGATTCATTTCCCTATCAGTGAGAAGGATCTATTGCTTTGAATCATTGCCCCTATCACTGAGAAGGATCTATTGCTTTTATTCATTTCCCTATCAGTGAGAAGGATCTATTGCTTTTATTCATTTCCCTATCAGTGAGAAGGATATATTGCTTTGATTCATTTTCCTATCAGTGAGAAGGATCTATTGCTTTTTATTCATTTCCCTATCAGTGAGAAGGATCTATTGCTTTTATTCATTTCCATATCAGTGAGAAGGATCTATTGCTTTTATTCATTTCCCTATCAGTGAGAAGGATCTATTGCTTTTATTCATTTCCCTATCAGTGAGAAGGATCTATTGCTTTGATTCATTTCCCTATCAGTGAGAAGGATCTATTGCTTTTATTCATTTCCCTATCACTGAGAAGGATCTATTGCTTTTATTCATTTCCCTATCACTGAGAAGGATCTATTACTTTTATTCATTTCCATATCAGTGAGAAGGATCTATTGCTTTTATTCATTTCCCTATCAGTGAGAAGGATCTATTGCTTTTATTCATTTCCCTATCAGTGAGAAGGATCTATTGCTTTTATTCATTTCCCTATCAGTGAGAAGGATCTATTGCTTTGATTCATTGCCCCCATCACTGAGAAGGATCTATTGCTTTGATTCATTGCCCCCATCACTGAGAAGGATCTATTGCTTTGATTCATTTCCCTATCACTGAGAAGGATCTATTGCTTTGATTCATTGCCCCCATCACTGAGAAGGATCTATTGCTTTGATTCATTTCCCTATCACTGAGAAGGATCTATTGCTTAGATTCATTTCCCTATCACTGAGAAGGATCTATTGCTTTGATTCATTTCCCCATCACTGAGAAGGATCTATTGCTTTGATTCATTGCCCCTATCAGTGAGAAGGATCTATTGCTTTGATTCATTTCCCTATCACTGAGAAGGATCTATTGCTTTGATTCATTTCCCTATCACTGAGAAGGATCTATTGCTTTGATTCATTGCCCCCATCACTGAGAAGGATCTATTGCTTTGATTCATTTCCCTATCACTGAGAAGGATCTATTGCTTTGATTCATTTCCCCATCACTGAGAAGGATCTATTGCTTTGATTCATTGCCCCCATCACTGAGAAGGATCTATTGCTTTGATTCATTTCCCTATCAGTGAGAAGGATCTATTGCTTTGATTCATTTCCCTATCAGTGAGAAGGATCTATTGCTTTGATTCATTTCCCTATCACTGAGAAGGATCTATGGCTTTGATTCATTTCCCTATCAGTGAGAAGGATCTATGGCTTTGATTCATTTCCCTATCAGTGAGAAGGATCTATTGCTTTGATTCATTTCCCTATCAGTGAGAAGGATCTATTGCTTTGATTCATTTCCCTATCAGTGAGAAGGATCTATTGCTTTGATTCATTTCCCTATCAGTGAGAAGGATCTATTGCTTTTATTCATTTCCCTATCAGTGAGAAGGATCTATGGCTTTGATTCATTTCCCTATCAGTGAGAAGGATCTATGGCTTTGATTCATTCCCTATCAGTGAGAAGGATCTATTGCTTTGATTCATTTCCCTATCAGTGAGAAGGATCTATTGCTTTGATTCATTTCCCTATCAGTGAGAAGGATCTATTGCTTTTGTTCATGTCCCTATCAGTGAGAAGGATCTATTGCTTTGATTCATTTCCATATCACTGAGAAGGATCTATTGCTTGATTCATTTTCCCTATCAGTGAGAAGGATCTATTGCTTTTATTCATTTCCCTATCACTGAGAAGGATATATTGCTTTGATTCATTTCCCTATCACTGAGAAGGATCTATTGCTTTTATTCATTTCCCTATCAGTGAGAAGGATCTATTGCTTTTATTCATTTCCCTATCAGTGAGAAGGATCTATGGCTTTTATTCATTTCCCTATCAGTGAGAAGGATCTATTGCTTTTATTCATTTCCATATCAGTGAGAAGGATCTATTGCTTTTATTCATTTCCCTATCAGTGAGAAGGATCTATTGCTTTTATTCATTTCCCTATCAGTGAGAAGGATCTATTGCTTTGATTCATTTCCCTATCAGTGAGAAGGATCTATTGCTTTTATTCATTTCCCTATCACTGAGAAGGATCTATTGCTTTTATTCATTTCCCTATCACTGAGAAGGATCTATTGCTTTTATTCATTCCCTATCAGTGAGAAGGATCTATTGCTTTTATTCATTCCCTATCAGTGAGAAGGATCTATTGCTTTTATTCATTTCCCTATCAGTGAGAAGGATCTATTGCTTTTATTCATTTCCCTATCAGTGAGAAGGATCTATTGCTTTGATTCATTTCCCTATCAGTGAGAAGGATCTATTGCTTTGAATCATTGCCCCTATCACTGAGAAGGATCTATTGCTTTTATTCATTTCCCTATCAGTGAGAAGGATCTATTGCTTTTATTCATTTCCCTATCAGTGAGAAGGATATATTGCTTTGATTCATTTTCCTATCAGTGAGAAGGATCTATTGCTTTTATTCATTTCCCTATCAGTGAGAAGGATCTATTGCTTTTATTCATTTCCATATCAGTGAGAAGGATCTATTGCTTTTATTCATTTCCCTATCAGTGAGAAGGATCTATTGCTTTTATTCATTTCCCTATCAGTGAGAAGGATCTATTGCTTTGATTCATTTCCCTATCAGTGAGAAGGATCTATTGCTTTTATTCATTTCCCTATCACTGAGAAGGATCTATTGCTTTTATTCATTTCCCTATCACTGAGAAGGATCTATTGCTTTTATTCATTTCCATATCAGTGAGAAGGATCTATTGCTTTTATTCATTTCCCTATCAGTGAGAAGGATCTATTGCTTTTATTCATTTCCCTATCAGTGAGAAGGATCTATTGCTTTTATTCATTTCCCTATCAGTGAGAAGGATCTATTGCTTTGATTCATTTCCCTATCAGTGAGAAGGATCTATTGCTTTGAATCATTGCCCCTATCACTGAGAAGGATCTATTGCTTTTATTCATTTCCCTATCAGTGAGAAGGATCTATTGCTTTTATTCATTTCCCTATCAGTGTGAAGGATATATTGCTTTGATTCATTTTCCTATCACTGAGAAGGATCTATTGCTTTTATTCATTTCCCTATCAGTGAGAAGATCTATTGCTTTGAATCATTGCCCCCATCACTGAGAAGGATCTATTGCTTTTATTCATTTCCCCATCAGTGAGAAGGATCTATTGCTTTTATTCATTTCCCTATCACTGAGAAGGATCTATTGCTTTTATTCATTTCCCTATCAGTGAGAAGGATCTATTGCTTTGATTCATTTCCCTATCACGGAGAAGGATCTATTGCTTTTATTCATTTCCCCATCGATTTGGACTTCCGTTTCTAAGATGATGGTTTTAGTCCATGTTCTCTCGATCGCTGCAGAAAGTGCATTAGATGTCTGATTAATTTCGGTTCTCCATTGCACTCCTATGTGCTAAAGTCAGGATGATGATCTACTTATTACATCTGTGCCAATAAAACAATGTACGCTGGCAATATACCATTTTCGACAAATCAAGTGTTGTGAATGCGACCTTCCATCGTCTAGGCTTGTCTGCACTTTATGTCACATTTGTGCTGTTAATGACCGTTGTTGGATTTGCTTGACGCAAGTTATTTCCATGTTGTTCATTAATGTGAAATGCTTCGTCAGCTGCAGTTTTATCTCTTTGGGGAATTTGCACCGTGTTTCTGTTCATCATGGGCTACATTCACTAGAGTAATCAGGATTCTAAAGGGCACGTCATTGCAGTGCGTCCGACATTATTTTGTGTGCTATGTCATCGTAATGGCTCATTGTAAATCTCTAGACCGGCAGTATGCTAATCTTATGGTCTGGTGTTTGATGTGCGACGGGATAATCTGACAACTAACTGTGTGTTTATATGTTTGAAATCGGAGTCAACAACGATGGCCTAACATCATCAAGCGCTATACATTTGTAAAGAAATATGACGATCATCACTTTCAGGAAGACGTGAACTTCTGGTATATGGTGGATAGACGACAGGAACCATTGCAGGCTGTGCTTGAAAAGTGTTCCTTCTTGCAGTTTCCTCATATTCCAAGTCCATGGGGGACTGGTTGGTCTTGAGGCAAGATGCCAGCCTCGGGACAGAGAGGTTGTGAGTCAAATCTCGGCTACACTGGATGGGATTTTTATTTATGATTTCTCTCTACGACAACCACCCCTGATCTCAGCAGCGATGCCCGGCTTGAAACGTCAGTTACTCATCGACGGAAAAAACATGAGTACCTCCGATGTCAGATTTATCTGCCTGTGTGGTGAGGGACCCCTGTGCACACTGCTGCCAGGGAAAAATGAATTAACACGTAAAATTCAGTTCCTAGTCTCTAGGTACTTTGTCAGAGTTGAAAGCTGGTGAACGCAACAACAACAACAACATTTCCCTATCACTGAGAAGGATCTATTGCTTTTATTCATTTCCATATCAGTGAGAAGGATCTATTGCTTTTATTCATTTCCCTATCAGTGAGAAGGATCTATTGCTTTTATTCATTTCCCTATCAGTGAGAAGGATCTATTGCTTTTATTCATTTCCCTATCAGTGAGAAGGATCTATTGCTTTGATTCATTTCCTATCAGTGAGAAGGATCTATTGCTTTGAATCATTGCCCCTATCACTGAGAAGGATCTATTGCTTTTATTCATTTCCCTATCAGTGAGAAGGATCTATTGCTTTTATTCATTTCCCTATCAGTGTGAAGGATATATTGCTTTGATTCATTTCCTATCACTGAGAAGGATCTATTGCTTTTATTCATTTCCCTATCAGTGAGAAGGATCTATTGCTTTGAATCATTGCCCCCATCACTGAGAAGGATCTATTGCTTTTATTCATTTCCCCATCAGTGAGAAGGATCTATTGCTTTTATTCATTTCCCTATCACTGAGAGGATCTATTGCTTTTATTCATTTCCCTATCAGTGAGAAGGATCTATTGCTTTGATTCATTTCCCTATCACGGAGAAGGATCTATTGCTTTTATTCATTTCCCCATCGATTTGGACTTCCGTTTCTAAGATGATGGTTTTAGTCCATGTTCTCTCGATCGCTGCAGAAAGTGCATTAGATGTCTGATTAATTTCGGTTCTCCATTGCACTCCTATGTGCTAAAGTCAGGATGATGATCTACTTATTACATCTGTGCCAATAAAACAATGTACGCTGGCAATATACCATTTTCGACAAATCAAGTGTTGTGAATGCGACCTTCCATCGTCTAGGCTTGTTCTGCACTTTATGTCACATTTGTGCTGTTAATGACCGTTGTTGGATTTGCTTGACCAAGTTATTTCCATGTTGTTCATTAATGTGAAATGCTTCGTCAGCTGCAGTTTTATCTCTTTGGGGAATTTACCGTGTTCTGTTCATCATGGGCTACATTCACTAGAGTAATCAGGATTCTAAAGGGCACGTCATTGCAGTGCGTCCGACATTATTTTGTGTGCTATGTCATCGTAATGGCTCATTGTAAATCTCTAGACCGGCAGTATGCTAATCTATGGTCTGGTGTTTGATGTGCGACGGGGATAATCTGACAACTAACTGTGTGTTTATATGTTTGAAATCGGAGTCAACAACGATGGCCTAACATCATCAAGCGCTATACATTTGTAAAGAAATATGACGATCATCACTTTCAGGAAGACGTGAACTTCTGGTATATGGTGGATAACGACAGGAACCATTGCAGGCTGTGCTTGAAAAGTGTTCCTTCTTGCAGTTTCTCATATTCCAAGTCCATGGGGGACTGGTTGGTCTTGAGGCAAGATGCCAGCCTCGGGACAGAGAGGTTGTGAGTTCAATCTCGGCTACACTGGATGGGATTTTATTTATGATTTCTCTCTACGACAACCACCCCTGATCTCAGCAGCGATGCCCGGCTTGAAACGTCAGTTACTCATCGACGGAAAAAACATGAGTACCTCGATGTCAGATTTATCTGCCTGTGTGGTGAGGGACCCCTGTGCACACTGCTGCCAGGGAAAAATGAATTAACCGTAAAATTCAGTTCCTAGTCTCTAGGTACTTTGTCAGAGTTGAAAGCTGGTGAACGCAACAACAACAACAACATTTCCCTATCAGTGAGAAGGATCTATTGCTTTTATTCATTTCCCTATCACTGAGAAGGATCTATTGCTTTTATAATTTCTCTATCACTGAGAAGGATCTATTGCTTTATTCTTTTCTATCAGTGAGAAGAATCTAATGCTTAATATCAAGTAGGGAATGAAGAGGAAAGACAATGATATAGTTTAAAAGTTTGATCAAAGTTGTAGACATCAGTCTTTATAAACCACAAACAATGTATTTATGTCCGTTTAATTTATTTAAAGGGCCTGATTAGCTTTTTTAATTCCTGAGTTATTTTGCTGCTTTGGATGGAATTATATTGCATTAATTTATAAATTATCCAATTTTTGTTTGTCTTTCATATAGCAGCAGAGTGACCTAATATCTTCTCATCTCTAAATGCTGCATGTCACTAGTAAAAGTCACATGTTCCAAATAGAGTGAATATAACCCAGATAGAGGTTTCTAACAATTTCTTTATCTGCTCCCAATAAAGTACTATGATGAATTAACCTGATATTGTTAATAACTAAATTAACTTACTTTATCAACTTGTTCCTGTTTTACATTTACATTGGTTGTCTGGCTCTGAGTTTCCATATTTGTAGCAGTCTGAGAATGAAGAGTAAAGTCCCATGTTAACAACAAGAGAGATCAAATGATAAAATATGAGGAATGCAATAACAGTTACATCTAAATATCTATAGCTTTGGAATATTTTACAAACATTTTAAATAATTGACCCTGTATAAAGGTGGATTGATATGAAAGATGCAGATTGTGAGGTTAGCAACAAACAAGCAATAGAATACATCTGTTCCTCTGAACTGCTTGGTTCTATTCCATTGTGTTGGTTGTCTCATTGCTGCAATGATTGCAGTGAATTTAGGAATATTTTAACTTTAGATTGGTTACCATGAAATCTTCATTGTGAAGTACACTTGTCATCATTTCATGCTTTGTTCATGAGAATTGTGGATTCTAACATTTTCAAATCTGTTTTTGTCAAATGTGATTATGTAGGTCTTCTTTCTCCATTTAAGCTTCCATAATGAAATCAGGTCATCTGATATTGAAGATTTTCATTAAGATTATCTATCTATTGTCCTTTCGAGCCGAAGATGGCACATAGGGCAGAACCACAATCTCAAAAACCAAAACCTTCATGCCAAATGGCACATATTGCAGGAGATCACTGCTTCTAAAATCTATGGTTCTGTTTCCATAACAATACTTTTTACAATGACAGCTTGTCAAGCCATCGATCACCTCCTTAGTCGCCTCTTACGACATGCTTGGAAGGACACAGTGTCACTATTCTTTACTCATAATGAGTAGAGACAGAGCAGAATGGCGCTCCATGGTAGCCAACCTTTGTTGCGGAACAGCACACATGATGATGATGAACATTTTACCACGGAGAGCTCTCTCATGATCCAGATAAGTTCCCTCTACATGAGAAGGATCTATTGCTTTGATTCATTGCCCCTATCACTGAGAAGGATCTATTGCTTTTATTCATTTCCCTATCAGTGAGAAGGATCTATTGATTTTATTCATTTCCCTATCAGTGAGAAGGATCTATTGCTTTTATTCATTTCCCTATCAGTGAGAAGGATCTATTGCTTTTATTCATTTTCCTATCACTGAGAAGGATCTATTGCTTTTATTCATTTCCATATCATGAGAAGGATCTATTGCTTTTATTCATTTCCCTATCAGTGAGAGGATCTATTGCTTTTATTCATTTCCCTATCAGTGAGAAGGATCTATTGCTTTTATTCATTTCCCCATCGATTTTGGACTTCCGTTTCTAGATGGATTTAGTCCATGTTCTCTCAATCGCTGCAGAAAGTGCATTAGATGTCTGATTAATTTCGGTTCTCCATTGCACTCCTATGTGCTAAAGTCAGAATGATGATCTACTTATTACATCTGTGCCATAAAACAATGTACGCTGGCAATATACCATTTTCGACAAATCAAGTGTTGTGAATGCGACCTTCCATCGTCTAGGCTTGTTCTGCACTTTATGTACATTTGTGCTGTTAATGGCCGTTGTTGATTTGCTTGACGCAAGTTATTTCCATGTTGTTCATTAATGTGAAATGCTTCGTCAGCTGCAGTTTTATCTCTTTGGGGAATTTGCACCGTGTTCTGTTCATCATGGGCTACATTCACTAGAGTAATCAGGATTCTAAAGGGCACGTCATTGCAGTGCGTCCGACATTATTTTGTGTGCTATGTCATCGTAATGGTCATTGTAAATCTCTAGACCGCAGTACCCTAATCTTATGGTCTGTTGTTTGATGTGCGACGGGATAATCTGACAACTAACTGTGTGTTTATATGTTTGAAATCGGAGTCAACAACGATGTCTAACATCATCAAGCGCTATACATTTGTAAAGAAATATGACGATCATCACTTTCAGGAAGACGTGAACTTCGGGTATATGGTGGATAGACGACAGGAACCATTGCAGGCTGTGCTTGAAAAGTGTTCCTTGTTGCAGTTTCCTATATTCCAAGTCCATGGGGGACTGGTTGGTCTCGAGGCAAGATGCCAGCCTCGGGACAGAGAGGTTGTGAGTTCAAATCTCGGCTACACTGGGTGGGATTTTATTTATGATTTCTCTCTACGACAACCACCCCTGATCTCAGCAGCGATGCTCGGCTTGAAACGTCAGTTACTCATCGACGGAAAAAACATGAGTACCTCCGATGTCGGATTTATCTGCCTGTGTGGTGAGGGACCCCTGTGCACACTGCTGCCAGGAAAAATGAATTAACACGTAAAATTCAGTTCCTAGTCTCTAGGTACTTTGTCAGAGTTGAAAGCTGGTGAACGCAACAACAACAACAACATTTCCCTATCAGTGAGAAGGATCTATTGCTTTTATTCATTTCCCTATCACTGAGAAGGATCTATTGCTTTATTAATTTCTCTATCACTGAGAAGGATCTATTGCTTTATTTCTTTTCTATCAGTGAGAAGAATCTAAGCTTTAATATCAAGTAGGGAATGAAGAGGAAAGACAATGATATAGTTTAAAAGTTTGATCAAAAGTTGTAGACATCAGTCTTTATAAACCACAACACAATGTATTTATGTCCGTTTAATTTATTTAAAGGGCCACTGATTAGCTTTTTAATTCCTGAGTTATTTTGCTGCTTTGGATGGAATATATTGCATTAATTTATAAATTATCCAATTTTTGTTTGTCTTTCATTTAGAAGGAGTGACCTAATATCTTCTCATCTCTAAATGCTGCATGTCCTAGTAAAGAGTCACATTTCCAAAATAGAGTGAATATAACCCAGATAGAGGTTTCTAACAATTTCTTTATCTGCTCCCAATAAAGTACTATGATGATTTAACCTGATATTGTTAATAACTAATTAACTTACTTTTCACTTGTTCCCTGTTTTACATTTACATTGGTGTCTGGCTCTGAGTTTCCATATTTGTAGCAGTCTGAGAATGAAGAGTAAAGTCCCATGTTAACAACAAGAGATCAAATTGATAAAATATGAGGAATGCAATAACAGTTACATCTAAATATCTATAGCTTTGGAATATTTTACAAACATTTTACATAACTGACCCATGTATAAAGGTGGATTGATATGAAAGATGCAGATTGTGAGGTTAGCAACAAACAAGCAATAGAATACATCTGTTCCTCTGAACTGCTTGGTTCTATCCATTGTGTTGGTTTGTCTCATTGCTGCAATGATTGCAGTGAATTTAGGAATATTTTAACTTTAGATTGGTTACCATGAAATCTTCATTGTGAAAGTACACTTGTCATCATTTCATGCTTTGTTCATGAGAAATTGTGGATTCTAACATTTTCAAATCTGTTTTTGTCAAAATGTGATTATGTAGGTCTTCTTTCTCCATTTAAGCTTCCATAATGAAATCAGGTCATCTGATATTGAAGATTTTCATTAAGATTATCTATCTATTGTCCTTTCGAGCCGAAGATGGCACATAGGCAGAACCACAATCTCAAAAACCAAAAACCTTCATGCAAATGGCACATATTGCAGAGATCACTGCTTCTAAAATCTATGGTTCTGTTTCCATAACAATACTTTTTACAATGACAGCTTGTCACCATCGATCAACCTCCTTAGTCGCCTCTTACGACATGCTTGGAAGGACACAGTGTCACTATTCTTTACTCATAATGAGGCCCCGGTAACACACGGGAACATTAAGATTATGCAGTAAGCAATTTAGAAATAGATTTCATTCAATTTAGAAGTGATCACCTGTAATCTGATAGTTATTTCAGTTTGTTTTATTGAGATGTGTGTTGTTTTTTTTTATCATAAAAAAATATATATATACAAGCATACTTGGATTATGATTTTGCATGAGTACCAACCTTTTTTTCACACAATATTGTTGGTATTCTAAAACCTGTGTGTCTAATTGTGAACATATTAACACGTATATAAAGTA